>OW028671.1:4747500-5347500 GCA_932294365.1 Diachrysia chrysitis
AACCAGTAGTTTCGGAGACTATTCTATGCATACAAACAATCAAATCATTCACGACCTTCATTCTTGACGACCTCCTGTGGTCGAGTGGCGTACACACCGGTTTTCAAGGTGTCGCCAGCTCAGAGGTCCCGGGTTCGATCCCCGGCCGGGTCAATGTAGAAAACCACTTTTCTACATTGTCTCGGGTCTGGGTGTTTGTGGTACCTTCGTTGTCTCTGAATTCCATAACACGCGTGCTTTAGCTACTTACTTTGGGTTCAGAGCAATGTATGTGATGTTGTCCACATTTACATTTACATTCCTCTTTATAATATTAGTACCTGTAGATATATTTTAGTATACAAAAATACCAACCAGTCTTAAGCTCATACATAAATAATACCAAAAAAAATTATTAAAATTCTCTAAAATTGAAAAATTTAACTCACATTGGCACGTCACATCCCGCATTCAAGGGTTACAGTTAACCCTGCACGCGGCATGCGAGAAATTTATGATGGGGTCGAACGTACCCCTAATGGGACATTTTCAACACTTGATCAAAAATTTAATTAACTCTGAAGTGTTGAGATTTTCATCGTTTTTCATGTCTATATTAAAAGTATAGTATATATACTATTTCATAATTCCTTACTAATATTATAAATGCGAAAGTAACTCTGTCTGTTACGCTTTAACGGCTAAACTACTGGACCGATTTTGATGAAACTTTGTGTAAGGTAAGTTTGGATCCTAAGGAAGGAAATAGGCTTTTTGCCGCGATAACCGACATCGGGAGCCACGGGAAATACCTAGTCTTCCATATTTATTTTGTTTTGTTCTCTTTAACCGAATTAATTAGAAAATTAACATTAAAAAACGGTTACTAAATTGTACAGTGATATTTATTACTAGCTGTCCCCCGCGACTTTGTTCGCGTGTTTTAGTTTCAACGGTTTTTCATTTATGCTCCGTTCCTTTTAATTTTGTAATGTTATATAGCTTATAGCCTTCCACAATAAATGGGCTATCTAACTATGAAAGAATTTTTCAATTCGAACGAGTAGTTCCTGAGATTAGCGCGTTCAAACAAACAAACAAACAAACAAACTCTTCAGCTTTATAATATTAGTATAGATAAGTATAGATACAGTGTACGTAGTGCTAGCCCAGGCTACATACATTTCTTTCTTTTGTTCTATTTATATAATTTCAATGCTGACCTCACAATATTTCTTTTTGAATTAAACAGGAAATTGTGAGCGTCTGGGGATGAAATACGGGGAATGAAACATGGAGGGGTTGATATAGAGGGTAAAAAAGATATTAGATCGTTCTGCGACATGTGTAACTCGAAATGTAATATTCAAAATTGATATATGATGGTACAGAACCAATATCTGGTTAGGTATGATTTTAGTGTTCCTTTTAAGTATAGAATAGGGATGTTTCCTGGGTATAAAAAGTTAAAATCTATTTACTCCGTCAGTTAGATAATAAAAAAATATTAGACACGTATTTTTTCTTTTATCAAAACAATACAAAATTACAAAGATACAGCGCTTTAAAGTTTCGGAGTGGAGGCTTATGACGCCACGCCTTGGTAAAATCGTAGCGAGGAGTGACGTCACGCGTAATTTCCGTTCTCTGTATTTTGCTCATTGTTTGTTTGCAGGAAAAAAGAAAAAATATGTGTCCAATAAAATTCATAAATCTACCAGGCGGACATTAAAAAAAAAATAGGAAACATGCCTATTATATTTGAGAAGTTGATTAAGTGGTCTTGTGTAGATCATTGTTTGGGTTTTATATGACTGTGTACTGTGTGTAAAGCCTAAATAAGAGGGTTATGTGTGTGACCTGATTGTATAGAGGCCGCCTAACAGAGTATAAACTTTTAAATTAGTTATTATTTTCATTATTTGTTACGCATTATCGCATGCGGAGAGAATATTTGTAATTAAATACAAATAATAGAAGGAAAATCTTAAGCCTCAGGTTCGAGTCCTGCCTGAGGTTCAAGTTTTTCCTTCTATTTTAATTTATTTAATAATAAATTGTTAAATTAGTGTTAAAAACATAGCGCGCCGTTTTGTCGAAACTACCTCAGAATCTAATATTACCCTAATAATATCGGAATCATCGATAGTTTCGCATAAACGTCGCACTCTATGCTTGTCATGTCATGCTTGTCTCAGGCTCTAGACTATCTGTTTACCAAATTTCATTAAAATCGGTTCAGTAGTGTTGGTGTGAAAGCACGACAGACAGAGTTACTTTCGCATTTAAAATATTAAAAGCAGTGTCCCGCTGCTCCGCCCGCGTGGATGTTGGTTATTGCGGCAAAAGTAGCCTATGCTCTTTTTCAGGCTCTAAACTGTCTGTGTACTAAATTTCATTTAAATCGGTTCTGTAGTTTTGGTGTGAAAGCGCGACAGACAGCCAGGCAAAGTTACTTTTGCATTTATAACATTAGTAAGAATTAGAAATAGGTGAGATATCATACTGTCAATGAAATTGAATTGATGTGTCTATGTAATTATTTAGAACAAATTGTCAAACGATATGTCAAACACAACTGTCATGGCTGCCCTCTAAAAATAGAGTTATCATATTAAAAAAACTTTGTAAATGATATTTTTTTACGCCTGTACCCTTCAATTTTTTTTTTATATACAATTCTTTCGTTTTTTCCTATTTATCTATGTAGTGTACATAATGGTAGCCTAAAAGCGAACATCTCTTTTATTTACAAAAGTCAGTAAATTAAAGTTTGTACTAAGACTTTATCAAAGCGCTAAATACATTTTATTTCGATCCTACATTACGCAATTATAAAGAAAACTTCATCTACAGTGTACATAGGCGGACCTAATGCCAGAAGACATTTTCTACCAATTTTCAAATTTAATACATAATAATAATCATTTTTTTTTTAAATAAACTTCGCGTGACCCAAGGGCTGGCTTCTACCTTGGACAGAGGATAAGCATTGCCATACAACGTGGCACTGCCGCCAGCCTTTTGGGAATACTCCCAGTGGACAGCGATGTGGACGAATTTTTTGATGCCATATTTTAGGTTTATGTTTAATTAGATTAGTTTATTATATTATTTCTTTTATGTAATAGTTTAAACAAAACTCTCAAAGTTTTAAAAGAGAGAGAGATTACGGTGCCGGTAGCGTTTTAAACCCCGACGCAAAAATAGGGGTGTTATAAGTATGACGTGTTGGTGTAACCACAGAACACTTAGGGCCTGTTTCACCACCCTCCAGTAAAGTTACGAGTAAGCTAATCGCCAGTTAAAGCCATGCGTAAGTGCATGTTCGATTTCACGACGTTCGAGAAGCACTAATCACAACATTATCTGACCAGACTAACTGTATTTTGTACTGAACATATAATTGATAAAGCTATATTTTTGTTTAATTAATTAATAAATAAATGTGGACAACATCACATACATTGCTCTGAACCCAAAGTAAGTAGCTAAAGCACTTGTGTTATGGAATTCAGAGACAACGAAGGTACCACAAACACCCAGACCGGAGATAATGTAGAAAAGTGGTTTTCTACATTGACCCGGCCGGGGATCGAACCCGGGACCTCAGAGCTGGCGACACCTTGAAAACCGGTGAGTACGCCACTCGACCACGAAGGTCGTCATAAATTGGTTAATAAAGAAATTAATTAATAAAGACATGTTTACTTTTTTTGTATAAGTGTTACTAGACTTTTGACCGTGTAGGATTTGGTTGCTTATAATTGAATGTACATGAAGATCTAGTTCTAGATCTAAGTCTGAATTCATACTGTGTGAAATCATTGAAGTTGAATCATTTTAATGAAAAAAGAAAAACATAGGGGCATAGTCTATATTCTTCTTATTCAGTATGTGAAATATCTTTTAAATTGGTTCAATATTGGAGGAGGAAATATGCGAGAGCCAAACCTTGAATTATAATAACTATTTACTATACGACGAGCCTGTTGGTCTAGTGACCCTGACTACTAAACTAGAGGTCGTGGGTTCGATTCCCACTCAGGACAAATCTTTGTGTGATGAGCACGATCATTTGTTCTGTGTCTGGGTGTAATTTATTTTTAAGTATGTATGTATTTAGAAATATATAAGTATGTTTATCAGTTGTCTGGTTGCCATAATACAGGCTCTGCCTAGTGTGGAATCAGATGGTCGTGTGTGAGCTGTCCCAAGATATTATTATTATATTATTATTTACGGATGAATCTGCAGTTGTCCTTGTCACACTTAGATAAATAGACCGGACGCCGTGAGACAGCGATAGTTTCTTCAAATACATAATTTCTCAAATCCGTCCGACAGCGTTATAGTTTTAAGTTGAATAATAATGATTAAAATTTATGTTAATATCAAACAGCGAAGATCAATGTTCAACATTAATATTCATTGTTTTAAAAGATAAAAAAGGGGATGTCTCTAATTTGAATCACCCTTAAACTGGGGAAGATGGCGCTGATAAAAAATTGAATAATTCTCTTTCATGGTACGAATGAAAGTTTAATGTGGACACGATTTAAAAGATATTTCTTTAAGACTTTGTCCGAGTGTTTTAGTTTTAACGGTTTTTCATTTTTGCAACATTTTTCATTTATGCTTGGCTCCTTTTGGTCGCAGTGTAATGTTCTATGTCTTATAGCCTTTCTCAATAAATGGGCTTTCCAACACTGAAAGGGTTTTTTAAATCGGACTAGTATTTCCCGAGATTAGCGCGTTCAAACAAACAAACAAACTAAATCTTCAGCTTTATATATTACTAGCTGTCCCCCGCGACTTAGGTCGCGTGTTTTAGTTTCAACGGTTTTTCATTTTTGCAACATTTTCCATTTATGCTCCGCTCCTATTGGTCGTAGCGTGATGTTATATAGCCTATAGCCTTCCTCAATAAACGGACTATCCAATACAAAAGAGTTTTTCAATTCGAGCCAGTAGTTCCTGATATTAGCGCGTTCAAACAAACAAACAAACAAACTCTTCAGCTTTATAATATTAGTATAGATAGTATAGATTAACCGACACCCACGCGGGCGGGGCCGAGGGCAACAGCTAGTCCAATAAAAATTATAAAAACAATTGAAAATCTCTTTTGTGTAGCATTTTCCTGCAATATATTGTGTTCAGCTCCCAGTCTCACCGACAGCTGAACACCAGTATGTTATAGAGCGACTGTCTATCTGACAAACAACACATTTACTGACGAATTGCGACAAGATTTTGTTTTTTACTTAATCTTAGACGTCATACTGGGTTATACACATTTAATTTAGGAGATTAATAATACCAATCGTACTTAATCAGTGGCAGATAACATATCATTAAATTATACCTCACACGGGAATATACTTTAAAAACATTAATATTATTTTGATAAAGAAGCAATTGAAATATCGCACCTGCTTTTATGCAGTTAAATTTTCATAGCCATACTAATATATTATTATAAATACGAATGTTACTCTGTTTGTCTGTTACGCCTTTACGGCAAAACCCGTAAACCGATTTTGATGAAATTTTGTATGGGGTAAGTTTTGATCCCGAGAGAGAACATAGGTTACTTTTCACGCGAGCCCAGCCGTGGGCTGCTACTAAAATTAAATAAATTATGTTGCAGTAATTTTATTTATTAAAATGGCTATTTCTCCCAATGCCGTGCCCCGGAAGCGTTACTCCTGACTGTCATGTGACCTTTGACAGTCGTTAAGTCATTTCAATTCTGACAACCAGTCTTACTATGAGATACTGTGTTACCCAGTAAAATGGGTTGTAGAGGTCAGATAGGCAGTCGCTGAAAAATACAGTATTCAGCTGAATCCGGTGAAACTGGAAGCCGACCAACATAGCTTAGGAAAAGGCTACACAGAAGAAGAAAAACTTTTTCCTTAAGAAGTAAGACTGGTTGTCAGAATTATAATGACTTAACGACTGTCAAAGATCAACGTATGACAGTCGGGACCAACGGCTTAACGTGCTTTCCGAGGCACGGAGGGGTCTCGGTATGTATACAAGATGTTTTGTTTCACCGTCTGATCCTCTCTATTCCTTACACCAAGACATCTGGATCGTAAAATTGTGGGCATTCTAGCGTGTAATTTGATGTTTATTTTATTCGCTTTGACAGTACGAAGTATCTTCATTCTATGTTATTTAAGGGAGCGAGCAGTAAGAAAGGTTATTCCTTGAGTTAGAAAAATTTTGTACTAAAATGGAAGTGATGCAGCAAATAAAAGGCCAAAGCAATTGCCCAGTGATGGGTGGTTTTGGGCAAAAATAACTTAAATACGTATAATACAAGCTATACCCGTACATATAAATAAATAAATAAATAAATAAAAATAAATAAATATAACCCGATTTCAGCCATCTACATGAATTAGGATACTAGAAAAAAAATTAAAATATTTGCAATTGGATTTGAACTTGCATTTCCAATCGTACAACCACCGAGCTGTTTATTAAAAATGATAGTTTTTTCATCCTTCCTGACAATTCTTTTGACGACCTCCGTGGTACCTTCGTTGTCTCTGAATTCCATAACACAAGTGCTTTAGCTACTTACTTTGAGTTCAGAGCAATGTATGTGATGTTGTCCACATTTATTTATTATTTATTCATCAATCAAAATAAGATATCTGGTCGTTATGGCTACCTAATTTCGCCATGGTTATCTCGTTGTTTATACGTCAAACATACCAATTTAAAGCTCTTTTACTTATCACCTGGATGTAATAGCGTGTTCAAACATAGCTTAGTGTATTTTACGTTTTTTCAATATTTTACAGCAATCTATTAAGTATTTTTTGATGCAATTTTTTACAATCTGACAACAGCCAATAAAGTTGTCGATTACTATTTGATCTTTTGCATAGATTATTATGTGGTTCACGATTACTTTTTTCATTAAAAACGACCTCCTTAATCCTTATTTCGCGGGGTTTTAACAAACATTCAAATCACATGCACAAATACAATTTTTACGGTACAATTCGCTTTAAATACTATAACTTTCATCGATTTTTCATTGTATCTAAATACATTATTTTATTTTGTAAAATAAAAGCTATCCCACAATTTTAAATCTATACTAATATTATAAAGCTGAAGAGTTTGTTTGTTTGTTTATTTGTTTGTTTGTTTGTTTATTTGTTTGTTTGTTTATTTGTTTGTTTGAACGCGCTAATCTTAGGAACTACTGGTTCGAATTGAAAAATTCTCTTTGTATTGGATAGTCCGTTTATTGAGGAAGGCTATAGGCTATATAACATCACGCTACGAGCAATAAGAGCGGAGCATAAATGAAAAATGTTGCAAAAATGAAAAACCGTTGAAACTAAAACACGCGAACAAAGTCGCGGGGGACAGCTAGTAACCCATATTTAAATTCAAAGACAAGAAACATCTAGGCAAGTGTAAGTCGGACTCTCGCATGAAGGATTCCGTACATTTTATGTAGCTACTATTAACTGTTTATTTATTTTTATTATTTGTTGTTATAGCGTCAACTGAAATACACACTCTCTGAAATCAACTCTCTAGCGTTAACGGTTAATGAGATGCAGCCCGCTGACAGACAGACGGACGGACAGACGGACGGACGGACGGACGGACGGACGGACGGACGGACGGACGGACGGACGGACGGACGGCCTGACGGACGGACTGACGGACGGACGAGCTTAGTAATTGGGTCGGGTCCGGAACCCTAAAAAAACTTATCCCTCACATTCTAAGCCTATAAGCCGAGTTGCTGAACTTAACCTCTCAATAGCCGTCACTAAGTTGGTACCATAACACTTTAAGTACCTCCCGTAATGCCTTCCTCCAAAAACTGCTATAAAATTGTAAACGTAATTACAAGACTTTTTCTTCTAAAAACTTTGGTGTGGTCCAAGTCACGAAGTGTTAGCGATTTTGTCTAATTATTAGGTACTAGCTGTCCCCCGCGACTTTGTTCGCGTGTTTTAGTTTCAACGGTTTTTCATTTTTGCAACATTTTTCATTTATGCTCCGCTCCTATTGGTCGAAGCGTGATGTTATATAGCCTATAGCCATCCTCAATATACGGACTATCCAATACAAAAATATTTTTTCTATTAGAACCAGTAGTTCCTGAGATTAGCGCGTTCAAACCAACAAACAAACAAACTCTTCAGCTTTACAATATTAGTATAGATTTGCTTTTGCTCGCGGCTCCGCTCGCGGTGTTGGTTATCGTGGCAACATGTAGCCCATGTCCTTTCTTGGAGTTTGAGCTTACCCCACACAAAATTTAATTACAATCGGTTCTGTGTTTTAGCTGTGAGAGACAGACAGACAGAAAGACAGACAGACAGATTAGATTAGCTAGTATATGGAAGTATGGATTTTGATATTTCTCTTGAGCTGTTTAAAACACACTACTTATACAATATTGTACATTCAAATCTTTGCGAAGATGAATGGATGTTATTTATCTTTTTGAAGTAAAACTTCTTTAGGCGCGACTAGGGAGTAACTCAGATTTTTTTCTGACGGAAGTAACGTTTCCGCCATTTAAAAATAATAATTCTGATTGGTTGTAAGTATATGTCATATACTACACGCTTCTTGACTTATACGCCAGCTAGTGGCAAATATCATAATCAATTAGGATTATTTATTTTCAAATTGTCAAACGGATCAATTCTGAATAGCAAAGTGAATGAAAAATTCAACAGTTTTAAAAACATTATTTTAAATTGCAAAATTTTTTGAAAATCTCTAAATATACTTGTTTATTTATTACTTTTAAAATAAGTAAATTAAAAATAATTTTTCTGACAATTGCGACATTTTATAATATTCAATAACAAGGTTATATTGACATGTGCTGATCTAACCTTCAATTTGCTACTCTCAATTATTTTATTTAACAAATGAAAGTATTTATAAAATATGAAAGTTATATTAATGAATTTTAAATAGAATATAAAATGAAATAGTGAATATTAAATGAAATGGCAGAGTCCCAGGAACATTTTACTCTTTCATCAATAAATAATAATAAAAGAAAAAATCAAGCAAAGAAGTTTTACTTCAATCGCGCGTAAAGGTTACACGCACACACTTTTTTTTTTAAATAGCGGTGAAAGATGTGAGAGTTCGTATATTCCACTCACTTAGAAGATGATGATATGTGTATAATGCTACAAATTAATATTAATTAATCGCTAATCTTTTATAACTTGTCCCACATTTAAAGAGGGGTCTTCTTTAATGTCTCAGAGCACTAATAAGCATACAAATGGGAGGGAAGTTTGCTAATCACTGTTTTGTTTGACGGTAGAGCGAGAAGGAAGATGTGTGAAAGAGAGAAAGTACACTATTATGATTATTTTATAAGTTGGTCTATATTTTTTTGTAGACTTTAGTTTGGAATAATTTTAGGTTATGATTTGAGGTAGATTGCGGTTTAGAAGAAAAGGGAGGCCTTTGCCCAGTAGTGGGACATCAATGGTTGATAATTTACACTATATCTATAGTTTGACGACCTCCGTGGTCGAGGGGCGTACACACCGGTTTTCAAGGTGTCGCCAGCTCTGAGGTCCCGGGTTCGATCCGGCCGAGTCAATGTAAATAACCTCTTTTCTATATTGTCTTTGGTCTGGGTGTTTGTGGTACCTTCGTTGTCTCTGAATTCCATAACACAAGGGCTTTAGCTACTTACTTTGGGTTCAGAGCAATATATGTGATGTTGTCCACATTTATTTATTTAAATAACAACAAAGACATTTATTGCTACTAAAATAAAATAAAACACGGTACATATTATTAAATATCAGTCTGAAGACAGTAGCAAAAGGAGATGGCTCAGCTAATGCTGTACCGGGACGAGCACGACCCGTCACAGCGCTGATTTTCAGCCATTCCTACTCCCTAAGTTGTAATGCGGGAGTTACAGGACGAGCTGGCTACATCAGTCGCAGGACAACTTCTTGAAATCTATTTTGTAATTTAAGATTGTATTGTATGTTTGCAACGAATATACACTAAAACTACAGGACCGATTTTAATAATTCTTTTTCCATTATAATGGTACATTATTTGTCATTGATAGGGATAACCAGAGAGGAAACAGAGACAAGCATAGAGTGCGCGCATCGCTATTAGCCTCTTGTACCGAGCGTAAGCAAATTTTTAGCTGCAAGTACTACGCTCGTTTACTGATTTAAGTGATTTTCCGTGCGACGACAGACGTTTATGCGAAAATATCGACGGTTCCGATATTATTAGGGTAATATTAGGTTTTGAGATAGTTTTAATGCAACGGCGCGCTCTGTTTTAATACAAATTTACGATTTTGCTTGTCTATACTTGTGCCTACAGTTCATACTCGATATGCGCGCTGTATAGTTTACTTATTTTTTCTCTATAATGTACTTTAGAGGTGGTCCCATATCATATCCTAATTTCAAGTCAAACTTAAGTCTAATCAACTATTATTTCTGATATACGTATAATTACTAGGCATCTTTGGTAAGCGTAGAGCTAAATATATACTAATAAACAGTATGTTTTTTTAATTACTTTTATCATAATCACTCCTACGTCAGAAGCTTAGAGTTTATCATTTTGATTACAGCAAATCATAATTAGAATCTAAAACAACATTTTATTAGAAAAGTAATTAGATTAGTTTTTAATAGATATAACTATGAATATATAATAATAATATCTTAGGACAAATCACACACGGCCATCTGATCCAAAACATATTTTTACAATAGTGTAGAGTTTGTGAGTTAGGCCTTGTTGAGTTAGGGCTTATAGAGTTATAAGCTTGGCTGAACCGAATTTGTTGAATCTTGATATGGGGTAAGCTTGGATCACAAAAAAGGACAAAGGCTACTTTTATGTTTTAATTATAGTTTTATACATAACAAAACAGCTTTTATCTATACTATAATATTATAAAGCTGAAGAGTTTGTTTGTTTGTTTGAACGCGCCAATCTCAGGAACTACTGGTTCGAATTGATTTTTTTTTATTGAATAGTCCGTTTATTGAGGAAGGCTATAGGCTATATAACATCACGCTACGACCAATAGGAGCGGAGCATAAATGAAAAAAGTTGCAAAAATGAAAAACCGTTGAAACTAAAACACGCAAACAAAGTCTAAAAATGTCGTTTGTAAGCCATATACATAATATCTGCCTATCCCTTAGGGAATAAATTCTTGAAAGATATTTTTTCTACTTAAATATAAGTAAGAGGTTCTGAAGGTGGCTTTAATAATAACATTTCGTTCTGCGCCGGTCAGATAGCGGTAAGTATCACTCAGTTTCTTAAGAGTACAGTTAGCGACAATAGCGATGTGGTTTTACCAATAAACATAGGTAGTTTTAAAAACCTAAAAATATGTTTTTTGTATTTAACTTTGCAATGGCACGATTCTGTTAAACCCGTACTTAACTTAATTAAGTCATAAGTATCTTTTCCACTTGCACATGATTAGAAAAGGACAGCAAAAAACTTGAGCTGAACTCACACACGGCCATCTGATCCCAAACTAGGCAGAGCCTGTATTATGGCAACCAGACTACTGATAAACATTCTTATATATTTCTAAATACGTTCATATTCTAGATAAATTACACCCAGACACAGAACAAATAATCAAGCTCATCACACAAAGATATGTCCGTGATAGGTATTGAAACCACAACCTCCCGTTTAGCAGTAAAAGCCACACACCACTAGATCAATACGCCAGTCGAAATGTACAAATAATATCTATAAAAGTTTAATATGATCGTACACTTTTCTACTCGTCTGTACGTCACTACCCCTCGCTGTCTGCTTGACCGCTGATAATCCGACGCCTGTCTAAACACTATTCGACCACCCTTTTATAACTTCATCCCATATAACTGAATAGGGATGTACAAACCCAAGAAAACATTAAAAAAATACACCAAAAAATACTTAAACAATGGAGCTGATTCCCTTGTACGCTAACTAAATCAAAATTAAACTATTGCTATCTTTTACTTACATACAACGTGAGAAAAGGACGGCAACAGATAACAACTAACTTAGAAATGTCAAACTATTCTTCGCCTTGAACATCACTGTGTTTTAGTGCACACGTTTCTGCGTAACTGTCGATTTGTATGAGAATTTTAGTCGAAACTAAATTTGACAGCTCTAATTTTCGTCTGTCCTTTTCTAATTGTGTACAAGTGAAAAAGATACCGATGGCCTAAAATGAGTTTAGTGAAAGTTTAAGAGAATCGGGGCCATTTTTAACTGACTCGTTGATTTAGCGATAACGACATCTCTGTTCGGATCCTCAGTACAGTGCCCGTACATGCAAATATGAAATTAGTTTACTGACACGTCATTTTGTAGTTAAAGTTATTTTGAATTTATAATTATCTATACTTTAATATAATAAAGCTCAAGAGTTTGTTTGTTTATTTGTTTGTTTGTTTGAACGCGCTAATCTCAGGAACTACTGGTCCGATTTGAAAAATTCTTTCAGTGTTGGATAGCCCATTTATTGAGGAAGGCTATTAGCTATATAATATTACGCTGCGACCAAAAGGAGCGGAGCATAAATGAAAAACCGTTGAAACTAAAACACGCGAACAAAGTCGCGGGGGACAGATAGTTAATAATATGGATAGATATTGATTACTATCTTTATAATCTTATCTTGATGTAAGCACAGTGTGTAATGTCGCAGTATTATGTAAAGATAAAAAACACACCCATACAATTACGTAATAAAAACAAAAACAAAAATACTAACCCCCGAATGATGAAATGAAAATCAATTTTAAGACGTCATTAAATGTCAATCTGTCGCTACTTTGCACGTTTAAGTAACACACTCAGCATCAGGCTTAACGGCGACTTAATACTATTTGATGTTTGAGTATTCGGCCGTAATATTATTTTCGGGTTGAAATTAATATTCATTTTTCAACCCGCGACTTAGTTTTTAGGGAGTTTAAACTTTATATTGTCAGCTAACGCCGGCGCAAGATAATACTACTTATTTTGCTGGATTTTGACGACTTTATCTAGTAAGACGGCTGGGTACAGAACTCTTCTCATGTAGAGAAGGCATGAGCTTTGGTTACCACGCTTGCTCAATCGCGGGTTGGCGATTTAAGAATAAAATTTTTGGAATCAAGTTTGCTCACGATGTTTTCTTTCACCGTTTGCCAATGGTGTCTTAGAATAATTAAGAAGGTATATACAACTTTGAAAAGCTCAATTTTTTACTTGTAGTGGGTTCGAACCTGCAACCCTGTGCATACAAATCCGTTCGTTGAACCGATAGGCCACCATGACAGGTAATTATATCGGCCCCGGTTCTGTTATACCCACAGTAAACTTATTTAGGCCATCGATATCTTTTTCACTTATAAACGATTAGAAAAGGACAGACGCAAAATTAGAGCTATCAAATTTAGTTTCGACTAAAATTCTCATACAAATCTACCGACACGCAGAAACGTGTGCACTAAAACACAGTGATGTTCAAGGCGAAAACTGGTTTGACATTTCTAAGTCAGTTGTTATCTGTTGTCATCCTTTTCTCACGCTGTATGTTAATAAAAGATAGCAATGGTTTAATTTTTATTTAGTTAGCGTACAAGGGAATCGGCGCCTATGTCAATTATTTTATATGACTTTTTGACGATGTAACAACTGCTTTCGACTTTGTGACTTCTGTGTCTGTGTAAATAACAAACATAATATTTGACGACATGCGTAAAAAGATTACAATTGTTGATTAAATTTGTTATCAGTTAATTGATTATTTAAATTATTAATTGGTATTAAGTAGGTATTCAATTGCTCTATAGTTTAATACTGCGAATTTGTCTTAAAACAAATACAATTTCGATTTTAAATACAATTGATTTCTTACAAGTTTTAAATAAACTTGCCATAGTATGTTTGTTCGGGTCAAACCTTGCAAGCTAAATTAGAACCACTTCTAGACATCCAATTGAGATGAAATTTTGCATACTTATAGAAGTTCGGTGACAATACAATATTATGGTACTTTCAAGCTGGTCTGATTGGTCCGGAAGGTGGCCATAGGAACTCCGTAACGAAACGACGCAATCTCATCGTGCTTAGGCTTGTTTGATTTATCTTTATTAGTACTGTGATCCTAGCTGATTTAAAAGCTTGTACTAAAAATATATTTTTAAGAAAAACTTAAAATGGGTTATTATAATTTTAAATTTTTAATAACAAATATATATTTATGAAAGAGAATGTATGTGTGTTCACCCAATACTTGAGAACCGTTAGCCCAATTGACATGAAACCTTACACACATACAAAGGGCAGTATCACCAGTCCGAGTAACATAGTATCGATAATGATTGACGACCTCCGTGGTCAAGTGGCGTACACGCCAGTTTTCAAGGTGTCCCCAGCTCTGAGGTCCCGAATTCGATCCCGAATTCGGTCCCGAATTCGATCGGTCCTGAATTCCATAACACAAGTGCTTTAGCTACTTACTTTGGGTTCAGAACGATGTATGTGATGTTGTCCACATTTATTTAATGCCCGATAGGTGGCGCTGGTGGTAGTAATTTTCATCTTTTGACCCATAGATCGAATTGTAGATTTTTTAGGTAATACGAGACGCAGCGGGCTCCATCTACCACTGAATAAAGAACCTCTTTTAAATACTTTAGGAAAATAAAGCCCCTACAAATCTGAGAACCAGTTTAATACTGGTTCATGTAATATTGTATCATCCAGTAAATGTGTTGTTTGTCAGACAGACAGTCGCTCTATAACATGCTGGTGTTCAGCTGTCGGTGAGACTGGAAGCAGAATACTACATAGCTTGGAAGAATACTTAAAAAGAGATCGAAGGCCTGAGGTTTAAGTTTTTCCTTCTATTATTTGTATTTAATTATAAATATTTGCTCTGCATGCGTTAATGTGTAACAAATAATTAAAATAATAAGTATTGGGCTGCATCATCTCTCGGACATCTGAATTCACAGATTGTTAATCAGAGTCGGTGAAAGCCAAACCGTAAGCTTGGTTCATTAGATGTCGCATACGTCGACCTAAAAGACGTATTAAAAAGAAGGCAAAATTTTAACTTCGCGGCAGTGACCTCGGTAGCTTAGTCGATAACCAGTGCTCGCAGGTTCGAGTCCTGCCTGAGATTTAAGTTTTTCCTTCTATTATTTGTATATAATTACAAACATTCGCTCCTCATGCGTTAATGCGTAACAAATAATTAAAATAATAAGAGATCAAACTCAAAATTGATTTTACATACAGACGGATTCAATAATAATTATAATACACAAAATAAAGTAATACTTAAATTGAATTAAAGATTATCTTTATCTCAAGATAATTTGTATAAAAACCTATACCTATCTTTGGTATATAATGATTGAAAAAATAACGTCAGGTTACATTGTAAAATGGCGTCCCGATTGGTGTTGGTGATATTGGCTACAATTGCTGCTGCGACAGGTAGGAAAAAACTATAATAATCATCAAATTAATCACTATTTTAAATCCCTAAGAAAAAATAAAGTAATATTGGCTTGGGTTACGATAAATTAATAAATTGATGAATATAAATAGGTTGCTATACTTATGTGTATACATAAATAATTTAATACAAATATATCATATAGCTGTCCCCCGCGACTTTGTTCGAGTGTTTTAGTTTCAACGGTTTTTCATTTGTGCTCCGCTCCGGTCGTAGCATGATGTTATATAGCCTATATAGCCTTCCTCAATAAACGGACTATCCAATACAAAAATAATTTTTCAATTCGAACCAGTAGTTCCTTAGATTAGCGCGTTCAAACAAACAAACTCTTTAGCTTTATAATATTATAAGTAATAGTATAGATTAATTTAATTATGTACTTAATGTTGATATGCAATTACTATTTAGCCCTCTTCCTCTCTCCTAATTTTTCTTTGTTGTGCCCGACAGGGTCCATATTGATCTTTTATGTTTGTACCACCTATTAAACACATATGAAATGCAATAAAGAATTGAATTGAATTAAACACGAACAGTGCCCTAACTCTTCAACTAATTTTAATTCTAATACAATGATAATATAATAGAAATTAAATAAGAGGACACGCGATTCAGTTTTCTTAAAAAAAAAAAATTTTGTGTCAGTGGAAGAAACTTTTTCTCGACTGGCCTGTTGTCTAGTGGTTAGTGACCCTGACTGCTGAACCGGAGGTCGTGGGTTCGATTCCCACCCAGGACAAATCCTTGTGTGATGAGCATGATCATTGGTTCTGTGTCTGGGTGAAGTTTATCTATAATATGTATTTAGCAATATGTAAGTATGTTTATCAGTGGTCTGGTTGCCATAGTACAGGATCTGCCTAGTTTGGGATCAGATGACCGTGTATTAGTTGTACCAACATATAATAATTATTATTAACTATCTGAAATCTAAATCTTGACAGTACTTTTTTGTACTGTGTGTTGTTTGTGTGCCTGCTAAATTAATAACATTATTTTTGTATTAGCATTGTATTAGAATAGAAATTAATTCAAGAGTGAACCCTCAGAATTTAAACTATTAAATTTTGTCTAACAGACAGCGTTAGGAGAGATCTGACTTAGAAATGCCAATTTAATTGAATCAGTTAATGGTTTATAAAAACATTATTGTATTCTGGTTTGAAAGATCAAAAGAGTGTGTTTTTTTTCTATACAAACGCTTTGGTATGGTTACTTTCTGGTTAATGACTTATTTATGCCTTCGTAGCAATGGTTGGCTCTATGCTTTGTTTTGTTCGTTGTTCAATTCGACAAAATTAAAAATACTGTACTGATATAAGTGCAAACTCAAATATATTAACACAATTACATGTAAAAACAAATTGTTTTTATGTTACAAAACTAATAATTTAAAATTTTCGTATTATTATTATCTTTACTAATGATGTTAGACCTATCATCATACCGAATTTCGTGATTCTGATAACGGGGAATATCCAATACGTTTGGAGTTTTTAGAAAATGCATGGGAAAATCAAATAAATAGCTGTAGTTTTTAATTGCTTTGACATAGAAGCTAGATTTTTTTTTTGCATCAAGAGTTCATAGACCAGAATATTTGATAGTAATTTCAACATGATACCACCACGCGTTACTAAAAAAAATTTAACACACAGATAAATAAAAATGAATAAATAAATGTGGACAACATCACATACATTGCTCTGAACCCAAAGTAAGTAGATAAAGCACTTGTGCTATAGAATTCAGTGACAACGAAGGTACCACAAACACCCAGACACGAGACAATGTAGATAAGTGGTTTTCTAAATTGACCCGACCGGGGATCGAACCCTCAGACCTGGCGACCTCAGAGCTGGCGACACCTTGAAAACCAGTGTGTACGCCACTCGACCACGGAGGTCGTCAAATAAGATAAATAGACAACAAAGTGGTCTTATAAAAATTACTATTTTTTGATGTCCGAAACCCGGTACGATTAAATTAATTACATTACTGTTTTATTTTTATCTCAGACGTAATCATTCGGGTTTTTCAAAACTAATTAATCATTGATTATTTTGAGATTAACTTGAAAACGTGATTATTAGTTATAGTTAAGGTATCTTAATCTTTTATGTGTTTTTGTATATTTGTCTACGCATTTCCTGGCTACATTTAATATTGAATAAAAATCTTATTTAAAAAGAGGAACATATGGAGTTTCTTGCCAGTTCTTCTCCATAGGAAGGACATTTTGGAACCGCGCACCTAGAGTCATTTAGATCTGTAAATTTAACGTTTCTTAAGCGCCTTTTTGAGGTTGATGAGAAATAAAAACTTTTGATTTGATTTGTTTTGACTTAAAAATATTAGTGCTATACATTTTTATTATTGTCTTATTGCCGTACTCACAGCCTTTTTTAATTAACTTTAAAACTTCTAAGAGTAACCGTTAACGTCTCTGAGTACGGTACGGTAGTTAAATATCTTTTTATCCCCAAATGTAAAAAGTAGAGTATTATAAGTTTGACGAGTCAGTCTGTGGAATAGAAGCTCCTACACGAATAAACCTATTCGAACGGTTTTATTTTTGTTTGAAAGCTGAATTAATTTAGATGGTTGTTAGCTATAATTAATGAAAATCTGTCTTATAATATAAAGATATATAATGAAGAAGTCAAACAGCTTCAATCAATCCGTATGCGCGCGGCCTAAGAAGCCTTCAATTAACGATTAAAAGCCATGCTTTAATTGATTCAATTTTTTGTCCCCAGCATTGCCCACGGGTCTAGACCCCGTGATCGCGAAGCTTGACCCCGAGGGTCTCCGTTACGGGTACATCCGTGACGATGAGGGTGTCCCCCACCTCGTTGACAGGTGGATCAAGGCTAGCGACCTCGCCAGAGACGCCAGATACGATCCCGAAACTGACAATGAATATCATTTATATACCAGGTTAGTACTGCTACATTAACTATCCTACTATCCCAATATCCAAATATATATCTACTATCTCAATCAAAAACTTAAATATGAAACTACTATCCCAAGATCCTACTATGTCACATTTCCAATATTTTTTATTATTAATATTTTGTTTATATATAATAATACCAGCCTATAAATGTCCCACTGATGGGCACAGGCCTCTTTTCATGTAGAGAAGGAACGAGCATTGATCACTACTTTTTTGACAATTGTTATAAAATACCAAATGTACACTTGGTATGCAATAAATCTTTGACTTTGGCAATATCACACTGTCCACTCTAATATCCTAATTAGTCAGTATGTCACACGTATGTCACCGTTGCAATAACACAGTGTCCACTCTAATATCCTAATATGTCACTATCGCAATATCACACTGTCCACCCTAATATACTAAAATTTACCTATCCCACTATCCTTATATCTTACCATCCTGTTTATTATTCTATTCTTCTTTCCTGCTTCCGAAAACTTGCCTATAAAAAAATAAAATAAGCTTTGAAATGAGTAAATAAATAATAGAAATAAAAAAACACCACTATATATATTTTTGTCTTTGTTTTTTTTTTCCATAACCAAAAACTTTCTAATACCCCCTTTCCCCCTTATAAATACCAAAAGGGTTTTAATTGGTGGTTCAAAGAAAATATATTGCTGATCAACACGATTAATTCTAAAATAGATAATTGTTAGATAAGTTGGTAATGTCATCCATCGATGTATTGTGAGAATATTTTTTGAACCGCACTGTTAAGTTTGTTTTACAAGGTGCTACTAGGGATGCGCGCACTCTTATCTTGTTTATATTTACTTTCAGGGCCAACCCCTTGGTGAGCCAGCCCATCGTCAACGGTAACGCCAACATTCTCCAAAACAGCAACTTCGACCCCTCAAAGAGAACTATCGTCCTTATTCACGGTTTCCTCGGACACATTCTCAGTGGATTCAACACCGTTCTCGTCCCTGGTAAGAATCTAATCTTCCAGCTTTCCATTATAAAGGTTAATCATCTCCAAGACTTTTGGAAGTTATACATTCCAGCTGTTTGGGGTTGAAACACTTGGACCGTGGGGTCCGAGTGCACACCTTTTATTTAAAGATCTGGCAAAACGTCTTGTTGACTAATCGCATGACCCAACGGCTGGCTTTTACCTTGGATAAGGAATAAGCATTGCCATTCAACGTGGCAATGCCGCCAGCCTTTTGGGCACACTTCCAGTCGACAGCGATGTGGATGAATTTTTTGACGCTATTTTTTACAGATTTTATTAGTTAAGTTTAGTTTTGTTTAAAGTGTCTCTCATATACCTAGTTCAGTTTGTAAATATTTAAGATATACATAATGTAAAAATGTCGAAGACGAAAATCAATTACAGTATTTACTTAAAATAATACAAAATTTGTTTCCACAAACAGTTTTTCACGATCTTTTAAAAATTTTTTTTAGTTACTTTTGATATTTAACTGTATTTAATTAATTATGTTTTATTTTTTAGCTTTCTTGCTGGCTGGTGATGTCAATGTTATTGTCGTGGACTGGGGAGCAGGCGCTCACATGGGATTCTACGGAATTAGCTCTGGTTAGTATAAGATGAAGGAATTCTGTATATTTAATACTGAATTTTCTTAATAATCCATACTTATTATTAATTATTTAAAACATTACGGTTTACTGACGCATATTCTTGGGATTGTCCGACTAGGAGTCCCTAATCATGAGCTGACGCGACGGCGGTAGTTTCGCGAGTCGAACTCCGACAGAGAAGAAGAGTTCGACTCGCGGCACCACCGCCGTCGCGTCAGCTCATGATTTTGTTTTACATTGTCTCGGGTCTGGGTGTTTGTGGTACCTTCGTTGTCTCTGAATTCCAGTGCTTTAGCTACTTACTTTGGATTCAGAGCAATGTATGTGATATTGTCCACATTTATTTAATATTATTTATTTACAACTGAACCTATTTCTCAGGACGCGTCGTCGGTCGCTTCATCAACTGGATCAACAGCGTCACTGGAGCTTCTCTTAGCAACTACCACATCCTCGGATACAGTGTGGGCGCCCACCAGGCCGGTATCGTCGGCAGGACCCTGGGTGGACAAGTCGGCTACATCACCGGTAAGATCAGTTAATACATAGTAGCAATTTCTCATAGCTAACTCCTATTTCATATTCAAAATCCGACTGAATTTGGCAGTTTTATGGTTTTTGGATTTTTCAAAAGAAATAAAAACTTTTGATTTTATTTGACGACCTCCGTGGTCGAGTGGCGTTCACACCAGTTTTCAAGGTGTCACCAGCTCTGAGGTCCCGGGTTCAATCCCCGGCCGGGCCAATGTAGAAAACCCTTTTTCTACATTGTCTCGGGTCTGGGTGTTTGTGGTACCTTCGTTGTCTCTGAATTCCATAGCACAAGTGCTTTAGTTACTTACTTTGGGTTTAGAGCAATGTTTGTGATGTTGTCTACATTTATTTATTCATTTATTTATATTTGATTTGATTATTGGGACCATTACTAATAAACTGTACTTTTATATCCTAAATTTCCATTCTTGTTTCTTCCCAGCTATGGATCCCGCTGACCGTTGGCTGAGCAGCCAGGCCATCCGCGCCAGTGACGCTGTCTACACCGAAGTGATCCACACGAACAGTGGTGACATTGGCATGGAAGAGGCCTGTGGACACGCAGACTTCTACCCTAACGGTGGGAAAGACATGCCTGGGTGTTCCACTTCTCTATGCGACCACTACAGGTGAGATAAACAGGATGAACATATAAAACGATGAACATAATATATGACGACCTCCGTGGTTGAGTGGCGTACACACCGGTTTTCAAGGTGTCGCCAGCTCTGAGGTCCCGAGTTTTATCCCCGGCTAGGTCAATGAATTTAAAACACTAAAGATACTTCCACTTCCTTGCCTTTACATTTTTGAAATGTGTTTGTTTGTGAAAAGATACTCTCACTTGTTCCTCGTGTATGAACACAAGTCGAAAAGAGTTAAAAGCAGAGATCCAGGACAATTACTTGTACCAAGCCAGAGACTGCATTTGTATGGCAGAAATGCGAATTGTATGGCAATCAAAATATTTAATAAATTACCACGACAAATAAGAATTTTGCCCAATAATAGATATAAGAAAACGGTATTTAATTGGCTTCTAGACAAATGCTTCTACTCAGTTGCTGAATTTTTTAATTACAAATTTTGACATGTATGTACAATTTTAACACATTGACTGTATAGTAATAAAACATAGATAGTACATTTCATTTTTGACATTTTGTATAGTAGTTGAATAATTAATATATAGCTTTCTGTTATTAAATTCTATTGAATATTTCTACACCGGCGTTTATATTGTAAGACCTGAATGTAATTACCATATACTAAGAAATAAATGCTTGAAAACCATTATTCTACATTGTCTCGGGTCTGGGTGTTTGTGGTACCTTCGTTGTCTCTGAATTCCATAACACAAGACGTGCTTTAGCTACTTACTTTGGGTTCAGAGCAATTTAGTGATGTTGTCCACATTTATTTATTTCTTATCACTCCTTTCAGGTCCTACTTCTACATGGGAGAATCCGTCGCCAGCGGGGGTTTCACCGCCACCGAATGCGCAGACGTCGCTGCTGCCAGGAGTCAGAACTGCTCAGGTCCCAAAAACGTCAAGATGGGTGGATTCCTGCCTAAGACTGGGTGAGAATCCCTATTTAATTAAATAATAATATCGGCCTATAAATGTCCCACTGCTGGGTACAGTCCTCCTCTCATATAGAGCGCTTAGGAAAGCACGTAAAGCCGTTGGTCCTGCGCCCGATCTCTCTCCGGTCGTTACTGATTGCCGTCTCTTCGGACTATGAGAGTGAAGGAATAGAGAGTGCAACTGTGTTTCCAGCTGATCTCACTTGATATTGGCTGAGGCCGAAATATGGTCTGGAAGTTATTATTACCAGCTAAAATAATAAAATAATATCCTGGGACAACTCACACACGGCCATCAGATCCCAAACTAGGCAGAGCCTGTTTTATGGCAACCAGACAACTGATAAATATATTTCTAATAACATACATACTATATAAATTATATCCAGACGCAGAACAGATGATCGTGCTCATCACACAAGTTTTTTCCTGTGTGAGAATCGAACCCACGACCTCCGGTTTAGCAGTCAGGGTACACAACCAGTAGACCGACAGGCGCGTCATCAAAATCAGTTTATATTGCCATTTTTGTTCTTAGAAGGGTATTTTTTTGGAATTTTTGTCTTGAGTGTGATGATGATAGAAAATGATGATGATGATTTCTTTTGTTTCAGTGTCAGGGGTGTTTACCACGTGACCACGAACAGTTCCCCTCCATTCTCTCTAGGATAACCATCCTAGGACAACAACACGATTATTTTTATTAAATATATAATATTAAATATAAATAAAAGTTTTATTTTTATATTACTAATAAATCTTGAAGTTTAAAGAGAGTTGGGAGAGGCTTTTGCCCAGTAGTGGGACAACTGAGTAATTAAACTTCCAACCTGTAACCAGTAAGTATGGTATAATATCAAGTGTCTATGAATAAAGCATAATAGCTGCGTTTACCCGTGGTTTTGCTCGTATACACGAGCAGAAGAAGGGTAAGTGTAAGCTGTATGGTTTAATTACTAATAAAAGTTAAGCAACGCTCGCCACGCTTTGTCCGTGGATGGGTGACTTAAAATTTATGAACATATTATCGAGACGTCTCCGTGTCTCGTAAAGCAAGTTAAGTCAACA
The DNA here is from genome assembly GCA_932294365.1 of Diachrysia chrysitis. Taxonomy (NCBI): domain Eukaryota; kingdom Metazoa; phylum Arthropoda; class Insecta; order Lepidoptera; family Noctuidae; genus Diachrysia; species Diachrysia chrysitis. The sequence goes on from OW028671.1 coordinate 4,770,786, forward strand.
ATTCTGACAACCAGTCTTCTTCCTGGAATGCTATGTTACCAAGTAAAATGGTTTGTGGGGGTCAGATAGGCAGTCGCTTCAAGTAAAATACGGAATTCAGCTGAATCCAGTAAGACTGGAGGCTGACCCCAACATAGCTTGGGAAAAGACCACGCAGAAGACAAGCGCTTATTAAAATCCAAAATTTCATCCTTATTCAGGCTGATCCCAAACTAGGCAGAACCTGTATTATAGCAACCAGACAACTGATAAACATACCTATATATTTTTAATACATATATATTATAGATAAATTACGCCTACACACAGAACAAATGATCATGCTCATCACACAAAGATTTGTCCTGGGTGAGAATCGAAGCCACGACCTCTGGTTTAGCAGTCAGGGTCACTAAGCACATGTCTACAGGTCAGTCAAAAAAGAATTTGCGTGAGTAAACCGTCAATATTTCTAAATAATTATGTATAAATTGATTATACATTATGTAAAAAGGAACCTACTTCAATGAAAATTATATGGGACAACCTCTGAACAAAAATCTATGTAACAAAAACCCTGTCCGATCCAATAAAGGCGTATTCCTGGTTCAACATACGTACTAGAAAAAAACGTCTCGCTCAGACGACTTCTTTGATACAAAACTGTAGGTAGTACCTACACGAGAACTTTGTCGAGCGATCACTGTTACCTTTGATCAGTTTTATTTTAATTTAATTAAATTCACCGGGGAAAAATAATAATCTCAAATCCATTTAATAGTTACGAATATGTGTACGCAGTACGATGCCGAATAATACTCATAAGGATCGGACAGGGTTTTTGTTGCATGCTGTATATTAAATATTACATATTACATATGACTAAAAATATTTGTCATTGATAGGGTATCAATGACAAATATTTTTTTAAATCGATCCATATTTTTTAGAGATATCGCGTAAAGAAAATAGGAACAAAAATACTGTTGAATTGAGAACCTCATCCTTTTAAAAGTCGGTTAAAAACCAAAGAACATTATCAGCACCCTTCTTTACTTTTGACACTCATTTTGCAGATTCTGTTTTAAAGCTACGTCTACAACAATTTTTCTCTACTTTGCAAGATACCCTAGACCATCTATCTCTTTCTTACTCGAAGTAAGATCGTATAGAACTAAAACGCAAGCCACGCCTCATAGTGCTATCTCTTTCTAAAATTTATTTTAAGATTCCAGCTCCAATGTCTGTAAATTGTAGATGTATTTTAACCGACTTTACAAAAGAGAAGGTTATATATATTTTATGCAATGTCTTCGCCAATTTTAAACTGTATAACTTTTGTGAGGAGTATTCATAATTATTTAGAATAAAACGGTTTACTCATGCATATTATCGGGATCAGTTCGACTCGCGACAACGTCGCCGCGTCAGCTCATGATTAGGGACTCCTATTGAGTCTGAAATTAGTCGGGCGATCCCGAGAATATGCGTGAGTAAATAGTTATGTTCTAAATAATTAATTTTAAATTGATTTTGATTATTCCTTTTAATGAGAGATGTATTAAGACTTAGTGTCTTCACTCTTAATTTAATTTTAGTATTAATACAATGCCAAAAGAAACATGATATTAGTTTAGCGGACACCCTTTTCTTGAAAAAAAAAACTGTCAATGGAAAGCATCAATATTCTCATCTAAACATTGAGAGTAGTTTTCTGTACTGTGTGTTGTTTGTGTGCCTGCTAACTGAATAACAATCTTGCATTGGCATTGTATTATAATTGCAATTCATTAAAGAGTTTTCCCCAAATGGTTTCATTAAAATAAAAAGGTATACAACATCTTGTGACAACTCACACACAGCCATCTGACCCCACACTCGGCAGAGCCTGTATTTTGGCAACCAGACAACTGATAAACATACTTATATATGTATATCTAAATACATACATACTATAGATTAGTTTTCTTGCAAAATGTTATGTTCTCGTTTACTGATTTAAGTGATTTTTCGTGCGACGACAGACGTTTATGCGAAAATATCGATGGTTCCGATATTATTAGGTTTTGAGAAAGTTTTAATAAAACGGCGCGCTCTGTTTTGACACTAATTTTACGATTTTTCTTGTTCATACTGGTGTCTACAGTTCATACTCGATATACGCCCTCTATAGTTTACTTCTTTATCTCTGTAAATTGGCAACAATATATTAATTTATTCAAATTACAAAGACAGTGGCCTGTTTCAGTAAAACCTCCTTTTAAACGTCACATAACAAAAAATCGACCCATTTGGCCTTTGACAATAAAAACAAAATATTTTTGGCTGGATTACAAAAATACAATCAATCAAACTTTATCTTTTAATTAGTATCGGCAAAGTTAGATAATTAAGAATACATACTGGATTAATTACTTAACATATAGGTTGTAAAATATAAACTTAATATAAATAATTGAAGGTTACTAAACAGACGAGAAAATCGGGCTATCGCGTATAAATGGCGTGTTGGTCTAGTGGTTAGAAACCCCGACTGCTAAACCGGAGGTCGTGGCTTCGATTCCCACCTAGGACAAATCATTGTGTGAAGAGCATGATCATTTGTTCTGTGTCTGGGTGTAATTTTTCTATAAGTATGCATTTAGAAATATATAAGTAAGTTTATCAGTGATCTGGTCGCCATAATACAGGTTTTGCCTAGTTTGGGATCAGATGGCCGTGTGTGAGTTGTCCCATATATATAGTTAATTTTTCTAAAATATATTGAACACTTAGATAATATAAGATTAGTTCAAGTGGTTTTTGGGAAGTACAGTATTATTTAAACATACTGTATACACTGATATAAAACCATCAATCTTTTTACTTAATCATTGACATATCAATAATGATGATGTAGATTTCAATGATTTTAGAGCTTCTTATAAATTCGTATATCTACTTAAATCCAGAAATAATATTTTTATGGGATAACTGAAAAACGGGCAGTTCACTTGATGGTAAATTAGCACTGAACGCCTTAAACATGAAACTCTTTAACACCAAAGCGCAAGATGCTTAACGAGATTATATCTATACTTTTTTAATATTATAAAGTTGAAGAGTTTGTTTGTTTGTTTGTTTGTTTGAACGCGCTAATCTCAGGAACTACTGGTTCGAATTGAAAAATTATTTTTGTATTGGATAGTCCGTTTATCGAGGAAGGCTATAGGCTATATAACATCACGCTACGACCAATAGGAGCGGAGCATAAATGAAAAAGGTTACAAAAATGAAAAACCGTTGAAACTAAAACACGCGAACAAAGTCGCGGGGGACAGCTAGTAATCTATAAGTATATAAAATCTTTGTCTTGAATGACTGACGGATCAACGCACAGCCTAAACCACTGATCATCGAGACCAGAAACTTGGAAGGCGAGCTCTTTGTATGACGCAGACATCCGATAAAGCGAATTATTATATTCAGCAGGCTTATTTGCTATTGCTGTCAACCAAAGAAATTACTGCTTTACAAAAAATACTGTGATAACACAAATTTCGTGTTGTCTAACGTCGATGACCAACTAGATCTATTACAACATAGTTGGTCAAGGATGTTAGCTGATTAAAAAAGTATTTAAAAAAATTAAAAACCTAAACAATTAAAAAGGTGTTTTTTTATAAAAAAATATAGTTAATTATCTATGTAACGGACGCAAAAAAGAATTATCCGTGACCCTATTATATATTGGCATTATTATGTAATCCAATTTTATTTTAGGAGAGTAAATAATAATTATTAAATAATAGTAATGATATAGAGGTTAAGTTTAAGCCGGTTTATCCGATAACTAAAGTTAAGCCGCGCTCGCCGCGGTTGGTCTGTAGATGGGTGACCATTTGTAAAAAATACCGAGACCCGTCCATGCCCCAGAAAGTACGTTAAGCCGTTGGTCCCGACTGTCATACGTTGATCTTTGACAGTCGTTAAGTCATTACAATTCTAACAACCAGACTTACTTTGGGATACTGTGTTACCCAGTAAAATGGGTTGTGGAGGTCAGATAGGCAGTCGCTCTGTAAAATACGGTGTACAGCTGAATCCGGTAAGACTGGAAGCCGACGATGATAATGATTGATGATTTTTTCCAGTATTATATTTTTAATACAAGCCAAGGTTGATACTAAAGTGCGTATCTTTGGCCTAATTTATATAATAACTAGCTGTCCCCTGCGACTTAGTTCGCGTGTTTAAGTTTCAACGGTTTTTATTTTTTTCGACATTTTTCATTTCTGCTCCGCTCCTATTGGTCGTAGTTTGATGTTATACAGCCTATAGCCTTCCTCAATAAACGGACTATCCAAAACAAAAATATTTTTTCAATTCGAACCAGTAGTTCCTGAGATTAGCGCGTTCAAACAAACAAACAAACAAACAAACTCTTCAGCTTTATAATATTAATTACTAGCTGTCCCCAGCGACTTTGTTCGCGTGTTTTAGTTTTCATTTTTGCATTTTTTTTCATTTATGCTCCGCTCCTATTGGTTGTAGCGTGATGTTATATAGCCTATAGCCTTCCTCAATAAACGGACTATTCAATACAAAAATAATTTTTCAATTCGAACCAGTAGTTCCTAGTAGCGCATTCAAACAAACAAACAAACAAACAAACAAACTCTTCAGCTTTATAATATTAGTATAGATATAATATAGATTATAGTATAGATTAGTATAGATGATACATTAATTAGTACTATTGATTATTGACATTAATTATATATTATTATTGACTTACGTCATAATTATTGTTTTTATATTAATTACTGTTCAGCCCAGCCCTTAAGATTATATTATGTTTGGGTCGGCTATCAGTCTCACCGGATTCAGCTATATACCGTGTAGCCCCTACATATTTGCACGTAGTCAGATAAAGCACACTTTAGGATAAATTATAAGATAAGTTTAGATAGTAATACGCACGTACCACATTAGTATATAAGGTTTAATTGTATTCAATTATATTAGACTATTACGAACATCTGAGTCTCAATTATACCCTTGCCACGATTGGCAAATTGGTGACCCTCGACTACACTACGACTCTCGCTCTACAAGTGGACCTCGCAACAGAAACAAGAAAACATGAATCAATCAACTTGCAAACCTAGCTGCAGCCAACAAGAAACTTTGGAAGTTGCGGCCGGCACCTCCATTTTATCGCGCATTCCGGAGTTTTGGAGAGACCAACCAAGCCTATGGTTTAACCAATTGGAAGCAATATTAGCACCGCAAAAACAAGAAAAATATAAGGCCCTCAAGGAACGCTTAATCAATTGCTATGAGGAATCAGAACAACGTCAATTTCAAAAATTATTGTCGGAAATGGACCTCGGCGATCAAAAACCATCCCAACTCCTAAGAAAAATGCAAGTTCTCGGAAGAGGAAAAATTGGAGACGAAACAATCAAACTTCTGTGGCTGAGGCTTTTACCATCATCTATTACTACGGTTTTAGCAGTCACGGAAGACATGGACATGGACAAGATGAGCCAAATCGCAGACAAAATAATAAATAATTCCAAAAGTACGGAAGTATCAGCTGTAAATATAAACAAAGCGGACGAAAGTGCAATGACATGCATATTAGCACAGTTAGCGAAAATACAATTGGAATTAAGTGCAATTCAAGACGATCGCAGAAATCATCGACGCAGCACTCAAAGTCATTATAATCGTCAACATTTCTCATCGAGGTCAAGTTCAAGAGCAAGCAGTCGGGAAGGAAAATACTTTTGTTTCTACCACAACAAATATGGAATAAATTCAAAGAGATGTATTAAACCATGTGATTGGAAACAGAAGTTTACTACACAGGACCAGGGAAACTAATAAAAGCGCAGATTACGGCGGATCTCTGCGCTATTCACCCGTCAAAACGCCTCACTATTACCGACTCAAAAAGTGGTATGAGATTTTTAATAGACACGGGAGCAAATATTTCAGTAATTAATAAGCCTCAAAAATATTTAGGTGCACAAAGTGAGCACTATACACTTTACGCCGCGAATGGCACAAAAATTAAAACTTATGGTGAAAAAACTTTCACTTTAAACTTGGGATTGCGGAGATGTTTTACATGGAATTTCGTCATAGCAGACGTGACGCAACCAATTATTGGAGCGGATTTTTTAGAATATTATAAGCTATTGGTCGACATAGCTGGTCGGAAACTTATTGATAGAGTTACGGAGCTTACAACGCCCGCAACCCTTATCAAATCGACACAGCAAACAATTCGTACCATTGACGTGGGAACAAACCCACACATTACGCAACTCCTGAACAAATATGAAGATATCACGAAACCCTCTTCACTGCGCGCAGCTCCAAAACACAAAATTGAGCATCATATTATTACCAAAGGACCGCCCGTATCAGCACGTGCAAGACCTTTACCTCCAGATAAATATCATATTGCAAAGAAGGAATTTCAAAATATGATAGAGTTGGGCATTTGTCGCCCATCAGATAGCCCATGGGCTAGCCCTTTACACATGGTTAAGAAAAAAAACGGTGAATGGAGACCATGCGGCGATTATCGAATGCTCAACAGCGCAACATTACCGGATAAATATCCACTTCCACGTTTAACCGATTTCACGTATATATTGGAAAAAAAATACGTATTCAGCAAAATTGATATCAGAAAAGCCTACCATTGTATCCCAGTCAAAGATGTAGAGAAAACCGCCATTATAACTCCTTTTGGACTTTTTGAATACTTAAGAATGCCTTTCGGACTACGCAACGCAGCACAAACATTCCAACGATTCATGGACTCTATATTTAGAGACTTAGACTTTGTTTATGTCTTTGTCGATGATTGCTTAATAAGTAGCGTAGATGAGGCGAGCCATTATAAGCACTTAGAGACAGTATTCAAGCGTTTACAAGAAAATGGAATAACGGTCAACCTCGAAAAATGCGACTTCGTCAAAAGCGAAATAGATTTCTTAGGTTATCATGTAACGAGCCAAGGAATACGCCCAACGGAGGAAAATTATAAGGCAATCGCAGAATTCCCCAAACCAATAACAATCAAAGATCTTAGAAGATTTTTAGGCATGATTAATTTTTACAGAAGTAACCTTCCAAACGCGGCCAAACATCAATTGATTTTAAATAATTATTTGCGTGACTCAAAAAAGAACGATAAAACACCTATTTCTTGGACAATAGAGGCGGAACAAGCTTTTGAAAAATGCAAGGAAAGCATTATGAACGCAATATTAACGGTACATCCCTCAAGTACCTCACCGCTGGCACTTATGACGGATGCCAGTGCTACATGTGTTGGCGCGGTTCTACAACAGAAATCCGGACCTAATTGGGAGCCATTAGGATTTTTCTCAAGGAAATTAACGGAAACTCAACAAAAATACTCCACTTTCGATAGAGAGTTGCTCGGACTATACATGGCTGTCAAGCACTTTCAAAGGTTAATCGAAGGAAGAGAATTTACAATATTCACAGATCATAAACCTTTGACTTACGCATTTACTCAAAAACCATCATCTAATGACACGCCACGGCGAATACGTCAATTGGATTTCATTTCGCAATATTGCACTATTATTCAACACATAAATGGACGTGACAATATTACTGCAGATACATTATCACGTATTGAACAAATTAACATGCCGTTGCCGATTGATTATGCTGATTTAGCAAGATGCCAATCTAATGATCAAGAATTGATAAAACTTCGTACCAATAAGAAATTAAAATTGAAAAACATAATACTTCCGGGTTCTACAAAGAGCATCAGCTGCGACATATCAACGGGAAAATATCGTCCTTATTTACCAGAAAAGTTTCGAAGACAAATTTTCGACGTTATGCATGGACTGAGTCATCCGGGGAAGAAAACTACCAGAAAAATGATAACTCCAAGATATTTATGGTCTGGTATGAACAAGGATATTAATGATTGGTGTAAAACATGCATAGCCTGCCAAAAGTCAAAAGTACAACGTCATATAATATCACCTGTTGGCAATTTTATGCCTGCCCAACGTTTCGAACACTTACATATCGATATAGTTGGTCCCTTACCTATTTCTCAAGGAAAAAGATATTTAATTACCATCATAGACCGTTGTACCTCATGGCCCGAAGTATTTCCTGTGGAAGATATCACTGCTGAAACAGTGGCTAGTACCCTATATGAAGGATGGATAACACGATTTGGATGCCCGTTACGAATTACTACAGATCAAGGTCGACAATTCGAATCAAGAATTTTTGAATCACTTTCACAATTTTTAGGCATACACAAAATTAGAACAACACCTTATCATCCCCAATCAAATGGCATGATAGAGAGATTTCATAGAACATTAAAAGCAGCATTAATGACAAGGGAGCCTAACGGCAATTGGATGAAGGAAATACCCTCTGTTCTACTTGGTTTGCGAAGTTGTTTACGCGAGGATACGGGATTTAGCGCAGCAGAAATGATATATGGCACACCTATTCGTCTTCCAGGAGAATTTTTTGAATCACCACATCCACCTTCTACATACGAAGAATTTGTGACAAAAATTCAAAGAGATATTACGCAGATGACGTCAGTACCAAAACGAAAAAAACACAACAAAGCAGTTTTCGTACACCCAGAGCTTAAGGAATGCTCACACGTGTTTGTGAGGTGCGACAGACTCAGAAAAAGTCTGACACCACCCTATGAAGGACCATTCCCAGTGTTAAAAAGAATGGATAAGTCATATTTAGTTAAAATAAGAGATAAGGAAACATTAATATCTATAGACAGATTAAAACCTGCTTTTGTGATAAACAGTGAAACTACGAACGTGTTACAATCGGAAAATAACCACAACAATAATTCAAACACGTACATCACAAAATCCGGACGGGTAGTCAAACCCGTTGTTCGGTTCAATATTCGCTGACACAGGTAATCTGTCTATTTAAATACTCGGGGTATTACGAGAAATATCATCATTCGTCATTAGTAACTCAAACAAGAAGAAAAAAAAAATGGGCAACCAAAGCTCTAAAGACCAGATAACCTACAACGCGGACAGCTGCCTGAATCAAAATGAAGCTGACCAATTAAGAAGCCTTATTTTGGAAGAATTAAGGTGGACCAGGAACATCGCGATTGGTCAATTAAGCATCACATTCGGAATTTTTCTCATCTACGGTATACTCAAGGCCATAGACAGAAGAATGAAAATACTTACGAAAAATAATCAACATAAATGCAATGGGTAAAACAAAACATTCACCCGTTAACATCGAGGCCTTGAACCTGGGAGCACGCCGTCACAACAAGCGTCAGCAGTCTGCACAATACTTACGCGTCAGCAGTTGGGTTATACTGACTGAGCCAGCAAGGTTTCCATGAATTAATTAGTCATATGTTTAAATATAGATTTATTTATAAGTTATCTTAAAGTAATATGTAATTTTTATTTTTTATATAAAGGGGGGTGTATATGTAGCCCCTACATATTTGCACGTAGTCAGATAAAGCACACTTTAGGATAAATTATAAGATAAGTTTAGATAGTAATACGCACGTACCACATTAGTATATAAGGTTTAATTGTATTCAATTATATTAGACTATTACGAACATCTGAGTCTCAATTATACCCTTGCCACGATTGGCAAATACCGCATTGTACAGAGCGACTGCCTATCTGACCTCCAAAACCCGTTTTACTGGGTAACACAGTGTTCCATAGTAAGACTGGTTGTCAGAATTTTACTGACTTAACGACTACCAAAGATTATACATCCTGAATTCGACAAATTCTTATTAATTATAGGGTCACGATGTCGTTTAAGTAGTTTTACTTTAAGGTATGACAGTCGGGGCCAACGACTTAACGTGCTTTCCGAGGCACGGCGGGGTATCAGTATATTCACAAATGCTAAGCATGGCGTCTTTAGCCCACACTATTAAACTTTAATTCGCATTATCTACTAATCTATACTAATATATATTATAAAGCTGAAGAGTTTGTTTGTTTGTTTGTTTGAACGGGCTAATCTCAGGAACTACTGGACCGATTTGAATTTTTTTTTCAGTGTTGGTTAGCCCATTTATTGAGAAAGGTTATAAGCTATGTAACATTACGCTGCGACCGAAAGGAGCGGAGCTGAAATGAAAAATGTTGCAAAAATGGAAAACCGTTGAAACTAAAACACGCGAACAAAGTCGCGGGGGACAGCTAGTGCCTGATAAAGAAAAAGAAACGATTCGTTTTTCTTACGACCACTGATCATTAGTGTTTTGTTATTTAAAAAAAGCAATAAAATAATACGTCTCCTATCTAAATATATATAACTCAAAGGTGACTGACTGACATACTGATGTATCAACGCACAGACCAAACCACTGGACGGATCGGGCTGAAATTTGGCATGCAGGTAGATGTTATGACGTAGGCATCCTAAGAAAGGATTTTGATCAATTATACCCCTAAGGGGATAAAATAGGGGATGAAAGTTTGTATGAAACTTTGTCAATTTTAAACCGATCGAGCAGATACTTTGCATGCATAAAGCTACTATGATATAAGCATCCCCTAAGAAAGGATTTTGATATATTCCACCCCTAAAGGGATAAAATAGACGATGAAAGTTTGTCTAAATATTCTTAGATTTTCGACTGATTGAACTGAAATTAAAGATTGGAGCTACTATGATGAAGACGTCCGCTTAAATAGGATTTCGATATTTAATGAATTTTACCCGCTAAACAAAAGTAAAGCTGCAAAAACTATACTTAATAATAATACTTCTTAACGCGAGCGAAGCCGCGGGCAAAAGCTAGTATTTCATAATTATCTAACTGACGGACTAATTAGATTTAGAGTTAGAGTTTTTATACCCAATTATATATCCTGTAATCTCAAACTTTTGGCACGTAATATTTATCATTATTTTTATCAGACAGAATAACGTATAGCAGATACATATTAATTTATAAATAGCAGATAATGTTATGACTATGCTAGTAATTTATCTATTTCGCAACAAAGAGATTTATACAGGAAAATAATTTAATAACATACAAGACTGATTTTGATATTTATGATTTTTTTTGATATATTTATTTACATATTTATTTAATCGAGGTCTGCCAACAGCTGTTGTTCAGAGATGCATAGTTAACAATTCAACATATTGTGTGTAATTTTATTTCTGCACAACCAATTACAGGCAAACACAGCCTGGTAAAAAATTATATACTTTTACAATAGGACTAAAAACTAACAAATTGGACAAAATAAACTAGTCTTAAAAGCAGGAAATAATAAAAAAACTAATTAAATCAAATCGGGCGTGATCAATTGGGATGCGACTGGTGATTCGGGAGCACTTCTTCTTCTTAGAGAGTCGATCAATAGCAGTCAGATTTTCCCAGACCAGTAGTCAGCCACGCAAACAGCGTTGTCCGTGGCCTTGTACAGGTCCTCGCGAGTGCAGGTGGTAGGGCATGCTGGGCAGCTCATTAAATGGGCCATTGTTTGGGGCAAGATGCCACACTCACATGGCTCAGGTGTACTGTAACCCCACCGGCACATATTTTTATTACTTCGGCCGACTTGGGTCCGGAGTCTATTTAAAACAACTATCTGCATATAAGTCGCACAGATCGCTGTACTCATTTACTAGCCTGCATATGGGTGAATATCAACAAAGTGCATTTTTTTTCAATTTTGGTGGCAATTTTTTTTCTTCAGTTTTCGTGAAAAATAAGGACTTGTTATGAAAATAGAAAGTCTAAGTTAGCAGGATCTTCATGAGGTCCTAGAATATCTCAATAACTTCTTGATTTATTTAGTTAAAAGTCTAGTGTTGCCACCAAAATTGAATATTGGCCACCAAAATCGAAAGTGCCTACCAAAACTAAAATTAGTAGCACCAAAATTGGATCTCTGAAATAAACCTCTCTCACTAACAAAGTTCTATGTTCCTTATCTCAAAAATTAAGGTTAATAGAACTCTCTATCGTTAAAAAATATTTATTATTTCTTTTATTCTTTATTTGGCTGCTAAGCACCAGACGAGATCAATGGTTTGTAAAATCAGTCTTTAAATCTAAAAAAGGAATAGGTATGTCATTTTCAATATAAATCTTTACTAAAAAAAACTTAACAAGAAAACAACATGTACAGTACTTACATCTACGTGGAGCTTGACTGCAATAGTTACAATCAGATTTCAGATCAAATAGTCTTTAAAGATTTAAAAAAGAAAATAAAAACTAGAAAACATTACACATTACTCATATCCAATAGGAACTTGACTGCTATAGTTACACAAAATAGTTACAAGAGTTGTATGGAATAACAAACTTATTTGTGTTATCTTTCAAATAATAAGTAAAGTAATCATTATTTTTTAGATTCTTTGAATCGATGCCCTGAAATATAAAATTTATGTCTTGTATTGACGACTGAATGTTTCCAGAGTGCCGCACTCTGTCGGTTTTTGGTTTAATCATATTGCTAGTCTGAGCCTGAGCGAGACCTTCTTGACAAATTGTGCGTTGTTGTAATAAAATCCTAAGTGTTTACCATCAAGGTATTCGGTGGAATTGTCCATGCAATGAGGCTCGGCGCAAGGCAGTGAACGGAGCGAAAGTCGGTGCTTGGAACATTTGGTCCAAATAACTTCTTGAACTTTCATAGTTCTAAGAAGAGGTTATAACTGACTAGGAATAAGTTAGTCCTCTGTAATTTCTTAGTCTTCCACGCGTTCAATTTTTATTGACTTTGTATTGTCTTTCAGGCTTTGAATGAGACTATCAATGTCCGTAATGTCATTTCCGTACGCTACCAACTGGTTTGCAATTCTCACGCACAGAACTGGGACATTGTATAGAATATTTTTTTATTTCGATATTATGCAAAAGGTGGAACTGAAACAATGTGTGAGGTGGATATCTCAGGACGTAATTTGTTATTTTCAGATAGTATTGGAACTATCTGGAGCCCACACTCACTGCGGAATCGTCATGCTGCAAAGAATCTTGTCGTTTTTTTTTTGGTGCTATCTCTTCCTTTCTCTTTTTCGTAGTGTTTCAGTCTGTTCAGAATTGCCCTTTATTCTTGCTTTTCTTCTTCTTCTTTTTAATCTTTCTCTTTCTTCTTAATTTTGCCATTATACATTAATATAAAACATGAATAAGAAACGTGATTATTACTGAGCCACTATTATAATAATAGGTGTTACTTGACTGCCAAGTTTATAACATTTAACTGTTTGCTAATCAAACTGTCTTGCAAGGAAAAAAACTGGTTATATAGGTACAAAAAATACATATACAGTATATATTTAAAACTTAGTGGCTCAGTTTCAATTTCGGTGGCGTGAAAACGCCACCAAAACCACCAAAATTGAGCCACCGAAATTGGAACCAGGCAAAAAAAAAATCTTTAAAAATAGGGGTTTTAGGCAACGGTTAAATTAATATTACAATTTTTTTCGTATCCTAAATTACTATCTATAACGTGTAGCTCATTTTTAAAACTCTTCAAAATTAACAGGATAACTATCCACCAAAAATTGAACAATTCTTGTCCCCCGTGCCACCCCAGGTGATATTTACGTTTTTTGGAGGAAACCACAGCAATAATCACACACATATGACGCGCAAGTGTCGGCGCACAACCGAGATATACTAGAAAGTAAAACGCGATTTATCGCACACGCAGGAAATTTCATGTTATACTAAGTTGAACAAGTACCACCAAAATTTTGATTTTTGCTTGGACAAACTTTAATCGATGATCCTGAGCTTTTAAATCAGATTTTCTCATATGGTATATTGGTTTTAAGATAATGTGTCTTATGCATATACTAAAAAAAATGTTTATTTTTAATTATACCTTAAATTGTTACTATGGTAAAAGCAATTATATAAAAAAATGGAGCTGGGACAAGCCACCAAACTTGAATTTTAAGGCAATTTTTTTTTTCCTGAGTATTTAAATGCACTTAAGAAAAAAAATTATGTGGCCCTAATTGAAACAGGATACGTAGTACACCATAAAAAAAAATCAGCCACGTCCTTTCATTTAACAACACGATTCTCAGCGTGGACACGTAAAATTTGGCGTTTTGATATTCACCCATATACGTGGGGTTGGGGAACTTGACCCGAATTTAGTGCGTCGAAATGGTGACACCAGGGGAGTGATGGGTTTTGGAGGTTTAAGTGGAACTCTGAAAAAGAATTTGGGGACAATCAATTTTATTATTGAAAAGTTTGTGCGCGAATCTAAGATCCAGCATGTCTCTTTGTTTTTATTCTTTTATTTCAGACACTTGGCCCATAATATTGTTTGTAAATTACAAATTAAAAGCTATGTTAGTTATAAAATTAATTTAAGTATTTACCGCCTTCTGGAGCTCCAGGCACACGCACTTGTGCTTGAACCCAGTGCCTCAGAAGGGGACTATAGGTCTATAGAGTGCGCATATCGAGTATGAACTGTAAGTACTATGTAGTTTGAATCTATATTCAGACCCAAAACAATGTAAAAGTGTTTTTTCTACATTGACCCGTCCGAGGATCAAACCCAGCACCTCAGAGCTATCGACAACTTGAAAACCGGTGTGTACGCCACTTGACTACAGAAGTCGTTGGTTAAGTATCCAATACAAGTATCTCAGAGTAAACATAGACAAGCATAGAGTGCGCGCATCGCTAGTAGCCAGTCATGCGTAAGCAAATTTTTCGCTGTAAGTAATACGCTCGATTACTGATTTATGTGATTTTCCGTGCGACGACAGACGTTTATGCGAAAATATCGACGGTTCCGATATTATTAGGGTAATATTAGGTTTTGAGATAGTTTTAATAAAACGAAGCGCCCTGTTTTTACTCTAATTTTACGATTTGACATGTTCATACTAGTGGCAACAGTTCATACTCGATATGCGCACTCTATAGTTTAAATAAATAAATAACAAATAAATGTGGACAACATCACATACATTGTTCTGAACCCAAAGTAAGTAGCTAAAGCACTTGTGTTATGGAATTCAGAGAGAACGAAGGTACCACAAACACCCAGACCCGAGACAATGTAGAAAAATTGTTTTCTACATTGACCCGGCCGGGGATCGAACCCGGGACCTCAGAGCTGGCGACACCTTGAAACCGGTGTGTACGCCACTCGACCACGGAGGTCGTCAACTTATTTGTTCCTCTGAGCGACTGTCTGTCTGACAAACACAACACATTTACTGGGTCAATATTACCCAGTGAATGTGTTGTTCTACTAAGACTTTGCTTAACTATTTTTTCCTGTAAATTTAAGATCTTGTCATTATCTAAATCCATAGCACATGTACCTAACTATCTATTTGGTTTAAGCCTATATATCTTAAGTTTAAATCTTACATAGGAATTAAGAGATAACAACATAAAATGGGTAAGTTAATCCTTTATAGTGTTCCGTATCTCAAAAGGTGAAACCGGAAAACTTATACGAAACGATCACTGGGTTACGGTCTGTCTATCTGTCTGCCTTTCTGTCTGTCAAGATTTTTTTTCTCAGAAACGCAAGGTGATGCCACCATTTCTCGAGCTATGTTGAAGTCTGCTTCCAATCTCACTGGATTCAGCTGAATACCGTATTTTACAGAGCGACTGCCTATCTGACCTCCATAACCCATTTTACTGGTTGACACAGTATCCTAAAGTAAGACTGGTTGTTAGAATTGTAACGCGAGATGTTATTAAGATAAAATAATTTTATTAATTTACTGCCGATAGCCGAGTGGTATAGGTCACCACACCAATTACCACTGTGTGCGACGTGCTGCGGTTTCGATCCCCGCATGGTACAAGCATTAGTGTGATCAATAAATTTTAATACTTGTTCTAAGTCTAGGTGCTCTTTGTGCATGTGATTTGAATATTTCTAAAATTCATTTCGGCAGGAGTCGTTAAAAAATACATACTCAGGTCTACAATCCCTTGAACAAATGCTAGATTCAAACTTCTATGTCAACGGTATTAAAAAATACATCTATTTATGTCGTTTTTTCCATACATTTCCTTTTATTGATAAATAAAAATTATTGAAGTAAAATTTCCTAACTCATGTTTGACTTGAGGAGTAAGCTGTTGAATGCGTGACGAGAGCGTTAAAAAAAGTGTGATCGAGCGAGGTGAACGGAAATTGAGAGGGAGATATAAGTTAGTGAAGATAGAAAAAGAGAGTTACGTTTTGTATATTATTGTAGGGTCAAGAGAGGTGCGAGCACACATTTTCTTTCTCTCTTTCTCTCATAGCCAGTTACGTTTCGTATATAAAGAAGTATAACTTCAGTCGTGTGGTCTAGTGGTTCAATAAACGGATTTGTGTGCAGAAGGTTGCAGGTTCGAACCCATTACAGGCAAGTACCAATGTGACTTTTTCAAAGTTATATGTACTAACTTAATTATTCTAAGGCATCATTGACAATCGGTGAAGGAAAACATCGTGAGGAAACCTGGATTCCAAAAAAATTGAATCCGAAATCGCCAACCCACAATAAGCAAGCGTGGTGATCAATGCTCGTTCCTTCTCTATATGAGAAGAGGCCTATGCTTAGCTGTGGGACATTTATAGGCTGGTATTATTTATTATTTATCAACGGTACCCAAAATTATTGCGATTTTGATTTGTTTAATCAGTAAAGAGATAATGATAAAAAAATGATTATTGTTGTAATATATGCGAGTGCACTAATACGTTTTTAGGAATTGCAACCATGGCGAAACTGACGGCAGCCATCTTTGTTCTGTGTGCGGCTTTCGTGTCCGGTATGTTTAATAAATATTTCAATTTAAGATAATAATATTATAAATTTTTGTTTTTAGTTTTTTTTTTTGTAGTGAATTTCCTGATGTTTTAATAATGCTAAAGCTATTCTGGGAGGAGACAAATCTAACAAATTAAAGATCATAAAAATCGGGCCATTCGATCTTGAGTGAATCGCGTAACTAATCCGACATTTTTATGTATATAAATACTAGCTGGTATCCGCGACTTCATCTGCGCAGAACTACTACTTCGAGTAGCTTATTTTCTACTCTAAAGTCCTATGTATCTTTATACGAAAATTCATTAAAATTGGTTCAGCGGTTTATTAGTGATGGCGAAACAGACAGACCTAGTTGCTTTGAGACTATTGTGTAATGTATGTAAATTTGAAACTCAAAACGGACACAACCGTCACTGATGTCTGCCCTCACGTATCTGTCAGCGTTCGCGTTGAGCGACTCCTTCCTCGCCCGCAGTGCGTCCGACTGCCTGTCCCATTCGCCCGCCGCGGATCGCATTACAGTATCGCGCACTCGGTTTGGTCATCGTAACGATAAAAATATTTATCCAAATTAAGTAGTTTGAAAGACAAAGTTTATCTACTTTAAATACCAGAAGCGATAAAAGTATTTATTATGAAATCCAGATAGGATTCTCTTGTTACTACTACCAAATGTGCATCCTTACTTAATAATATTATCCTCTTCTTAGCGAGTCGATCAATAGCAGTCAAATTTTCCCAGACCAGTACTCAGCCACGCAAACAGCGTTGTCCGTGGCCTTGTACAGGTCCTCGCGAGTGCAGGTGGTAGGGCATACTGGGCAGCTCATTAAATGGACCATTGTTTGGGGAAAATGCCACACTCACATGGCTCAGGTGTACTTTAACCCCACCGGCACATATTTTCATTACTTCGGCGGACTTGGGTTAATAATAATATTATAAACACGAAAGTTTGTATGTATGGATGTTTGTTACACTTTCACGCAAAAACTACTGTATGGATTTTAATTAAACCTTACAATAATATAGCTCATTCATCAGAATAACACATAGGCTATAATTTATAAAGATATTGAGTGAATTGTCAAAAATATAACGATAAGTGTAAAGTTAGTAAGAAAAGAATCTGCTATCTGCGAGCTATTCTGGCGTGCGCTGCAAAAACCGTTAGAGTTACACTTATATAATGTATAATGGAAATGTTTATCTTAAATAGTTTTATAAAAAAACCCGCGACAGCGTATCCCGGTATTTATTGGTTATCATTTTAGATCCTGGCTAACGGAAGTAGCTTCTTCTTCCTGCGCTGTTCCCAATTTATTTGTGGTCGGCGCACAATGTTTTCTCCTTCCATTCCACTCTATTAGCCGTCATACTGTCATTCACTGATTTTTCCCTCATATCATCTATTACGCAATCGATCCACCTTTTTTTCGGCCTTCCTCTTCCTCTTCAGCCCTCCACATCCAAATTCATTACAGAAGTGGCAATGATAGGAAAGAAGCTTGTCCCATAAACAAAACAATAACCTAATTGTTTTAATTTTTCCTTCAGCATTCCCAGCCGACGATCCTGTGATCGGCAAGTGGTCTGAAGGTCTTCGCTACGACTACCTCGAGGATGACGCTGGAGTACCGCACCTCGTCGACAACTGGCTAAAGATCAGTGACTACTCTAAGATGGCCAGATACAACCCTGACTCTTCCAACAGATACCATCTATTTACCAGGTAAGATGCCTGCGACGTGGTCGGCTTCCAGTCTCACCGACAGCTGAACACCAATATGTTATAGAGCGACTGTCTATCTAACCTCCAGGACATATTAATTGCTCAGAGTAACGGGCCCGTTGGTCTAGTGGTTAGTGATCCTGACTGCTAAACTGGAGGTCGTGGGTTTGATTCCCACCCAGGACAAATCTTTAAGTGATGAGCACAATCATTTGTTCTGTGTCTGGGTGTTATTTATCTATAATATGTATGTATTTAGAAATATAGAAGTATGTTTATCAGTTGTCTGTAGGCAGGCTCTGCCTAGTTTGGGATCAGGTGGCGGTGTGTGAGTTGTCGCAACAAAACAAAAAGAGTAGAAGCGCATCGAAGCGTTAATATAAAATTAATAAAACTAATTAATCTATAATTCAACTAAACCCAATTATACATAAAGACAAGCTCCATGGTTGTGGTGTCACCAGCTCTGAGGTCCCGAGTTCGATCTCCGGACGATTCAAAGTAGAAAACCATTTTTCTACATTGTCTCGGGTCTAGGTATTTGAAGAACCTTCATTGTTTGACTTACTTTAGGTTAACAGCAATGAGATGTTATCTACATTCATTTATTGAACTTGATCTTTGACAGGCGTTAAGTCATTATAATTCTGACGACCAGTCTTACTATGGGATAATGTGTTACACAGTAAAATAGGTTGTGGAGGTCAGATTGGCAGACGCTGAATTTAATATACCGTATTCAGCTGAATTTGGAAAGACTAGAAGCCGACCCCAACATAGCTTGGGAAACGGCAGAAGAAGCTAGAAGTATTTATCGTCTTTAAGTAAACACAAGTTTCTGATAATGAAACAAAGGTTGACAGCAACAGACTAAACGTTTTATTTAAAACTGACAATCTAGTACACACTGTATATAGAAGGCGCTAGTGGTATTGATGTTGTTACCATACTAATTAAAACCAATTGTTTCTTTACCATTGTGTTGCAATTTCTTTTCCAGAGCCAACCCCAGCATCAGCCAGCCGCTATCTCTGAATAATGCTAACTCGGTTCTCAACTCGCACTTTAACGGAAGACGTCGTACCATCGTCCTGATGCATGGCTTCGCTGGATCTATCACATCTGGATTCAACACCGTCCTTGTTCCTGGTAAGACCTTGTCACATCGTTCATGCCAATCCTGGAAAATTTTAAATGAGATTTGGTCCCTCGTTTATTGCATTAAAAAAAATATTTTGAACGATTCGAGAAAAAACGACGATATGACGGGCCTGTTAGTCTAGTGGTTAGTGACTGCTAAACCGGAGGTCGTGGTTTCGATTCCCACCCAGGACAAATCTTTGTGTGATGAGCACGATCATTTGTTCTGTGCCTGGGTGTAATTTATCTATAACTAGCTGTCCCCCGCGACTTTGTTCGCGTGTTTTAGTTTCAAAGGTTTTTCATTTTTGCAACATTTTTTATTTATGCTCCGCTCCTATTGGTTGTAGCGTGATGTTATATAGCCTATAGCCTTCCTCAATAAACGGACTATCCAATACAAAAAGAATTTTTCAATTCGAACGAGTAGTTCCTGAGATTAGCGCGTTCAAACAAACAAACAAACAAACAAACAAACTCTTCAGCTTTATAATATTAATATTATCTATAATATGTATGTATTTAGCAATATTTATGTATGTTTATCAGTTGATTGGTTGCCATGATACAGGCTTTGCCTAGTTTGGGATCAGATATGGCCGTGTGTGAGTTGTCCCAAGATGTTATATTATATCTAGTGCTAAATAAATATATATATCTACCTATTATGACAAAACCTAAAAACCTAATGTACCTAAATTGAATGCATAAACTTATTTTTAAAAGAGTAACCTATGGAGTTTCTCGCCGGTTCTTCTCCATAGGAAGGACACTTTGGAACCGCGCACCTAGAGTCATTTAGTTCTGTAACTTTAACGTTTCTTAAGCGCCTTTTTGAGGTTTATAAGAAAAAAAAAAAACTTTTGATTTGAACCCATGAAAATTTTAAATGAGATTTTGTTTCGCGTAATAAGTATTTTGAACGGATTTGAGCACAAACGAAAGAATATAATGAAAAACGAAAAATTCGGTTAAATGTCCGATTGTGTACCCGTGATTTCAATAAAATAAATAATATGTCAACACCATTTAATGTGTACCAGTGATGATATTCACAAAAAATACCAGAATTCAATGATATACACAAATATATTCAAGATTTTTTTTACTAAATATCGAATTATTAACAAAATATTGTAAATTATTTTAACATCATCATTTTTTTTTAGTTGTAACCGCTTTAAAACCTTGTCTTATTTGAAATGTTGTCAATTCCCATTCAAAATTGTCTAGGTTTTATACCGTAAGTTAGTTTTTAATGCATAAATATGTTTTTTCTAGCATTCTTGGCTGCCCAAGACTGCAACGTCATAGTTGTGGACTGGAGCGCTGGTTCCAGCTTCGGACCCCGCGCTATTCAAGCTGGTAAGTAAATAAGATGAAGAAATAATAATTGAGATATATCTACAGTACTCCGCGATATACAGTATGTAACAAAAACCCTGTCCGATCCAATAAAGGCGTATTCCTGGTTCAACATACGTACTAGAAAAAAAAATCTTGCTCAGACTTCTTTGATACAAAACTGTAGGTAGTACACGTGAACTTTGTCGAGCGATCAGTGTTGCCTTTGATCAGTTTTATTTTAATTTAATTATATTCACCGGGAAAAATAATAATGTCAAATCCATTCAATAGTTACGTATATGTGTACGCAGTGCGATGCCGAATAATACTCATAAGGATCGGACAGGGTATTTGTTGCATGCTGTATAATGCCGGCTTTTGGAAAGAGACTCGAGTCATGCGAAAGTTCAAATCAATGTTTTCGGTTTAAAAAAATGTCTCCTATATTTTTCATTGATCTACATAACGTAATTTTAGTCTTCATCTTCATTTAAATTTGTAACCTGTACTACAATACTTATATGATAAACTAGTTGTTTTCCGTGACGCCGCCCGCGTGGATGTCGGCTATCCCGGCAAAAAGGAACCCATGTCCTTTCTCAGGCTCTACACTATCTGTGTACCAAATTTCATAAAAATCGATTTAGTAGTTTTGGCGTGAAAGCGCAACAGTCAGACAGACAGAGTTACTTTCGCATTTATAATATTAGTAAGGATAACTCCGTCTTCCATCAGGTCAAGCTGCTGGCCGCTTCGTCAACTGGCTAAACGGCGTCTCAGGCAGCACTGCCAACCTTTACACCGTTGTCGGCTACAGTGTGGGAGGTCACGGCGCTGGTATCATCGCCAGAACCATTAACGGCAACGTTGGATACGTCATCGGTAAGTTTCGAGCATTGGTCAATATTTGACGTGCCCCACGGTGGGGTGCCATTAATGTTTGTGGTCCCACGGTGGGGCGCCATTTATGTTTGATGTCCCACAGTGGGGTGCCATTAACACTTTTAAGCTGCCCCACTGTGGGGTGCCATTAATGTTTCTGGTCCCACGGTGGGGCGCCATTAGTATCACAAGCAGGACTGATATGTGATCAATAATTATTTAAATCTCTGTTTTCAATGTTTGATATACAACGTGTCGTTTTGCATTCTCGTCAATTTCAAGACCAGTAGTTCCTGAGATTAGCGCGTTCAAACAAACAAACAAACTCTTCAGTTTTATATATTAGTATAGATAATTATTAAACTTTATAGGATGCGATCCCGCCGACCGCTGGGAAACCCAATGGCTCTTCAGACAATCGGACGGTATGTATACTGAAGTCATCCACACGAATGTCGGCAACATTGGGATTCAGCAGGCTCTAGCCCACGCCGACTTCTACCCCAACGGTGGGCGCAACATGCCCGGATGTCAAACCGCCCTCTGTGATCATTACAGGTAAATAACTTGTATTTATTCACTAGCTGTTTGCCCCGCGACTTTGTTCGCGTGTTTTAGTTTTAACGGTTTTTCATTTTTGCAACATTTTTCATTTATGCTCCGCTCCTATTGGTCGTAGCGTGATGTTATATAGCCTATAGCCTTCCTCTATAAACGGACTATCCAATACAAAAAGAATTTTTCAATTCGAACCAGTAGTTTCTGAGATTAGCGCGTTCAAACAAACAAACAAACAAACTCTTCAGCTTTATAATATTAGTATAGTATAGATTGGTGAAATCTTTGAATCGTCGATCCCACAATCCCTCAAGACCAGGGTCTATAATCAGTGCGTCCTACCCGTAATGACTTACGGAGCTGAAACGTGGACACTTACCGTAGGCCTGGTCCACAAATTCAAGGTCGCTCAGCGTGCTATGGAGAGAGCAATGCTCGGAGTTTCTCTGGTGGATAGAATTCGGAACGAAGTCATTCGCCAGAGAACTAAAGTCACCGACATTGCGCGTAGAATCAGCATGCTGAAGTGGAAGTGGGCCGGCCATGTCTGTAGACGGACAGACGGTCGATGGAGCAGACATGTGTTAGAGTGGAGACCGCGTATGGGCAAACGTAGTGTAGGACGCCCTGCGGCACGATGGGTCGATGATTTGAAGAAGTTGACTGGCAGCGGATGGATGCGGACTGCTCAGGACCGGGATGGTTGGCGTTCTTTAGGGGAGGCTTACGTTCAGCAGTGGACGGCAATTGGCTGATATGATTGATAGTATAGATAAATAATCGCGGGTTACCTGGCGCTTCCATCTTAAAGTTTAATAAAATAAGATAAATAATTGAACTCAATATTACAATTTATCCCTATTTTCAGGTCCTACTACTACCTAGCAGAATCCCTGAGGACTGGTGGCTTCACCGGCAGACGCTGCTCCAACGTGAACCAAGCCATGTCAGGCAGCTGCAACCAGTCTGGTACCTTGAGACTGGGTGGATTCCATCCCAAGACTGGGTGAGTAGTAAATACATTTTCATTTAACCAATAGGGGATCGGACTGGGTATGAAAAGGAAATATCTATTTACTCCACCAGATAGATAAAAAAAAAAAAGAAACTCGTATTTTTTCTTTTATCAAATCAATGAAAAATTACAAAGTTAAAGCGCTTGAAAGTTCTGGAGTGTGGGATTGTGACGTCACTAAGACTTGTGGGTAATAATTGTACCCACAAGTGACGTCACGCGACATTTGCATTCACTGTATCTTCCTCATCGTTTGTTTATTTAAAAAAAAAATACGTGTCTAATATTTTTTAAATATCTATGTGACGAGTAGTAAATAAAAAAAATTGTTTGTTCCCCTATTTATTAAAATAGCTTATGACCGCGGCTCCGCACGCCTGGGTGTCAGTTATCACAACAAGAAGTAGCCTAGGTAATTTCTTGTAACCTCATCCCATTTCAAGTTTCCAATAAGTAAGAAGCTTTTAGAAATGTCACTTGCCTAGAGGGGCAGGACTAAAACGTCTGTAGTCAGACGGGGGATCTTTGCCCAGCTGTGGGGCACTAAATAATTAACAAAAAAATTAAAGTATTTTTTTTTTGACTGACCTGTTGGTCTAGTGGTTAGTGACCCTGATTGCTGAACCGGAGGTCGTGGGTTCGATTCCCACCCAGGACAAATTATTGTGTGATAAGCATGATCATTTGTTCTGTGTCTGGGTGTAATTTATCTATAATATGTATGTAGTTAGCAATATATAAGTATGTTTATTAGTTGTCTGGTTGCCATAATACAGGCTCTGCCTAATTTGGGATCAGATGGCCGTGTGTGGGTTGTCCCAAGATATTATTATAATTTATAACTAACTATTCTTTGTTTCAGAAACTCTGGTATCTTCCATCTAACCACTAACCCACTGCCTCCATTCTCCAGGGGATAAAAATGAACTACTAAACCTGTTTTACATGTATAATTATTTATTGAATACATGATTGTTTATTCTGTATTAAACATTGTATTTTTATTTTTAACCTACTGCAAAAGAAAGAGGTTCTCACTTTGTCGATAGTTTTTATGTTTGTTACGCCACATCTCCGGTAATTATGAATTTATTCTAAAAACTTTGCTGTCTGCATTAGAAGTGTACCTTAGACGAGCTCCGTGGTCGAGTGGCGTACACACTGGTTTTCAAGGTGTCGCCATCTCTGAGGTCCCGGGTTCGATCCCCGGCCGGGTCAATATAGAAAACCACTTTTCTACATTGTCTCGGGTCTGGGTGTTTGTGGTATCTTCTTTGTCTCTAAATTCTATAATATATGCTGCTACTTAATTTGGGTTCAGAGCAATGTATGTGATGTTGACCACATTAAAAAAAAACGCAAACTTTTTTTAATTAGTTCCTTCAAAATGTGACAGATAATCGGGTCCAAGATGGCGGCGGTATAGTTGTCAAAACCGAGTATTCTGCTGATCCCTTAAGTGCTTAACGGGATGTAAGCCTGCACCACGTTCGCGCAATAAAGTCGAGTGTAAAAGCGTCTTTTGATATACAGCCTCAACTAAGAATACAGGGTGTTCAGTTATGAAATAATTTTGAAAAAAAATATATTAGCTTTTTATTATATTAATAAAAAAAGTTCTTACATGGAAGATAGAAATAAATAAAAATAATGTTAATATTTTTGTAAATTATACATTTTAATATTGAGGGAAATATAAGCACGGTTTGACCGATAAAAAATGTTAAGCCGCGCTCGGCGCGGTTGGTCCTTGGACAGGTGACCATTTTTGTATACATACCTAGAATACTACGTGCTTTGGAAAGCTCGTTAAGCTATTACTCCCGACTGTCATACGTTGATCTTTGACAGTCGTTAAGTCATTACAATTCTGACAACCAGTCTTACTTTGAGATACTGTGTTACCCAGTAAAAGGGGTAGTGGAGGTTAGATAGGCAGCCGCTCCATGTAAAACACTGAATTCCCAACACTGAAGCCAACTTTTAAAGGAGGCGGTTTTCAATTCAGTTTGATTTTGTACTAACTGTTGCCCGCGGCTCCGCCCGCGTGGATGTCGCTTATTGCGGCAAAAAGTAGCCCATGTCCTTTCTCAGGCTCTAAACTGTGTACCAAATTTCATTTAAATCGGTTCAGTAGTTTTGGCGTTAAAGCGCGACAGACAGACAGAGTTTCTTTCGCATTTATAATACTGGTAAGAATGTTTGTTGCGCGGTATCTATGGCAAATGTGGATCGATTTCTATTATTTTTTTGTCAAATATAATACCTCAGAGGTGGTCTTACATACATTTTATCGAAGTAGTTTCTGTTTTTACATTTATGACGTAATCAATCTATACTCATACTTACTAATATATAAAGCTGAAGAGTTTGTTTATTTGTTTGTTTGTTTGAACGCGCTAATCTCAGGAACTACCTGTTCGAATTGAAAAATTCTTTTTGTATTGGATAGTCCGTTTATTGAGGAAGGCTATAAGCTACATAAAATTACGCTGCAACCAAAAGGAGCGGAGCATAAACGAACAATGTTGCAAAAATGAAAAACCGTTGAAACAAAAACACGCTGTCGAAGTCGCGGGGGACAGCTAGTAATATTATAAAAATAATTTTACTCCGTATTTAATAAAATTATTTTTGCCTATTTTAAACACCCTGTACACATCAGGTGCGCGAGCCTCACTCTTTATTCGGCCGTGAATTACGTGCCGCGAATATATACAACGAGTTATGAGGATTTAAACGACTGACTTCTGTATATTATATGTATATAGATACGGGCCTGTTGGTCTAGTGGTTAGTGACCCTGACTGCTAAACCGGAGGTCGTGGGTTCAATTCCCACCCAGGACGAATCTTTGTGTGATGAGCACGATCATTTGTTCTGTGTCTGGGTGTAATTTATCTATACTTAATATTATAAAGCTGAAGAGTTTGTTTGTTTGTTTGTTTGTTTGTTTGTTTGTTTGTTTGTTTGTTTGTTTGTTTGAACGCGCTAATCTCAGGAACTACTGGTCCGATTTGAAAAATTCTTTCAGTGTTGGATAGCTCATTTATTGAGGAAGGCTATAGGCTATATAATATCACGCTACGACCAATAGGAGCGGAGCATAAATGAAAAATGTTGCAAAAATGAAAAACCGTTAAAACTTAAACACGCGGACAAAGTCGCGGGGGACAGCTAGTCTATAATATGTATGTATTTAGAAATATATAAGTATGTTTATCAGTTGTCTGGTTGCCATAGCACAGGCTCTGCCTAGTTTGGGATCAGATGACCGTGTGTGGATCTCAAAAAAAAAAAAAAGTTTATAGAGACTTCTATATGTATTAATATACACGTCGACGCCCAAACAACTGCCCAAGCCGCAAGCTTACTTACTACAGACACACTTCGCTGGTCTAGAGACTGGCAAAAAAAATAGTAGGTTTTTCAGAACAGAAAAAAGAATGAATTTAAAATAAAGTACATATTTAAAAAAAATAAATAAAATTAGACATGAATAAAAAACATAAAAAAAAAGTTTACTAGCAATGTGGGTGGAATTCACATTACTAGCAATCTTGTTAGCCCCCCAACTAAGCTAAATATGCTTGTGTCTGGAGTGGGTTCACGTCAATAGTGCAATGGGTATGGTTCGAACCTGCGACCTCTCAATCACAAGGCCGTCACCCTAACCATTAAGCTATTGCTGCTTCAAATCAATTCAATTTACATCATTGATGGTTAATAATTTTAATCTATACTAATATTATAAAGCTGAAGAGTTTGTTTGTTTGTTTGTTTGAACGCGCTAATCTCAGGAACTACTGGTTCGAATTAAATAATTCTTTTTGTGTTGGATAGTCCGTTTATTGAGGAAGGCTATAGGCTATATAACATCACGCTACGACCAATAGGAGCGGAGCATAAATGAAAAAGGTTGCAAAAATGAAAAACCGTTGAAACTAAAACACGCGAACAAAGTCGCGGGGGACAGCTAGTTATAAATAAAAAAGCTCCCATATTTAATTTTATAATCTATATATTACAAAAGAGAATGTATGTGTGTATGTTTGTTTACCAAAAACTCGAGAACCATCGAATTACAATACCAATAAGATGCCAATGAAAAATTGTTATTCATTTAGCAGGCACACAAACAACACACAGTACAAAAAATACTCTCAATGTTTAGATTCCAGTCAGTTCCTTCCATTGATATTTTTTTTTAACTGTATCACAGTCCGCTAAACTAATATCAATTTTGCATTACCATTGAATAGGCATGTGTCCTAATTTTTTAATGTCCGCCTTGTAGATTAATGAATTTTATTGGACAAGTATTTTTTCTTTTTTCCTACAAACAAACAATGATCAAAATACAAAGAACGGAAATTACGCGTGACGTCACTCCTCGCTACGATTTTTACCAAGGCGTGGCATCATAAGCCCCCACTCCGAAACTTTAAAGCGCTGTATCTTTATATTTTTTTATTGTTTTGATAAAAGAAAAAATACGTGTCTAATATTTTTTTATTATCTAACTGACGGACTAAATAGATTTTAACTTTTCATACCCAGTCAACATCCCTATTGGAATTAAAATTAAATGAAGAGTAAGGGCACATATTAGTATTGCACATTTTTTTATAATAACATAAACTAACATTAAGCTATTATTTTACTATAAATCTTCTTTTTATATAAAACAAAGTTGGGTTAGTTCCACCATATATAACTTAAGGACGGATAGACCTATTTACATGATTTTTTATTTGTTAGCTCTCGATAGCAGAATAACTATTGAAACAATAAACACTTGTTTATTTGCGCAGTCCCTAAATTATATTACTATTATTATTGTATTCGAAATGACAGCGTGCTGCTAGGGAGTTTGTTGCGCCGTTTCTTCTCCACAGCCAGAGCACTTAGGAAGCGGCGAGGGGTGGGCGAATCAGGGTGCTGTCCATTGTATTGACGTTCTTAAAGTGCTACTTTGTAGCCTAGTTGGAATAAATGAGATTTTGATTTTGATTTTATATATCTTACGGCGGAGGAAACTAGGGTAAAACCGCGGGCCACAGTTAGTTTTATCTAAACAAGAAACTCACCCTTCTTCGTCCGCTCTAAAATCCTTTGCGAGGGTAACACACGATAAATCTTTTAACTTTAACTTAAGGACACCATTTCACACTTATGTTAAAAAACCTATGTTATATTACAGTTTTGCTTGCATTTAAAATAATGTTTTCAAAATTAATACTACTTTCTTAGTATTTTATTTTATAACTAGCTGTCCCCCGCGACTTTGTCCGCGTGTTTTTTTTTTTTTTTTTTTTTATTTTTATGCTCCGCTCCTATTGGTCTCAGCGTGATGTTATATAGCCTATAGCCTTCCTCAATAAACGGACTATCCAATACAAAAATAATTTTTCAATTCGAACCAGTAGTTCCTGAGATTAGCGCGTTCAAACAAACAAACTCTTCAGCTTTATAATATTACTAGCTGTCCCCCGCGACTTTTTCGTCGTTGAAGTCGCGGGGGACAGCTATATAATATATTTAAATACTACATAATATAATACATACATTATTATATATAAATATATACTAGAGGAAAACTGCCCGTTACGAAGCTTCTAACGCTGTGTCGATTTAACCAAAATTACACACACGAAACTTTCTCTTGAATCACTCTATCCATTGGTGAAAACCATATGAATATCCGTTCGGTAGTTTTTGAGTTAAACCCGTTCAGACAGACAGACGCAGCGGAGGATTTGTTTTATAATATGAATAGATTTCATTATTATTTGGCGCAGCCCGTGAAGTTATTAATCCTTACTAAGTAATATTATAAATGCGAAATTAACTCTGTATGTATGTCTGTAGAGTGTTCACTCCAAAACTACTAACTTAACCGATTTAAATGAAATTTGGCACACAGATAGTCTAGCCTGAGAAAGGAAATAGGCTACTTTTTGCCGCGATAACAGACATCCACGCGGGCGAAACCGCGAGAAACAGCTAGTCAAAAATAAAAAAAAATTAAATAGTTTCTTCGATGTCTCCATCATCAGATTCTGAGTCTAAGCCGTTGGTCCCGACTGTCATACGTTGATCTTTGACAGTCGTTAAGTCATTACAATTCTGACATCCAGTCTTACTTTGGGATACTGTGTTACCCAGTAAAATGGGTTGTGGAGGTCAGATAGGCAGTCGCTCTGTAAAATACGGTATTCAGCTGAATCCGGTGAGACTGGAAGCCGACCTCAACATAGCTTGAGACTAAAAAAAAATACCTACATGGTGTTTTTTCTATGTTTAATTTGTGATTTTCTCCACCAATTTGAAGATTTAAAACAACGTTTTTTTTTCAACAAACAAATTTCGACTTTGACTTAAAATCAATGACTCGTGTTATTCTATTGCTACCCTTAAAGAAAGCGAATGTAAGGGGGAGTGTACATCTGCGTAAAAATATCTATGAATAAAATTTGGGTTCCCTAACAATTTATGGTGGCCATAAAAAGCGTTTCGTGAAACATCGAGGTATTGTATTAACATATCATTGTAGGTTTATGTAAAGAAAAGCCGAATCGATTGAGGTTAAGCAACCCTTGACGAGGTAAAAGTTTGGATGGGTGAAAAAAAAATGTATCAATTTCTTTTTTTTTTTTAAAACGACTCCCGCACTAAATAATTTAATCCTTATGTCGCGGGGGGTTTTACAAACATTCAAATCACATGCACAAAGAACACCCAGACTTGGAAAAAGCATTTGTGGGTCACACAAATGCTTGTCCCATGCGAGGATCGAACCCACGGCACGTCGCGCACAGAGGTAATTGGCTTGGTGACCTATACCACTCAGCTATCCGTGCAGTCAAAATTTATTAAGTAGTTTGAAATATAAATACGTAAATCGGAAAGCACGTTAAGCCTTTGGTCTGAACTGCCAAACATTTTGGACAGTCGTTAAGTCATTACAAATTCAAATTCAAATGTATTTATGTATCAGTTCGACTCGCGACACCGCCGCCGCCGCGTCAGCTCATGATTAGGGACTCCTATTGAGTCTGAAACTAGTCGGGCGATCCAGAGAATATGCGTGAGTAAACCGTTTGTTTTCAATAAATATGAATACTCCTCACGAAAGTTATTATACAAATGTATTTATTTGTGGAACATACAAATAGGTGTGCTACCTAAAATTAATTTTTAATCCGTCAAACGGAACACTTATAGGATCACTTTGTTGTCCGTCCGTCCGGCCGTCGACTGAACACTGAAAGATTTTTTCAAATCGGACTAGTAGTTCCTGAGATTAGCGCGTTCAAACAAACAAAGAAACTCTTTAGCTTTAATATATTAGTAATATAGATATATTTGATAAAAAAAATTGTTGTATCCAATGGTCTAAACTGATTTATAATTTTCATATTAATTTTCTTTGACAATGCTGTCATCTGTAGCGTACTTTAATTTTCTGACCGGGTAGGCAGACATTAAATTAAAACTACCTACTTATTAAACTGATTCTATCACGGTTTATTAAGATTTTATTTCGTTTAGAGTTTAGTCAAATCAGTTTTATTTCAATGGCTCACATTCACGTAAAACTCAGACAGTATTACACCGCCATTCATTTAGACAAATGGAGCCAATTAGGCGTACAAGAGAAATTACTACAAAAACACAATAAATTAATTAAGTAAAAATCAGTCTTCTACTCACTTTTTAAAAGTTTCTTATTTCTTATTCTGAGGTTCGGGTGTTATCCTACAAAACTACTACTATATTTGTCTTGTCAACAAATGCACACTTACTAAACTTATTAAAGGGATTTGCACGTAATTTATCTATACAATTTGGATTTTACTAAAAACTATACACTGTAATTTTTCCATGTTTATACAGACACAACTATTTCTGCTTATAACACTTCAGTAACTTCAGAAAACCACTTAAAATCACAAAATTAATTATTAAGTAAATTATAGACGCAAAAACGTACGCCATTAGAGATACACTACTAGATAAACAGATTATAAATATCGAAAAAATAACCAAGTTGCAACAGCTTAAATAAAATAAAATGAACAAAATATTGGAACTAAAACAAGTTAACATTATAAATTGTGTACTTAGTTTTTAAGTTTAAAAAACATTTTAATGAATATTAGCTAGATTTTTTTTTTTTTTTTTTTTTATCTTGGGACATCTCACACACGGTCATCTGATCCCAAACTAGGCAGAGCCTGTGCTATGGCAACCAGACAACTGATAAACATACTTATATATTTCTAAATACATACATATTATAGATAAGTTACACCCAGACACAGAACCAATGATCGTGCTCATCACACAAAGATTCGTCCTGGGTGGGAATCGAACCCACGACCTCCGGTTTAGCAGTCAGGGTCACTAACCACTAGACCAACAGGCCCGTCAATCAAGATATATCTATACTTTTCTATACTAATGTTATAAAGCTGAAGAGTTTGTTTGTTTGTTTGTTTGAACGCGCTAATCTCAGGAACTACTGGTCCGATTGGAAAATTCTTTTAGTGTTGTCTAGCCCATTTATTGAGGAAGGCTATAAGCTATATAACATTACGCTGCTACCAAAAGGAGCGGAGCATAAATGAAAAATACCTATTGCAAAAATGAAAAACCGTTGAAACTCAAACACGTGGACAAAGTCGCGGGGGACAGCTAGTATTAATATATACTAATAAGCGGAATTGATTTATTTTTTGAAGTGAAAACTTCTTTAGGCGCGACAATTGAACTCGCGACACTGTTACCGTTACCGACACCTCTGTATATAAGTGTGTATATATATTGTAATTGTTCATGTTTTAATTCTGTCAGCACTCCCGAAGAGCCACTGTTATTTTTTAATCTGTAGCAGTATGGTGAATACCTTTGCTTCTCGAGAAGGCATGCGTACATTTGTCTGGAAAATTGTCAATTTTTGCTTGCGCCGTTTTAAACTTAACAAAAGAAATAGTTTAATTCGAAGTGTGCGTGCGTATATGAATACGCTAAAATCGTGTGTGTGTGTGAGTGTTTGGTAGGCAGTCTCGCGAATGCCTACTTCGCGACTGAATGTGACGTAATTTTTTATTTGTTTGGTTATGAAATTGTTGGAAAAACAAACTTAATTGTGCGGTTGAAAAAATATTCTCTAACATTGATGTACGACACTGTAAATTATCCAACTGTAAATATAACTTTGTTATCTCAAAAATATTTTTGTTCTTACGTTACAAAACTACAAATTTGTAATTATTGGTTTTTCTTTTCTTGCTTACTTGTGACGTAAGACTTAG
This sequence comes from Diachrysia chrysitis, assembly GCA_932294365.1. Classification (NCBI taxonomy): domain Eukaryota; kingdom Metazoa; phylum Arthropoda; class Insecta; order Lepidoptera; family Noctuidae; genus Diachrysia; species Diachrysia chrysitis. The sequence goes on from OW028671.1 coordinate 4,803,607, forward strand.
CATCATGCCTAATTTTGTGATTCTAGACAGGATCTACGCTATAGGTTCAAACGACATTAATTGCCGTATTAGTATTGACTGCACGCATAGCCGAGTGGTATAGGTCACCACGCCAATTACCACAGTGTGCGACGTGCCGCGGGTTCGATCTTCGCACGGGACAAGCATTTGTGTGATCCACAAATGCTTGTTTCAAGTCTAGGTGTTCTTTGTGCATGTGATTTGAATGTTTGTGAAACCCCCGCGACATTAGGATTCTAAGTGCGGGAGTCGTTTTTTAAATATAAAAAATAAAAAATATTTAATTGCGTTGCTATAGCAACCTGAATTATTTGTTGCATAAAGAGTTTGTAAACCTGAAATACCACCACGCGTTTTTGAGAAAAAAAATCTTGACAGACAGTCAGACGGACAGAAAATAAATTGATTCTATAAGGGTTATTTTTTCCTTTTGTAATACGGAACCCAATAAAAACAAATTCTTTAATTATCTTTTTTAAAGTTGGTTAAAAATAAGTTAGGTAGTTAAATAGGGCAATAAACAGCCATTTTGTTAAAGATTTCCGATAGCTATACAGACAGATCCGCGGCTAAAAGCAAGTGGAGCAATAAATCTAAGGGGAAACTATGCTTAAACACGGATATAGAGATTTACGGGCACCCGGTTATCCGGGTATATGGGTTTATCCGGGTAACCACTACACGTCACTCCCGAGAGAAAGGAAGCTAGATAAGTGTTTTGTAAATTATGGCTTTTTGTACTTTTTTTAATGTTTTTCAAGTAGGCATTTTGGTTTTACAGTAAAGCTAAGTGTTAATCTTTAATCCATACTAATCTATAAAGAGTTTGTTTGTTTGTTTGTTTGAACGCGCTAATCTCAGGAACCACTGGTTCGAATTGAAAAATTCTTTTTGTATTGGATAGTCCGATTATTGAGGAAGGCTATAGGCTATATAACATCACGCTACGAACAATAGGAGCGGAGCGTAAATGAAAAATGTTGCAAAAATGAAAAACCGTTGAAACTAAAACACGCGGACAAAGTCGCGGGGAACAGCTAGTAACTAATATATAAAGATGAACAGTTAGTTTGTTTGAACGCGCTAATAACAGGAACTGCAAGTCTGATTTAAAAAATTCTTGCAGTGTTGGATAGCCCATTTATTGAGGAGGGCTATAAGCTATATAACATTACGCTGCGACCAAAAATTCAAAACCGTTGAAACTAAAACACGCGGACAAAGCCGCGGGGTGTCCCCCGCGGCTTTGTCCGTTAGTATATAATAACTTTCGTGAGGAGTATTCATAATTATTTAGGAACTAGCTGTCCCCCGCGACTTTGTTCGCGTGTTTTAGTTTCAACGGTTTTTCATTTTTGCAACATTTTTCATTTATACTCCGCTTCTTATAGTCGCAGCGTAATGTTATATAGCTCATAGCATTCCTCAATAAATGGGCTATCAAATACTGAAAGAATTTTTAAAATCAGACCAGTAGTTCCTGAGATTAGCGCGTTCAAACAAACAAACTCTTCAGCTTTATATATTAGTATACATAAAAACTTTTTATTTTATTCGATTTAGTTCTTAGAAACATATTAAGTCCTAAAAATAAATTAATTTCACTTACCTTTTCCACTTTTCCTTGTTTTAAGATATATGGTATTGTGGGCATAGGCCCAAAAATAGATGGAATCATTGCTGGTGCTATAATCACTTTAACTGGCTGATGACAGTTATCTTCACCGTTGCAACTGCAACAGCAGCGGCACTTTTTATCACTTTTAGTAACATCCGTTAAAACATTACTTTTATCAGCACTTTCTTCAAGATTTTGTATTAAATTCTCATCTTTTTCATTAAAAAGTTTAGGTTTTTTAAACTCTTTAGGGAGTTCTAGCAATGGCGGTCGTCTTTTTAATTCTTTTGGAGTTTCTAAGAGATACGGTTTTTCGGTTTCCGGGTTGCGGTTTTGCTGGTTATCGGTTTGACGGTTTTTTGTTGAGAACGGGTGGACGAGTAATGTTTTCGGTTTTAACGATTTTTGATTTGAGGCCCCTTGAAGGGCCTCGGGTTTTCTTGTTGAATCCAATTTGAAAGATTTATTTTTCTATTTTTTTCACAAGGTATTTCAGTTTTTTTTTTTATTTAATTTTAGTTGTTTTTTAATTCGTTTTTGTTTTATTTAATATATTAACCTGTAAAGTAATATTTGAAAATAATTTTGTCACTAAAATAAAAGTTTTAAAAAAAAAAAACTTATTATTAAATAGTTTACGCATTCGAAATTATTTTAATCAAGATATTATTGTAACTGTATGTCTATTTCATTTTATTTATAACACCTACAATAATTGTGAACAAAACAGAAATACTTATTTAAAAAAAGCTTCTGTAAAATACTTGTATCTAAAAGAATCTAATTTATTTATTTATTTAAAAAAAACTACTATTTTTGCAAAATTTCCATATTTCTGTAAACTTTTATCAAAAAAAAAAGAAATATTAAATTATGATAATTTTAAAGCTTAAAAATTATTTTAATTTATCCGATAAGAATGTTTATTTGATATTTAATCGTATTTATTTATATTATTTTTTTACGTATTCCTATTTAATAATAAATATTTTTTTTTTTCATTTATTTTGACATCCAAATATTATTCAGTTTAAAATATTTCAATTCACTTCACTGTCTGAAACAATTATTTCTCAAACACAACTTCCAACTAACTTTCAAAGTTACAGCTTTGTTTACAGTTCAATGACCTTGACCACGTGACAGAATGTTTGTAAACAAACACCTCACAAACAAAAACAAACTCGAAATTTTATTAAAAAAATAACACAAAAATAATAAATTAACAATTAAATTATATTACACTGTATTTAAAGACGAATAATGGAATAAAAACACTGAATTTAATGCAATAAATTTTCAATAAAATTATGGATAATTTTTGCGCGTGCGATCTCGTCGACGTTTTGATGGGAACTAATATTTTCAGGAGAGTTTTCAGTGGGAGGGGCGTATTTAGGGGCGGGGTTTTAAACCACGCCTGTTCATACTAAATTCTAAATTATTTCTTTGTCTAGACTTTTCAAAATGGCCGTCTTAGTGTAAAGTGAATTTATAATGTTATATCTATTGTTATGAGTTAGCTAGGGAAAATAATTGATTACTCATAATGTAAAAAGACACTGTCTTCAATGAAATTTGTATGGGTTTACCTCTGAGGTTGACAAAAATATTTTTTGAAATCGATCCTAGAATATCCTAGATAGAAAAATACCGTCCTTTTGTAGTCGGACATAAATGTGGACAACATCACATACATTGCTCTGAACCCAAAGTAAGTAGCTAAAGCACTTGTGTTATGGAATTCAGAGACAACGAAGGTACCACAAACACCCAGACCCGAGACAATGTAGAAAAGTTGTTTTCTACATTGACCCGGCCGGGGATCGAACCCGGGACCTCAGAGCTGGCGACACCTTGAAACCAGTGTTTACGCCACTCGACCACGGAGGTCGTCAAATGAAGTTTGGTACACGGATAGTCTAGAGCCTGAGAAAGGACATAGGCTACTTTTTGCCGCAACATCAACGCGGGCAGACCCTCGGGAACAGCTAGTGATTATATAAATCAACAATCCTCCACAATAATTCAGCGACATTATGTCTGTATCCTTCCTGAAGATCATTAATATTCAAAACATCACGTTACAAAAATCAACAAAGAAAGAAAAACGGTATTCTTTGATTTTAAATGATCAAAGAAAAGTGTAATTGATTTAGCGCAGAGGGGGAGCGAGCTTTTGTTTTAGGGATCCTTATGAGAATAGGTATGAATAAAAGTAAAATTATAAAATACTAGCGACCCGCCCCAGCTTCGCACGGGTGCAATGCTGATACTAAATACACTACAGAAAAACTGTGAACGTTGTATATAAAAACATAGCGGCCCGCTCCGGCTTCGCACGGGTATAAAATATATAGCCTATGTGATTAAAATCGATCCAGTAGTTTTGATTTATTTATTACTGCCCGTGGCCCGCACGCGTTAAATTTGGAGTAAAACAATCCCCCTTTCCCTATACCATGAAGATTTCCTGCTATCTTTGGAATATCTAAATTCATACACTACATTTTTACTTATTTACTTTTTACATTTTTAACTATTTATTTTATTTTTACAACATATTACAGAATGTCTTTGTAAACAACGTTCACAGCTTTCTTGTCATTAGACAACACAAACATGTTTTCTCTGGAGGTCACTCTTGAAAGAGCGACATACAGTTGTCCATGTGAAAAACAGTCAACGCTCAAATCTAAGCCTGCATCGTTGAAGGTTTGACCCTGCGATTTATTAATGGTCATTGCAATAGATGTCTTTACTGGAAACTGTAAACGTTTAAATTATCTATAATATGTATGTATTTAGAAATATATAAGTATGTTTATCAGTTGTCTGGTTGCCATAGCACAGGCTCTGCCTAGTTTGGGATCAGATGACCGTGTGTGAAATGTCCTAAGATATTTATTTATTTTAATGTAAAATAATTTTTTGTAGATTTTTTTCAACATTCAAGGTAACGACTTTTTATTAAATAGATAGAATTCTTTGTCATACATCGTATAAATTAATTAACAAATATTAAGTACCGTATCAATTATCGTGACTACGCCGATCTTTCATCGGCCATTAAGACAGTTTTAACGCCTTTTTCCGAGTATACAATGAGAGAAGAACAATCTCTTTTAATCACTACATACTTAGTATAAAACAAAGTCGCTTTCTCTGTCCCTATGTCCCTTTGTATGCTTAAATCTTTGAAACTACGCAACGGAATAATAATACGTCCCGCAATTTTTAAATCTGTAATATCTTCGAAAATATTCACTTAAATCATACGGTGTAAAGGGCCATATAGATCTATATTAAATGAACAATGTATTCAAGGTATTTAATTGGTTAAGGATTAATGCTGTATTGGTTAAAATCGCTTCGAAAATTAGCCATTATTTGTCGTAAAAAGTAAATGACAAAAAAAAGTTATTGTGGGTTATCCATAAGAGATAGACATATACCATCACGGACTTTTCTGTAGACCTTTTCAATGTGTACAATACTTAGTACATTATTTTGATAAACCTCGTTGGGTTCAGCCTGCGTTTGCAATGTAAGCGGAAAAAATGTAATTATTTACAACATCACATTAGAAACCTCAAAATTTACAGTACTTCTCCACTATTTAATGGATGTTATTATACATATAAACCTTCCTCTTAAATCACTCTATCTATTAAAAAAAACCGCATCAAAATCCGTTGCGTAGTTTCAAAGATTTAAGCATACAAAGGGACATAGGGACAGAGAAAGCGACTTTGTTTTATACTATGTAGTGATTTTCAACTTTACTGTACTGGATTATTTGTAATCTATACATATATCTTTACTAATATAATATTATAAATGTGAAACTTAACATTATCCCTCTGTTTGCTTTCACGGCTAACCGCTTAACTGATTGTAATGAAACTTTGTGTTTAGTAAGCTTGAATACCAAGAAAAGACATGGGCTACTTTTTGCTACGAAGCCGCGGGCAACAGCTAGTAATATCTATACTTAATATTATAAAGCTGAAGAGTTCGTTTGTTTGTTTGTTTGAACGCGCTAATCTCAGGAACTACTGGTTCGAATTGAAAAATTCTTTTTGTATTGGTTAGTCCGTTTATTGAGGAAGGCTATAGGCTATATAACATCTCGCTACGACCAATAGGAGCGGAGCATAAATGAAAAATGTTGCAAAAATGAAAAACTGTTGAAACTAAAACACGCGAACAAAGTCGCGGGGGACAGCTAGTAATAAATATGAAGAGTTATTTAGTTTAGTAGATTCAGTGTAGATATACTTAATACAGCTACTTAGTTAGCGTACAAGGCAATCGGCGCCCCTAAATGTATGTCGTAGCGTAGTGTAATCGCACAGTTACCGTAATCCAAATCTCACCCGTTCCCATACATTAACTAAGATTGAACCCATCAAACTGACCTAACAGTTAAATTTAACAAAGCAGTTTACCCTTTCCAGGTAGTCAAATCATACAATTAAGTTTTATTGGGTCGAATTTGACCCCTAATCTAGCGTAATCCGGTTAAAAGTTAACCCAATCTCATCTATACTCTATATAAAGCTGAAGAGTTGGTTTGTTTGTTTGAACGCGCTAATCTCAGTAACTACTGGTCCAATTTGAAAAATTATTTCAGTGTTGGATAGCCCATTTATTGAGGAAGGCTACAAGCTATCTATATAACATTACGCTGCGACCAAAAGGAGCGAAGCATAAATGAAAAATGTTGCAAAAACGAAAATTTTCTAAAGTAATTTTGATTTTGATTGCATTTTGAATATCTGGAACCCCGTTAAGTTGAGTTTTGGCCACTTAGAGTATACATAGACAAGCATAGAGTGCACGCATCGCTAGGAGCCCGTTGTGCAGAGCGAAAGCGAATTTATTGCTATAATAAATAAATAAATAAATAAATGTGGACAACATCACATACATTGCTCTGAACCCAAAGTAAGTAGCTAAAGCACTTGTGTTATGGAATTCAGAGACAACGGAGGTACCACAAACACCCAGACCCGAGACAATGTAGAAAAGTGGTTTTTGCTGTATCGACCCGGCCGGGGATCGAACCCGGGACCTCAGAGCTGGCGACATCTTGAAAACCGGTGTGTACGCCACTCGACCACGGAGGTCGTCGAAGTAAGTAAGTACTACGCTTACTGATGCGACAGAAGTTTATGCCAAAATATCGATGGTTCTGATATTATTAGGGTAATATTAGGTTTTGAGATAGTTTTAAAACCGTGCGTTTTGTTTTGACACCAATTTTACGATTTTACTTGTTCATACTATTACATAGTTTTCTACAATGTCTCCGGTCTGTGTGTTTATGGTACCTTCGTTGTCTCTGAATTCCATAACACAAGTGCTTTAGCTACTTACTTTGGGTTCAGAGCAAATTTTGATGTTGTTCAAATTTATTTATTTATTTAGACGAAAAATCAATTCTATTATTAAAATTAAATCAACTTATTATAATTTGTGTGCTTTAAATTATTATTAGTATTTATTTTTGTTTGTTCTATGAATATATGTCTGTAGATTTTATAGAACGATATTGTTGCTGAACAACAAAGTTCTGAAATAATAATAAGAAAAAAAAAGTAATAATCTACGCTGTTGACGCATTTACAAAAAAACAAAGAAAAAATAGTAAGTGAAAGTTAATGATTACTTAAAATTAAATGACGTTTAAATATAAGTATTGTACATGTAATTGACATCAAAGTAGACACATCAGAGAGGATAACAATGATAACACCCGCATTTATAGTTCAAAGGTTTTGTATAATTAGAACGGGGACTACTCAGTATTGCTTTTGACAGATTTTAAGATCATTTGACTGGCCTGTTGGTCTAGTGGTTAGTAAACCTGGCTGCTAAACCAGAGGTCGTGAGTTCGATTCCCACCCAGGACAAATCTTTGTGTGTTGAGCATGATAATTTGTTCTGTGTCTGTAATTATGTATGTATTTAGAAATATATAAGTATGTTTATCTGGTATGTATGTTTGTCTGGTTGCTATAAAACAGGCTCTGCCTAGTTTGGGATCCGAGTTTGGGATCCGATGGCCGTGTGTGAGTTGTCGCAAGATATTATTATTATTAACTAGCTTTTGCCCGCGACTTCATCCGCGTAGAAATTGAAAAGGTTTTTACGTTCCAAATTTAAAGAGTATTGCATTGCACTAAGGTTTTATGTGAGTTCAACGTTTTTTGAACAAATTCTAATTGAGTTTTTAAATAAGCGTCGAAATAAAACGCATTTTTTTTTCTCTTCGTAAGAAACATCCTGGTACTTCAACGAATATTTAAAAAAAATAGATTTGCGCTTAGCAATACATTCAGCGATTAATTTTTATATTATAGATTATTATATGAATCACAGAAGATGAAAAGGAATCATCATAGAAAGAGGAAAATTAGTGTTCTATGGGTATGAAAAATGGAAAGGAAAATCTATGGAGCAGTAGACAGCATTTTCTCACAAACCCTTTCAGAAAAAAAATAAACAGAACTACATTTTTAATGCACATATAATTCAAGAAAAAAAAACACCTTAACCCATAAATTTACATAAACAAACCCATTCAATTTATTAAAAATAATTTAACCGCATCTTTCTTCAGAAAGTTTTTTTTGCGTTTTTCTAGAAATCTTCTTTTTTTTGGGCTTTAAGTCAGAGATCACAGGAAATTTAGATCTCTTGTATTTACCATTACCATTAATGATTTCATAAGGTTTATCTTTGGTAAATTGAGTTTCTTCTGATTTTACTGAACCGGATTCCAAGCTACTAAATTCATTCTCTTTTCTTGAATCATTCGTTTCTGAATCACTTTCATGGTTAAAACTTTTATATGTTTTACTATACTTGCTTCTATAATTTATACTTCGTTTTTGATTTGCCTTTTTATTTATGCTTGAATAAAAATCTTCGCTTTCTTCATATGATGTATCATTATCTTCACTGGCGTTATTACTGTCATTTTCTTTCCTTTCTTGTTTCTTGGTTTTGCCATCTTTAGTTTTTTTCGAGTTAACGTCTTTGGTCTTTTTGTCTCCTTTCTTTAAACCAGATTTACTTAAAATATCTCCAGATTCATCGAAAGATTCGTTTGCAGCATTTTCGGATGCGTTACGATTTTTATCTTTTTCTTTTCGACTTTCGTTGCTGTTACTACTCTCATTCTTTAAATTTTTGTTTTTGTTCTTACTTTTAGATTTTTTTCCGTCTTTAACTTTATTGTCTTTTTTAATTTCATCACCATCCTTGTTTATTATTGTTTCATAATTACCTAATTCATGTGTGTATGGACTAGACTCGGCTCTATCATCTTTAGATATAGTATTTCCTTTTTTACTTAAAATATCTCCAGATTCATCAAAAGATTCGTTTGCAGCATTTTCGGATGCGTTACGATTTTTATCTTTTTCTTTTTGACTGTCGTTGCTGTTACTACTTTCTTTCTTTAAATTTTTGTTTTTGTTCTTACTTTTAGATCTTTTTCCGTCTTTACCTTTATTGTCTTTTTTAACTTCATCACCATTCTTGTTTATTATTGTTTCATAGTTACCTAATTCATGTGTGTATGGACTAGACTCGGCTCTATCATCTTTAGATATAGTATTTCCTTTTTTACTTAAAATATCTCCAGATTCATCAAAAGATTCGTTTGCAGCATTTTCGGATGCGTTACGATTTTTATCTTTTTCTTTTTGACTGTCGTTGCTGTTACTACTTTCTTTCTTTAAATTTTTGTTTTTGTTCTTACTTTTAGATCTTTTTCCGTCTTTAACTTTATTGTCTTTTTTAACTTCATCACCATTCTTGTTTATTATTGTTTCATAGTTACCTAATTCATGTGTGTATAGACTAGACTCGGCTTCATCATTTTTATATAGCAATGCTTTATTTTTGATGATTTGGTCCTTGTTGTTATTTCCAGTATGTTTTCTCTTATTCTTCTCGGTTTTTCCAACTTTATCGTATACAGATTCATCTGCAGAGTCTTCTGCATTATCTGGTCTAGAGTATTTAGGTTTGCTTTTCTTTTCATTGGTTTGTTGTATGTTTACAGGTTTCTTAGTATGAGATTTGTTTTCTATTTTGCTTTTGCTTGCCGTGGTTTCTTTACTAGTCTTGTCTGTGGATAAACTTGTGCTGGATATTTTATTAGTGGTTTCAGAAGTTATTCCTTCTTCAAAGCTGTACGTATTATATTCGGTTTCCTGGGCTTTTTTGGAGTAAATCGATTTTCTGGTGTTGGTATCCCATTTATCATCTATCTTCTTAGGTTTGCCCTCAGATTTTTCTTCAGGTGACGCAGGCTTTTCTTGGTCAATCTTATATTTGCCGTTTGTTTGTTCCTGAGGCTCATCATTAACTGTGTTCCAATCATCTTCATACTGTTCATCTTCATCATTTTCTGGATTAGAGTCATTGTCTTCAACGTCGTTGGGCTCTTGCTGGCCATCATTCAGAGGTGTGTTACTATCTTGTTCATCATTATGTTGGTTATTACCATCATCCTTTTTGTTTTTAGGACCAGTAGCCTTATTTATTGAAATTTCTTCATCGGTATCAGCAGGTTTTGACGATTTTTCTTCACCAGGCTTAGGTATCACATTTTTATGTTTTTGAGGCTTACCAGGATTGTCTTTTTTATCAGAATCTTTTGAAAAGCCATCGATTGACGTTGTTTTATAATCCTCTTGAGCTGAATTCTTAGACTTTTCGGTTTCGTTATCTTTAGGAATTGTTTTATCTCCTCCGTTTAAGTCTGTACCATCAATGTCATCAATATTTTTCTGTACGACTGGTTTCGTTGTATGTTTCTTCTTTTTTTTGGCCTTCAATTTGTCTTTTATGGCTTGATTATCATAGTTTTCAGAGATAATTTTTTCAAACTTTTCACTTGAAGAGTTAGATTCATAAGTGACTTCATGTTCAGATCTGGATTTATCACTTTTAGTTTTCTTGCTCTTATTGTACTTTTTAGAATACCTTTCATTTTCTGTCTTAAATTCGTCATCCTCTGGTTTTATTTGATTTTGATTTTGATTGACGGATGTGTCATTTTCTTGTTCAGGGACTTTGTCTTTGCGCTTCTTGGATTTTGGCTGATTATCATTCAGAGGTTCATTACTGTCTGTTTCATCATCATATTGGTTATTACCATCATCATTTCTGTATTCAAGACCAGTAGCCTTATTTGCTATGATGTCTTCGTCGGTATCAGCAGGTTCTCCCGATTTTTTTTCTTCATACTGTTCATCTTCATCATTTTCTGGATTAGAGTCATTGTCTTCAACGTCGTTGGGCTCTTGCTGGCCATCATTCAGAGGTGTGTTACTATCTTGTTCATCATCATGTTGGTTATTACCATCATCCTTTTTGTTTTTAGGACCAGTAGCCTTATTTATTGAAATTTCTTCATCGGTATCAGCAGGTTTTGACGATTTTTCTTCACCAGGCTTAGGTATCACATTTTTAGGTTTTTGAGGCTTACCAGCATTGTCTTTTTTATCAGAATCTTTTGAAAAGCCATCGATTGACGTTGTTTTATAATCCTCTTGAGCTGAATTCTTAGACTTTTCGGTTTCGTTATCTTTAGGAATTGTTTTATCTCCTCCGTTTAAGTCTGTACCATCAATGTCATCAATATTTTTCTGTACGACTGGTTTCGTTGTATGTTTCTTCTTTTTTTTGGCCTTCAATTTGTCTTTTATGGCTTGATTATCATAGTTTTCAGAGATAATTTTTTCAAACTTTTCACTTGAAGAGTTAGATTCATAAGTGACTTCATGTTCAGATCTGGATTTATCACTTTTAGTTTTCTTGCTCTTATTGTACTTTTTAGAATACCTTTCATTTTCTGTCTTAAATTCGTCATCCTCTGGTTTTATTTGATTTTGATTTTGATTGACGGATGTGTCATTTTCTTGTTCAGGGACTTTGTCTTTGCGCTTCTTGGATTTAGGCTGATTATCATTCAGAGGTTCATTACTGTCTGTTTCATCATCATATTGGTTATTACCATCATCATTTCTGTATTCAAGACCAGTAGCCTTATTTGCTATGATGTCTTCGTCGGTATCAGCAGGTTCTCCCGATTTTTTTTCTTCATACTGTTCATCTTCATCATTTTCTGGATTAGAGTCATTGTCTTCAACGTCGTTGGGCTCTTGCTGGCCATCATTCAGAGGTGTGTTACTATCTTGTTCATCATTATGTTGGTTATTACCATCATCCTTTTTGTTTTTAGGACCAGTAGCCTTATTTATTGAAATTTCTTCATCGGTATCAGCAGGTTTTGACGATTTTTCTTCACCAGGCTTAGGTATCACATTTTTAGGTTTTTGAGGCTTACCAGCATTGTCTTTTTTATCAGAATCTTTTGAAAAGCCATTGATTAACGTTGTTTTATAATCCTCTTGAGCAGAATTTTTTGACTTTTCGGTTTCGTTATCTTTAGGAATTGTTTTATCTCCTCCGTTTAAGTCTGTACCATCAATGTCATCAATATTTTTCTGTACGACTGGTTTCGTTGTATGTTTCTTCGTTTTTTTGGCCTTCAATTTGTCTTTTATGGCTTGATTATCATAGTTTTCAGAGATAATTTTTTCAAACTTTTCACTTGAAGAGTTAGATTCATAAGTGACTTCATGTTCAGATCTGGATTTATCACTTTTAGTTTTCTTGCTCTTATTGTACTTTTTAGAATTCCTTTCATTTTCTGTCTTAAATTCGTCATCCTCTGGTTTTATTTTAGTCTGTCCTTTTTTCGTTTTAATTTCCGTTCCTTTGGCATCTGTTGCGCTATCATCAACAATTGTACTGTCTACTTTTTTCCACGTATTGATATTTATATTTTCGTCACTTAGGTCGTTAATTAAAATTCCAGGATTAGTTTTTTTAAAAGGTTTCTTTTCTTTACCTTTTCTAGAACCGTGAACATTTGGTTTTGGTTTATCGTCAGATGATATTTGGTCCTTGATGGATGTAACAATTTCAGATGTCGTTATTGCGTCTTCATTTTTGAGTACACTTTTCTTATTATTTATGGAAATATCCTGATTCTTATCGCTGATACCATTGAGGTTATTATGAGAATCTAAGTTTGATGTTACTTGACCAATTGTGGATGCTATTTTTTTGGATTTTGACTTCGTTAAATCATCACCACTTACGCGACCGGAATCCCTTTCCAATCCAGTGATGTCCAAAATATTGGAATTGTTGTTATCATTATCATCGTTACCATCGCGAGCTAAATTGAATTCATTATCAGTAATAGTTCCAAGCCCGAAGTACCATTGTGTTTGTCTCGTGGTATGTACAACAATTGTTCGCTTGACTTTATGCCTGTAGTTAACCAGGTCTAAAAAAGAAATAAGAATTAATTTTAATATCAAGTTATAATTTTAACATTAAAGTCTTAAATGTCCATTTTTTTACTTAAACTTAACTTTTTATTTGACCTTACCTAATCCATATGCTTTTCCATAGTCATTGTAGCTGCCAGTTTGCAGGATGTCTAGAAGACAGAATAAATACAATTAAAAGGCAATATATAACTTGGGGACATTTTATAATAAAATATGTAAATAAATTACATTAATGATAATATCTTGGGACAACTTACACTCGGCCATCTGATCCTAAACTAGGCATAGCCTGTATTATGGCAACCAGACAACTGATAAACATACATATACCTACATAATACCATAAATAAATTACACCCAAACACAGAACAATAAATGATTATGCTCAACACACAAAGATTTTTCCTGGGTGGGAATCGAACCCACGACCTCCGGTTCAGCAGTCAGGGTCACTAACCACGAGGCCAAAGGCCAGTCAATTACTTTTAAGTGTTTTAGGTATAAATAATTAAGGTAATCAAACAATGTATTCCTGACCGAATTTCGGTCAAGATGGCTTCTCTCAATAGAGATTAGTCGACGCATGAGATATTTCATTCCTATAGTGTATATATACAGTTGCAGTCTCTATTAATCCACTGTCATAATCTAATTGTCTAACTAATTCTAAATTAGATAATTCTTCATCATCATCATCATCAGCCTATCTTCATTCACTGCTGGACATAGGCCTCTCCTATGGCACGCCACTGAGCTCGATCTTCAGCTCTTCGTCTCCAACCACTGCCAGCCACTTTGCGGATGTCGTTGCTCCATCTAGCCCCCGGTCGCCCTACACTACGTTTAATTCTTATTCGATTAGAAAAGTAAAATATATTAAAATTAACAATGAACTTACCTTCAAATATGTATCGCCCAACTGTAAACAAAATAAAATCTTATTAATAACATCTTATTTATTAATATTATAAATGCGAAATTTTGGATGGATGTATGGAGTTACTCAATCACGATAAAACAACTGAACGGATTACAAATCAAATCAAATCAAAATTTATTTGTCAAACATAGGTTTTGGTTACAAAGGTCTTGAATAAACAGTAAGTGCGCTATGTTTCACCACGTAGGTATACAAATGTGAATGTCTTACCAAATTTAAATTATAATAAAATAAGAATGGATACAATATAAATGTCACATATTATTTAAAGCATTAAAATAGTAATTTAATTTCAGAATGTCATCAAGTATTGAGGTCACTAGGGTTTGATGGTTACATTATTTCTGTCAAGTATTCTGTTATATTGTAATATGATCTCTGAATTTAGTCTTTCAATAAAGTTTAGTACAAAGATAGTTTATTAACTAAATTAACACATAGGCATCATATCGTTTTTATTTAGCAACTATAAAAGATATTGACTTGAAATTTGGTTCCTAGATAGAAGAGGATATGATGAAAATATATGTCGATCAGTTACACGATTAAAGAAACTTTCCTCGATAGATTTATTTTTTGAAATCAGATCTATAAATTTTTTTTTTTTTATTCCGCGTCCTCGCAATCGAAATAATTATTCGTGTAGCGCCTTAAGGGCTTACGTGGGCTGATTTGCACTTAGTTTCGTCGCAGATAGAGTTGCTATTAATATTATTTCCTTAATCTGCTAAAAGGATTTTTAAACTTTTTCTGGAGTTAACCTATATCCTTAGATAATACTTGTGCAACTTTTTGCCGCGCTAATCGACGAACATGGGCGAAGACGGGGTCAACAGTAAGAATTTTAAATTATTGTTCTTTCACTTACGTTTCCTGTGGTATAGGTTTCCAATATTTTCCAATATGTATGCCACTGTAAGGGAAAAAAAATATATACATAGAATGAGCATTGATCACCACGCTATTAAGAGTCCCACGGTGGGCGCCATTAGCTTCCCTAAACTGTGCGTTGATTTCCACTTAGCGTTCTCCATCGCAAATTTTTGAGACATTTTCAAATTAATGCTATTATTTTATTTGTTAAATTCGACAATAATATTTAAAATACACTTTCGGTTTGATCTCTAGATCTTAATTTTAAAGGCTGGTCATTGGAAACTAACCCTGTATTTTAAATCAAGGTAACTTTCCAGTTTATATTAGAACTAATCAAACGATGGACAATAGGGGTGCGGACTGGGTATGAAAAGGAAATATCCATTTAGTCCGCCAGTTACATAAAAAAAAAAAAAAAAAACGTATTTTTTCTTTTATCAAATCAAATAAAAATGACAAAGTTATAGCACTTTAAAATTTAGAAGAAGGGCTTGTGACGTCACATGTTATAAAAATTGTAGCTACAAGTGACGTCACGCGACATTTCCATTCACTGTATCTTCCTCATTGTTTGTTTTAGTAATAACAGCAAGTAGTCCGGTCCCCTATTGGTCCGCCGGACAGTACTGTTTGGCGGAAATGTTTTTATTTTTTTTAAAAAGGTTACTAGCGATTTGGGTGGAATTCACATTACTAGCAATCTTGTTAACCCCTCCAACTAAGCTAAATATGCTTGTATCTGGAGTGGGTTTACGTCAATAGTGCAATGGTGGGGATCGAACCTGAGACCTCTCGATCACAAGGCCTTCACCCTGACCATTATGCTATTGCCACTTATACATTAATATAATTATTATTATATTAATTTTGCTTACGTTTGAGGTACACAATGTTTATGTCCACTTTAGTCCATTCAGAAGCTGGTCCTGAAAACAACAAATAATTCTTATTCATATGTACTTTTATTTTAGAAAATGAATTACGGTTTCGGGCAAACCACACGTAACTCATGAAAGTAAAACACGCGGACGAAGTCGCGGGGGATAGCTAGTTTCATATAAAGAAGACACGAGCATTGATCACCACGCTTGTTCATTGCGGGTTGGCGATTTCAGATTCCATTTTTTTAATCCAGGTTTCCTCATGATGTTTTCCTTCACCGAGTGTCCGATTGTCAATGTATATAACTTTGAAAAAGTCACATTGGTACTTGCCTGTAATAGGTTCGAACCTGCAGCTTTGTGCACACAAATCCGTTCATTGAACCTCTAGGCCACCATTATATGATGTATCGCTGATTATTTAGATTTTAGTTCCCGACGTTTCCACGCTTTTACAGGTGTCATGGTCATGGGAATAAAATCTAAATGAAGCGCGATAGAATCCGTTTAAAAGTAGCTTTTTTTTAATAATAATATTAATATCTTGGGACATCTCACACACGGTCATCTGATTCCAAACTAGGCAGAGCCTGTGCTATGGCAACCAGACAACTGATAAACATACTTATATATTTCTAAATACATACATATTATAGATAAATTACACCTAGACACAGAACAAATGATCGTGCTCATCACACAAAGATTCGTCCTGGTTGGGAATCGAACCCACGACCTCCGGTTTAGCAGTCAGGGTCACTAACCACTAGACCGTGGGCCAGTCAAAATAATATATATAATGTCTAACATTTGCGTAAATCTCAGAAAGCAATAACTATACGTACGTTTAAAAAGAAGAGCAATTTCATAGATGTCTTGAGCTATAGCATGAACGAATCCTGAAAAAAGAAAAGATAATCTTAAAAGCGGTACACACTCAAAAGCAACTTAACTTTAACACGTTCTTAAATTTCTATCTATCGCTAGTTTACACCTTAAAGTGACAGACACAGCATGAGATTTAAAGGTGACTTAAAACTGATTGAGATAATTATAATAAATAAATAATTAAATGTGGACAACATCACATACATTGCTCTGAAACCAAAGTAAGTAGCTAAAAGCACTTGAGTTATAGAATCAGAGACTACCTAGGTACTTTAAACACCCAGACCCGAGACAATGTAGACAAATTGTTTTCTTCATGGGATCCCGGGGATCGGACCTGGGACCTCAGAGCTAGCGACTCCTTGAAAACCGGTGTGTACGGCACTCGACCACGGAGGTCGTCAAAATTTTATCCCTACAGATTCTGTAATAACTACTGACTTTAATTATTATTAACTGATAAATCTCTCAACCGATTACGGACCCAAGTGGGTCGCTGCAAAGTAAACCTGAGCAAGTGGGGCATCATCGATCCTTCACATATCCAATGCGAATGTGGTGCCGGCGCAAGACATGGCACATCTTTTGCCCTGTCTGTCCTGCACCCTCTAGGACTTAATGGAGGCCAAGGAACGGGCCATTCAGGTGGCAACCTTTTGGTCGGGAAGAGTTTAAGAGTCACTTGACACGAGAAGAAGAATTATTATTAGACTCACCATCCAGATCACTGATCTTGACCTTAGCATGTACGCTCAGGAGTTCGGAGACGAGGTCGGCAGCACCTTCCAGTTCGTAGAAGGAGATGACACTGTCGACATCTTCGTAATCAGCACCATATTCTTCCCAGCCCCACTCGTGGCCATAACTCTTGTCGGAGCACACTTTAGCTGCAAAAATGGAACATTGAATATACTTTCAAGAAAAGGTAGTGACCCGCCCCGGCTTTGCTCGGGTAGCACAGCAATATCTATCTATCTAGCGTCCCTCTTCTTCTTCCACGCACTTCTGTCTTGAGCTAGGATGGGCCAGTCCTTTCGGTAGGAGTCAAGTTGGTCTCTCCACCTTCTTTTCGGTTTGTCGCGATGTCGTCTAGCGTATAGCAATATATAATAATAATAATATTTTGGGACAACTCACACACGGCGATCTTATCCCAAACTAGGTTCTACCTACTTAGGGATCATAATTTAGTCTAGAAGTTATAGTAAATACCTAGTTAATGCTTTTTAAAGACCTGGCTAAACGCCTTGTTGACATTTCGCGCGATCCAAGGGCTGGATTTTACCTTAGACAGAGGATAAGCATTGCCATACAACGTGGCAATGCCGCCAGACTTTGGGGCACACTTCCAGTCAAAAGCGATGTGGACGAATTTTTTTATGGTATATTTTATCAGAATGACTGACGGATCAACGCACAGCCTAAACCGCTGATCGTAGAGACTTGAAACTTGGAGGGTGAGTTCTTTGTATGACGTAGACATCCGTTAAGAAAGGATTTTTCGAAATTCTACCACTAAGGGAGTGAAAAACGAGGACAAAGTTTGTATGGGATAACGTGATTCCTTGGTCCAATCTACTTCAAATTTTGCATAAACATTCTTGAAGAGAATTGATTAAAGATGTGTTTCGTATTTTATTGAAACTCATCGCTTAACGGGGTTAAAAAGGGGTAGAAAGTTATTTGGGAGTGATTTGCATCTAAGTTGATATCAATACTCCTTAGTGCTTTTGATTTAAATTACATTTTATTTTGACATAATTATGTTTGAATACTCAATTCGATTTTATTCAAAAAACGTTGAAGTCACTTACAACGTTGGTGCAATGTTATACTCTTTAAACAATTTTCGACTTCTACGCTTACGAAGTCGCGGGCTAAATCTAGTAAATATATCTATACTAATATATAAAGCTAAAGAGTTTGTTTTTTTTTAACGCGCTAATCTCAGGATCAACTGGACCGATGTGAAAAATTCTTTTAGTGTTGGATAGCCCATTTATTGAGGAAGGCTATAAGTTATATAACATTACGCTGCGACCAAAAGGAGCGGAGCATAAATGAAAAATGTTGCAAAAATTAAAAACTGTTTAAACTAAAACACGCGGACAAAGTCGCGGGGGACGGCTAGTATAATAATATAGTTAATTACCTTGAAGTATAGGCTTCTTCTGTAAACCTCTTAATAGGCCTCCAAGAACATGCTTCTGAGGTTTGATGTCTCCCAGTACACAAGTGCAGATTCTTGTCGAAGCCAGTATCACTGTTAACAAAAAAAAAACAATTAATTAGCTGTGTTAGTAACACCAGCATGTCATTATGGAGATTAAGTATAGAGCGCTGCAAGTTAACTCTGCATGCGACAGATGGCGTACCACACAGAGTTCCTAATGCAGCCAGCTATGAAAAATACTACTAATAAATAATCTAATAAGGTCCATAAACCAGCTTCTTTTGTCTTCTGTCTAGCCTTTTCCCAAGCTATGTTGGTGTCGGCTTCCAGTCTTACCGGATTCAGCTGAATACCGTTTTTACATGAGCGACTGCCTATCTGACCTCCACAACCCATTTTACTGGGTAACACAATATCTCATAGTAAGACTGGTTGTCAGAATTGTAGTGACTTAACGCCTGTCAAAGATCAACGTATGACAGTCGGGACCAACGGCTTAACGTGCTTTCCGAGCACGGAGTCTCGGTATGCTTACAAACGGTCACCCATCCACGGACCAACCGCCAAACCGTACAGCTTCACTTATCCACGAGCCCCCTGTTCCTTTCAAAGTATTATTAAAATAATAACAATTACAGTTCGCAAATTAAATATATTGGCGACCAGACACTTAGTTCCAATTTTAGCCACGAGCAGACTTATTTAGCGAGCACTCGTATTCCTGTTTTATTCATTATTCTATCATTAGTAATATTAATACTATAGTATTTTCTTTTTAAAAGGTTAAAAAGGTACTTACTTGATGATAGCAGAGATCCCACTGTAAAAAAAGATAAAGTTTATTAATAGTGTCAAGATATTTTTTTTTATATTGACTTATAAATTGTAAAGTAAGTAGCTTAAAACTTTAAAGTAAGGAGCTAAAGCACTTGTGTTATGAAAACAGAGACAATGAAGGTGCCACAAACACCCAGACCCGAGACAATGTAGAAAAGTGGTTTCTACATTGACCCGTTCGGGGATCGACCTTACTATATTATTAGTCTTATATTTTATGGTGGTTATAAAGACTAATATGAATACTCACAGCCAGGAACCCAGATATTGATGAGAGCACCAGCGCTTGCACCACCTGTGAATAAAAAAATAATTCTGTGATGTGAGCTGATCTTGAAACAACCCACACACGGCCATCAGATCCCAAACTAGGCAGAGCCTGTGCTATGGCAACCAGATAACTGATAAACATACTTATACATTTCTAAATACATCAATATTATAGATAAATTAAACCCAGACACTGAACAAATGATCATGCTCATCACACAAAGATTTGTTCTGAGTGGGAATCGAACCCACTACCTCCGGTTTAGCAGTCATGGTCACTAGCATATAGTCCTATAGGCCAGTCGTAGACAATAATACGCTAATATTTGCAAATGATTAAATTTTGTGGCGTTTTGCTTTGCCGCTTTATTATTTTTGCATTGAAATAGCCCTGATTCTGATAAAAAAAAACTGGATAGCACAGTCAGAATAAAATCGGCCAAAAGCGAGTTGGACTCATGCTTCAAGGGTTCTGTACAATCCTAGAAGATTGATAACGTTAAAATTTAGATTTACTTATTTATTATATATTATTTTTTTTATTTAACCTTTAGTTTTAAATTTATTTTTAATTGGCATGATAAATACACTCTCTTTGAAAATTTCAATTCTGTAGCTATTACTGTTCATGATTTACAGCCCTCTGAAATACAGACTTCACAGTACGCTTAGGAATAAGATGGCCCTTTGACATCCCTTGAGTACAGACACGTATTTTCTAAATTTGGTTTGGTTGACAACTAACAGAATCGGCGCCAATATCGTTTTTAATATAAGTTATATGTAATACTTACATCCACTGAAGATGTATTGGATATCATCATAACTCTGGACTTTCACTGAAAAAAATACATTTTTTTTATTAAATATAGTTAATAATTAGAAGAAAAACATAGCTCTCGTGTGGAACAGATCTTGAAGATTATGTAAATTATGTTGTAGTTTTATTTATTACGATAATTTAATTAATATAATAGTGTATGTACATACTTAGAGAAATAAATAAGTAAACTATAGAGTACGCATATCGAGTATGAACTGTAGGCACGAGTATGAACAAGTAAAAATCGTAAAATAAGTGTCAAAACAGAGCAAGCAAACAGACGTTTATGCAATATTTTTTCATAAACGTCTGCCGTCGCACGGAAAATAACTTAAATCAGTAAACGAGCGTAGTACTTGCAGCTAAAACATTTGCTTACGCTCGGTACAAGGGGTACTGGCGATGCGCGCACTCTATGCTGGTCTATGTTTACTCCAAGAGTATAAAATAGTAAGGAATCTCGACCAACACCTTAAGAGATTCACGTTAGGCGACCAGGTTAAAGGCCTTGATTGGCGCGGTACTTCTCGACAAGGCGCGAATCGTGAGGAGCTTCCTTTTTTTAAAGCCCTAACTGGCAGCTTGAAACCGATTATGGTTGGATTTTTTTTGTGTCTTTAATCTAATATATGGTGTACACTCACCTCCGCTTCCAAGAGTTTTCAAGATGGCACCAGCATTGCCCTTTACTTCTGTAAAGATAAATAAAGATTCTAATAAGGCCCATTTAAAATTTAATCTAAACATGTTAGTTGTAACTTGTAGCTTAATAAATCTGTATTAGGTTAAAATCTGATGACCATGATTTTTTATTATTTAAATAAAATACTTTGTTTTTTTTTTTTTATAATTTAAATAAATAAATACATGTTCATTGCTCTGAACTCTCTCTGTTCTCTATAGAGAACTTGTGTTAGGGAATCAGAGACAACGAAGATAACACAAACACCGAGACGCGAGACAATGTTGGAAAAGTGGTTTTCTACATTGACCCGTCCGGGGATCAAACCCGGGACCTCAGAGCTAGCTACCTTAAAAACCGGTGTGTACCGCACTCAACAACAGAGGTCTTCAAAGATTTGTTAAGTTATTTGCAAGATAATGATGGAAAAAAAAACGATGTCAATTGCAACAGTAATACTTATGCAGTACCGCATTTGACGTCAAATTAGGTTACAATTTGATAATTAATAAATTTGGCGATATATTTCGTTTAATTTGTATTTTGTTAAATTATTAAAATAAAAAACTGATTATTACTTTATGAATTATAACTCAAATGTTTGTGCTTAAAGGGATAATGTATAAATGGATTCTTACCTATTACTCCTCGACCAAGGAGTCCTGAAAATACAAAATAGGTTACATTAAAAATAAAAAACGAAGTTCAATAATTAAAAAATTAAACAACGGAATAGATGACAAACTTTTTTATTTTCAGTCAGATAGATTATTAAAGAATATTAAAGACGCATTTTTTTTTATTTTTCATATCTGAAAACTAACGATGATACTTTGATTTGAAATGTCGAATGACGTCATAATTTCATGCATCATGTACGCCAGCATGACGACATTTACCCCCACCCCTGGACTTCAATCCGCTTTATCTACAGCGTGTTTTATTATTTTAAAAAAGCAAAAAATAAGTGTCTAATATTTGTTTATTATCTAACTGACGGAGTATTAGATTTTGATATTTAAATACCCAGTCATCTACTGTATTGCAGGAACCTACAAAACAGGTGATTTCACTTCGTCATTCTTGGTAAAGTTTTCCAAGTATCTTGCTTTAAAAATTAAACTACTAAATTTATATGGGAGTACCTTTGAGATATACCGAATCTATCACAGAATTTGCAAAAATCGCATAACAAACAGACAGTCGAATTGAAAGCCTCCTCGTTTTGAAGCCGATTAAAAATATATTTTTACTAAATAATAATATCTGTACATTCTTCTAATAATAAAAATCAAACACTTGGTATAATATCTTTAAAAAAGATACATTAATACTTGGTTGGGTTCGAACCTGTAACCTGGAGGTCTAATTCCGATCATAGAACCACAATGGTCCCGATTCTGTTAAACCCACACTAAAATTATTTTAGGCCATCGGTGTCTTCTTCACTTGTACACAATCAGAAAAGGACAGACGATAATAAGAGCTGTTTAATTTAGTTCCGACTAATATTTTCATACAAATCTACCGATACGCAGAAACGTGTGCACTAAAACACAGTGATGTTCAAGGCGAAAATTAGTTTGACATTTCTAAGTTAGTTGTAATTTATTGCCATCCTTTTCTCACGCTATATGTTAGTAAAAGATAGCAATGGTTTGATTTTCATTTAGTTTGCGTACAAGAGAATCAGCGCCATTATCAATAAAAAAATATATCTAAATAAATTAAAAACAATAATTACCTAAGCTAGCCAGTCCAACTTTTTCGACCTGTGAATACATTAATACATATTAAAACTTTTTATAAAACCTTGTAAATAAATTAATGCTTAATTATTTAGGAATATTAATGGTTTACTTACGCACATTCTCGGGATCGCCCGACTACTTCCAGACTCAATCCTAATTATACTTGCATCAAAATTTAAAGGAAAGGTATTTCTATGCTGTTATAACTATTTTTTTTTGTTAATATCTTACCAATATTGTGTGATAGTCCATTATCGAAGATGCCATTTTTACGTGCGTACATACATTGCGTTGTTGACGCATATCTTTATCTAATAATGTACCTACTTTGAATGTATTAAACTTATTTTTAAAAGAGTAACCTATGAAGTTTCTTGCCGGTTCTTCTCCATAGGAAGGACAATTTGGAACCGCGCACCTAGAGTCATTTAGTTCTGTAACTTTAACGTTTCTTCTGCGCCTTTTTGAGGTTTATGAGAAACAAAAAACTTTTGATTTTGTTGTTTTTAAAAACTTTATAATAGGGTTTCGTCGCATTTAGTAAACTTAGATCTTTTGGGAAATAAATCATTGATCTGGAAGCATCCAGAAGTGGAACACGTTTGTATTAAGAAAGACTAACTCCCAGTTCCTACATTTAAGAAACGGTTCGTTTTCGGACGACGGTAGAAATTTCTAAGCAAATTCTACGATCGGTAAGCAACACGAATAGTTGTTTGAATATAGGAACTGGCCACCAGTATCCCCTCTTAAGTGTGAAAATCCTATATAAAAAAATTAAAAGAACACATTTAAATATATTTTTACTTACGCCATTAACGACTGATTTTATCCCTTTTCCTAAATTAAATACAATATTCAGTGCTGGTCCAAGTCCTTGCTTTAACGTTGGCTGACGGCTATTCTTCACATGATGTTTCGATGGATACTTCGAATGAGGAGCAGGAGTAGCTACTACCGCTACCACCTGAAAAAAAAAATTAAACCAAACTAAGTAAATATACTACATTTAGTTTAGAAAGATCTCAACAGAATACAGCTCCTGGCATTTACATCTGAAGTTTATATTAATATTTATATTACACTAGTTGTTGGCTCCGCCCGCATGTATATCGGTGATCGCGGCAAATAGTATTATTAAAGTACTAGCTGACCCGCGCCCACTTCGTTGGGCATAATGTTAATAATCCTTTTTTAGTACATATGACCTAACGATTTATATTAAAAATTAAATTATCTATACTAATATTAAAAAAAACTACTTTTTGTAACTTAAATATAAAAGTTAGACATATGCTGTCGTTGACTTTTTTGTAGGCATTTTCAAGCTCCACATCTTTTCTCTAGAACTCAAAAAAATATCTTTCATAGTTAAGGCAGCGTTCGTAAGAAACGCTTTCATTCGTCCGTTTTTTCTCTGATTCACTTTGCAAAACGGACTACCACGTAAAAGCCTTTTTATTTTTCGGTTTTTTATATAACCTATGACACTCAGCAATAATGGGGCTTTCTATTGGTGAAAGAATTTTTAAAATCGGTTCAGTAGTTCCCGAGATTACCCCTTACAATTTAACAAATATACAAACACACAAACTTTCCTTCTTTATAATATTAGTATAGATTTGTTTTACAACGCAACGGGCTGCTAGCAATGCTCACACTCTATGCTTGACTATGTATACTCCAAGGACTATACTGCTTGTACTTAGCCACAAGCTCTATAATCCTTACTAATATTATAAATGCGAAAGTAAAACTCTCGCGTCTCGCGTCTGCCTGTCGCGCTTTCACGCCAATACTACTGAACCAATTTAAATGAAATTTGGTACACAGATAGTCTAGTGCTTGAGAAAGGACATAAGCTACAGTTTGCCGCGATAACCGACGTCCACGATGGTGGAAACCTTTTTATTTCATTTATTTATTGCCACTACCGCCGACTGCATTGCGTTGACGCATATCTTTATCTAATAATATATATTTAATGTATAAACCTTATTTTTAAAAGAGTAACCTATGGAGTTTCTCGCCGGTTCTTCTCCATAGGAAGGAGATTTTGGAACCGCGCACCTAGAGTCATTTAGTTTTGTAACTTTAATGATTTTTTAGCGGCTTTTTACAGTTTAAAAGAAATAAAAAGTTAAAAAAAAGAAAAACTTAATTTCCTGCCTTCTAAACTAATAATAATATAATTAATATTATATCCTTTATTCATTAATTAACAATAATGTTTATAAATGAATAAAGGATATAATATATCTAAATAATATTTTTTGACAATTCACACACGGCCGTCTGATCCCAAACAAGGCAGAGCCTGTATTATGGCAACCAGAAAACTGATAAACAAACTTATATATTTCTAAATACATACATATTATAGAAAAATTATACCCAGACACAGAACAAATTATCATGCTCATCACACATTTATTTGTCATTTCTGGGATTCAAACCCAAAACCTCCGGTTTAGCAGTCAGGGTCACTAACCACTAGACCAGAGGCCCGTAAATAAACCAATATAAATTTTGCATTGTATTAGAATTAAAATTAAATTGGAGAGTAAGGGCTCTGATAGTAGATAGATAAATAGTTTGACTTACCAATGCGGCGGCAATTAGTAACTGTATAGACACCATTGCGTCTAACAGTTACAAATGAATAAAAAAAATAATAGGATGATTAACCTATCGGCCAATCTCCAAGTATGTGTAAAAATCAAAATATTTTCCTATATATACCAAAGAAGTTTAACAGCAACCAAAAAATAATATATTTGATCAACTGCTAATCAGTCTCGCTTAAATTTGTATTTGATACTTAATTTATTATGGACCATTTGAACAAACAGTTTTTTTGTTTTATAAAGCAATAACTGTTTTTGAAATTATTATTTTTAATTGCTATGACGCAAATTCAAGATTTGAGCTACACGTGATTCATTTAATTTATTTTGTTGGAATTTGTCAATTTTGTGGTACTTTATTATTGTAAAGTATTCTATTTCTTTTTTTTATTTCTTTTTCTTTATAAAAAACGACTCCCGCACTAAGGAATTTAATCCTCGTGTCGCGGGGTGTTTCACAAACATTCAAATCACATGCACAAAGAACACCCAGACTTGGAACAAGCATTTGTGGATCACACAAATGCTTGTCCCATGCGGGGATCGAATCCGCAGCACGTCGCGCACAGAGGTAATTGGCGTGGTGACCTATACCACTCGGCTACCCGTGCAGTCAATTCTATAAGAATGGGCCTGTTTCCTATTTTTTTTTTTAATGTCCGTCTTGTAGATTAATGAATTTTATTGGACACGTATTTTTTCTTTTTTCCTGCAAACAAAAAATGATCAAAATACAGAGAACTGAAGTTACGCGTGACGTCACTCCTCGCTACGATTTTTAGCGAGGCGTAGCGTCATAAGCCCCCACTCCGAAACTTTAAAGCGGTGTATCTTTGTATTTTTTTATTGTTTTGATAAAAGAAAAAATACGTGTCTAATATTTTTTTATTATCTAACTGACGGACTAAATAGATTTTAACTTTTCATACCCAGGAAACATCCCTATTCTGTAATCTGTAGTGATCATTTTAGGGTTTGGTACTCAAAAAAAGGACCTTATAAGGTCACTTTGTTGTCCGTGTGATTGTCTATCTGTCAAGATATTTTTTTACTAGCCGTCCCCGCGACTTTGTCCGCGTGTTTTAGTTTCAACGGTTTTTCATTTATTCTCCGCTCCTTTTGGTCGCAGCGTAATGTTATATAGATTACTACCTTCCTCAATAAATCGGCTATCCAAAACTGAAAGAATTTTTCAAATCGGACCCGTAGTTCCTGAGATTAGCGCGTTCAAACAAACAAACTCTTTAGCTTTATATATTAAGTAGTATAGATTAGGAACGCGTGATGTCATGTTGAAATTAATATTAGGTAAAAATCTATAATTTTTTTTTTGATGGAAAACAAAAATTAATCTTTTTGACTAAGTAATTAAAAAATACAGCTATTTATGTGGTTATTCCCATACATTTTTAAGAAACTCAAAACCTACAGATTACTTCGCGTCGACCCAGAATCAAGAAATTCGACATGATGCAAGGCCTAAAATCACAAGTAGTCGCAAAATTGAAAATTTATGTTTATTTAACATAAAAAAACACGTTAAGAAAACAAGATAATTATTAATTAATTAATTATTTATTAATTATTTATTATTAATTAATAAATTATTTGATTAATTAATGAATTATTTGATGCTATATTTTAGGTATTAGGTTTTAATTATGAAGTGTATATATGTAAGTACATCATGCAACAAAAACTCTGTCCGATCCTTATGAGTATTATGCGGCATCGTACTGCGTACACATATACTACCGTATACAGTTTGCGGATCGTTACTGTGAATTCTGCAAAACCAAACTTAACTGTGCGATTGAGTTTTTTTTTTAATTTATTTAGTAATTAATAAAATAAATAAATGTAAATAATAATAAATAAATGTGGACAACATCACATACATTGCTCTGAACCAAAATTAAGTAGCTAAAGCACTTATGTTATGGAATTCAGAGGCAACGAAGGTACCACAAACATCCAGACCCGAGACAATGTAGAAAAGTGGTATTTCTACATTGACCCGGCCGGGGATCGAACCCGGGACCTCAAAGCTGACGACACCTTGAAAACCGTTGTGTACGCCACTCGACCACGGAGGTCGTCAAGTTATTAATTTATATAAGGGAAATAAAGGTGGCTGGCAGTAGTTGGAGACGAAGAGCTGAAGATCGAGCTCAATGGCGTGCCATAGGAGAGGCCTGTGTCCAGCAGTGGACGAAGATAGGCTGATGATGATGAAGGAAAAAAAGATAATTATATACACATACTAACTTAACTATACGGTATGTAACAAAAACCCTGTCGGATCTAATAAAGGCGTATTCCTGGTTCAACATACGTACTAGATAAAAATGCCACGGCCCAGACATACTCTCTCCAACCCCGACGATGCAACAACGCTTCTCCAAGAAGCATTCGATTTAGCTAGCAGTAGCAATACAAAACACAACCGCCGTATATTACGTCCTCGCCGGCGAGGACCGTCGCGTATAAATAATTGTAACGTAAATGTTACCGCCGTCCCTAGATCAAGCTGGCCCAAGCCGGCCAAATTAGCAATAAAAATATGTCCTTAAATAATAAAAACTTAGATTCAGCCCTCCCTTGCTGTTTTTGCCTTAATACCCCACAGGGGGTGCCCTTAGCAAACGTTGCGGACGTAGTTAGTTTTTCTATTGCTCTGGCTGGAGGCCCTTAAGGTTCTCGCCAAAAGTCCGGTGAAGCAGTCAAAGCCAGCGCTCAGGCTAACTGCGTAAATCTCACAAAAATAAAAAATAAATGTCTCGCTCAGGCGGCTTCTTTGATTCAAAGCTATAGGTAGTACACGATAACTTTTTCGAGCCATCAGTGTTGCCTTTGCTCAGTTTTATTTTAATTTTATTATATTCGCCGGGGATTAATAATAATCTCAAATCCATTCAATAGGGATTAAACCCGGAGCACGACACCCATAATTGTACTGCCATTCGCAGTGGAGACGAACCCAAAAAATATACGATTATAAAAAAGAGGTCCACTCATTTTTAAGTTATAAATAAAGTAACTAGCCCGAATTGGTTTTATATGTATAGATAACCTTTTTTTCGGGTATAATAATATCATGGAACAACTCACACACAGCCATTTGATTCCAAACTAGGCAGAGCCTGTTTTATGGCAACCAGACAACTGATAAACTGTTATATTAAAGTAGCTTACTGCATCTAACATGTGACTTCCTCTGCATCACCTTAAGTTTAAGATGCTAATATGTTGGTAGAAATGCCTTTAAGTATTAAGTCCGCCTATGTACTGTTGTGCATACAGCATTATATAAATAAATAAACATTATTACCTATTTTTGACGACCTGCGTGGTCGAGTGGCGTACACACTGGTTTTCAAGATGTCGCCAGCTCTGAGGTCCCGGGTTCAATCCCCGGCCGGGTCAATGTAGGAAACCCCTTTTCTACATTGTCTCGGGTCTGGGTATTTGTGGTACCTTCGTTGTCTCTGAATTCCATAACACAAGTGCTTTAGCTACTTACTTTGGGTTCAGAGCAATGTATTTGATGTTGTCCACATTTATTTATTTATTGACCTATTTTTTTCTAAATATATACATATTATAGATAGATTATGGCCAGGCACAAAACAAATGATCATGCTCATAACACAAAGATTTGTCCTGGGTAAGAATCGAACCCATGACCTCCGGTTTAGCAGTCAGGTTCACTAACCACTAGACCAACAGGCCAGTCAATAAGCCATAAATGTATACTTCCAGAACAGTTATCATGAGTTTAATCAACTCTCCACATTGCACTTGTATCAATATTGCATTATTAACTTTATCAACTGCCTTGCCATCTACCTACCTATATTTATTACTAGCTGTCCCCCGCGACTTTGTCCGCGTAATTGTTTAAAAGGTTTTTCATTTTTGCAAAATTTTTCATTTATGCTCCTGCTCTTAGTTATATAGCTTTATAGCCTTCCTCAATAAATGAGTTATCCAAAACGGAAAGAATTTTTGAAATCGGACCAGTAGTTCCTGAAATTTGCGCGTTCAAACAAACAAACAAACAAACTCTTCAGCTTTATATATTAAAGTATATAGATTAGTATATTAGTACAGATAAAAGAGAATGTATGTGTGTATATATAAATCTAATAAATAATATAATATAATAATACCAGCCTATAAATGTCCCACTGTTGGGCACAGGCCTCTTCTCATATAGAGAAGGAACGAGCATTGATCACCACGCTTGCTCATTGCGGGTTGGCGATTTCAGATTAAAATTTCTGGAATCCAGGTTTCCTCACGATGTTATCCTTCACCGATTGTCAATGATGTCTTAGAATATTTAAGAAAGACAAATCTATATACTAATATGTAAAGCTGAAGAGTTTGTTTGTTTGAACGCGCTAATCTCAGGGACTACTGGTCCGATTTATGATAATTTGAATAAATATTTTAGTGTTGGATAGCTCATTTATAACATTACGCTGCGACCAAAAGGAGCGGAGCATAAATGAAAAATGTTGCAAAAATGAAAAACCGTTGAAACTACACGCGGACGAAGTCGCGGGGACAGCTAGTAATAAATAAATGTCGACAACATCACATACATTGCTTTGAACCCAAAGTAAGTAGCTAAAGCACTTGAGTTATGAAATACGAGACAATGTAGAAAAAATTATTTCTACATTGACCCGTCCGGGGATCGAACCCGGGACCTCAGAGCTGGCGACACCTTGAAAACAGGTGTGTACGCCACTAGACCACGGAGGTCGTCACATGTTCAAACAAAACAGGAGAACCATTAGCGCAAAAGAGTATTTGACAGCATCTAAGATATTGGATCTATTGATGGCATCCGTATTGAATATCAATTTTAGAAACCACTAAGTATTTAGTCAGTTAAGAAAAATACGAGATATTTTAGGAGAAAATCGACAAAGAAAATGTTTTTTTTTCTAATTTAGTCACGTGATCGTAAACGGCTGTGATTGGCCGAATGGTTGATGACGTCAACTACTTGTAAACAGTTGCGTGTCAACAGTAGTCAATATTCCATGTTATACAAGGTATTCAGATGAATCCAGTAAGACTGGAAGCCGCTCCCAAACATAGCTTGGGAGAAGACTAGGCAGAAGAAGAAGAAAGAAAATAAAATATTGATGGTGCGATTAGAATAAGAAATGAAACAAAACATTTGAACAATATAAATTTTATTTGTTATCCAAAAATCTTTATGTTCTTAACCCTGAGCGAAAGGTTGGAATGCGTTTGTATCGAAGTGATAGATACCGTCAGTTCTGAAAAAAAAGAATACAATTTAGTTCAATCCAATACAAAATAGGCTTTAGATGTCCACATACAAATACTCGCAAGAAATCCCTTTCACATCTCTCACGAACTTGTTATTACTAGCATACCATAATAAGGTATTTGTGTCGTTACGTCAAGCCCTTAAAAGTTAATGAATATAAATAAATGTGGACAACATCACATATATTGCTCTGAACCCAAAGTAAGTAGCTAAAGCACCTGTGTTATGGAATTCAGAGACAACGAAGGTACCACAAACACCCAGACCCGAGATAATGTAGAATAGTGCTTTTCTACATTGACCTGTCCGGGGATCGAACCCGGGATCTCAGAGCTGGCGACACCTTGAAAACCGGTGTGTACGCCACTCGACCACGGAGTTCGCCGTGAGAATATCGCTATCCATGTCGACACTGAAGGGCCTGGGTTCAATCGCTTCCAACCAATAACTTTATGTATACCATTAGGCCACCAAAACATCATCATCACTCGTAGTAAAAAAATTAAGAAAGGTTTGATATTAAGGTCAGGTACTGGCCACAGGACCCAACTGATTCATGCTGAATTGGACTCCCTTTTGGCCGCAAACTAATCTCGTATAAGTTTTGTTATAGCATATTATTTTTGACGTGAAAACTTCATTTGGCGCGTTGGGTATTTTTAGAGGTGGGAAAAGGAATTATATTCGCGACACTGTTACCTTAAGTTACACTTAAAACTTAAGTATCTACATATTGTAATTGTTCAAGTTTTCACTTCTGTCGACACTAAAGAGTGCCACAGTTTCTAATTTTTTTTTTGTGTTTTGAATTATTGTGCTAAATAAATGTTTTAAGTTTTTTTACCCAGGCTTGGCGTCGATGCCTCCAAAGTTCGCCGTTCCCCATTGGTAGCACAAACCGGCCATGGCTGATATGTATGTTGAACACTTCTTTCCAACGAACTTTCCACCATAAAGAGACTCCGAGAAGTAGTAGAAGGCTCTGAAGAGATAAACATTAATTTAGTTTAAAGGACTGTATTAAAATCGCCACTGACTGTCATACGTTGATCTTTGTATTTGAGTAATTATAATTTTGACAACCAGTCTTACTTTGGGATACTGTGTTACCCAGTAAAATGGGTTGTGGAGTTCAGATAGGCAATCGCTCTGTAAAATACGGTTTTTCAGCGGATTCCGGTAAGACTAGAAGAAGACCCCAACATAGCTTGGGAAAAGAAGATATTATATAATAATAATAATATCTTGGGGACAACTCACACACGGCCATCTTATCCCAAACTAGACAGAGAGTGTTATAGCAACCAGATAACTGATAAACATACTTATGCATTTCTAAATACATACATATTATAGATAAATTACACCGAGACACAGAACAAATGATCATGCTCATCACACAAAGATTTGTCCTGGGTGGGAATCAAACACCACTAGACCAACAGGCCAGTTAAGAAAGAAGCTTACCTATCTGAGTTGCAGGTACTGCTGGCACAACCAGGCATGCTAGCACCTCCGTTGGGATAGAAGTCAACGTGGGCATTGGGCGCCATGTATCCGTCAATTCCAGCGTTAGTGTGAATAGATTCTGTATATTGTCCGCAATTCTTTGAGAATTTGTCATCGTTGATCACGTAACCCAACATGGAAGCATCGAGAGCTAAAATAACAAAGTTGTATTAAATACAGGGTGTAAAAAGACCAATCCCACCCATCTTTTATTTAAAGATCTGGAACAACGTCTTGTTGACTCCTCGCGTAACCCAAGGGCTGGCTTTTACCTTGGACAGAGAATAAGCATTGCCATACAACGTGGCAATGCCGCCAGACTTTTGGGTACACTTATAGTTGACAGCGACGTGGATGAATTTTTTGACGCTATTTTTTTGAGATGTTATTGGTTAAGAGATTTTGATTTAAGTCAAAATCAATCACAATTCATTTATTTTAAATTAGGCCACTTCAATCAATATATCAGACAGCACCCCGATTCGCCCATCCTTCACCGCTTCCTAAGTGCTCTGGCTGTGGAGAAGAAACGGCGCAACAAACTCCCCAGCAGCACATATATAGTTAAGTTTACAGTGTATGTAAGTTTAAGTATAGGTAAGGTTTTTTAATAGTTATTGATAATATCTTACAGGTGACGTAGAAAACACGGCTAAGAAGAAGTTTGCCGACCATAGAGGCCTGGTGGGCTCCCAGTCCGTGTCCCACGATATGGTAGTCTTCAACGGATGCTCCAGTAACCTCATTGATAAAAGTGATCATCTTAGCGACAGTTTGAGCTGGTAACAGGATACGTTAATTGAATTAAATTACAAAATATTTGATATACATATACCGATGTAGATGTCTATTATTCTGTTTAATGTTAGATAATATCCTATCAAAAACATAAATGTAAAATGAGAGCCAAGTTCAATATTATGATATATGCCTTGGTTGTTGACTTCAACGACAAAAGAAGTGAGATCTAAATGGGTGACAAGTTCATTCATTATATTCACATAAAATATAATTTATTCTTATAACTTAGGATAATATATTGTAGCCTAAGGTCTGACTTAGCTAGTTCTCATATACGAATTATAATGTTTGATGGCTAGTTTCTACTAGCAAGCCAAATTTTCGGAATAATAAAATAACAACCGACTAGTAACAGGTTTAGAACTTGCAAAGGCATATAGTAGTAGTTACGAGGAGGTCAAAAGCGGCTCCAAATGGTTCGTGTAACATTACACACGGTGCTGCTCGCCCGTTCTGTTACTGGAACTTGGCTTGACACGCTCCCGCGTGTCTAGATAAATGAACAAAATATATAAGGCACGTATTTTTTATTTTTGTACCTTACCAAAAAGATGATCGACATTGATTTGAAAAAACATTTTTTAGCCTATCTGTCTGACTTAACACCAAAAGGATTCCCTACCAATCGACCTTAGGTAATAAAAGACGTGAAAAGATATGGTTAAAGCACTAAAAATTAATTAAAAAAAAATACCTGAGTAGGGGTTGTTGATAACAGCGCTGGTGTACAAGTTGCTTGATCCAGGACTCCAGTCAACAACAATGACATTGTCGTCACTGGCGTACAAGAAGGCTGAAAATATAAATTAAAGTGTATTAACCTATAACTTATACCAACTGTCCCCCGCGACTTTGTCCGCCTGTTTTAGTATCAACGGTTTTTCATTTTTGCAATATTTTTCATTTATGCTCCGCTCCTTTTGGTCGCAGCGTAAAGTTATATAGCCTAGCTTTCCTCAATAAATGGGCTATCCAACACTGGAATATTTTTTTAAATCGGACCAGTAGTTTCTGAAATTAGCGCGTTCAAACAAACAAACAAACAAACTCTTCAGCTTTATATATTAGTATAGATGAGGTAAGCCACACTAGTTTTAAGCTCGACTGGGCCCCTAGTCATGAGCTCATAACTCTGCAGTGCATCACTAATCGGTGAGTAAAGCCATTACAGTTTTATTTAGTATAGCTGACCCGTGCCCACTTCGTTGGGCATAATGTTAATAATCCTTTTTTAGTACATATGACCTAACGATTTAAATTATTTTATTAATATTAAAAATTAAATTATCTATACTAATATTAAAAAAACTACTTTTAGTAACTTAAATATAAAAGTTAGACATATGCTGTCGTTAACTTTTTTGTAGGCATTTTCAAGCTCCACATCTGTTCTCTAGAACTCAAAAATATATCTTTCATAGTTAAGGCAGCGTTCGTAAGAAACGCTTTCATTCGACCGGACTACCACGTAAAAGCCTTTTTATTTTTCGGTTTTTTATATAACCTATGACACTCAGCAATAATGTGGCTTTCTATTGGTGAAAGAATTTTTAAAATCGGTTCAGTTGATCCCGAGATTACCCCTTACAATTTAACAAACACACAAACTTTACTTCTTTATAATATTAGTATAGAAGTATAGATATAGATTAGTATAGAAGATATTTGACAATCTAGTGGTCGAGTAGCGTACACGGTGGTATCTCTGAGGTCTTGGTTTCGATCCCCAGACGGGTCAATAAAGAAAACAACTTTTGAAATT
The DNA here is from genome assembly GCA_932294365.1 of Diachrysia chrysitis. NCBI lineage: Eukaryota > Metazoa > Arthropoda > Insecta > Lepidoptera > Noctuidae > Diachrysia > Diachrysia chrysitis. Next base: position 4,838,770 of record OW028671.1, read on the forward strand.
ATAATAATATATCTTGGAAAACCTTACACACTGCCATCTGATACCAAACTACTGTACTATGGCAACTAGATAACTGATAAAATTACTTATATATTTCTAAATACATACATATTATAGATAAATAACACCCAGACACAGAACAAATGATCATGCTCATCACACAAAGATTTGTCCTGGGTGGGAATCGAATTCAGGACCTCTGGTTTAGCCCATTCTTTTGAACTTTAAAGTGTTTTAACTTGGACATTTTTCAGTGATTTGATAAAAGAAAATGTACGAGTTCCTTTTTCTTTTTTTATCTATCTAGTGTACTAAATAGATGTTTCCTTTTTATACACTGTCCGCACCCATATTCTGTCATTCCAGTCCACTGTATGATATGATTTTTTGAATAAATGTGGACAACATCACATACATTGCTCTGAACCCAAAGTACCTAAGTAGCTAAAGCACTTGTGTTATGGAATCAGAGACAACGAAGGTACCACAAACACCCAGACCCGAGATGTAGAAAAGGGGTTTTCTACATTGACCCGGCCGGGGATCGAACCGGGGGACCTTAGAGCTGGCGACACCTTGAAAACCGGTGTGTACGCCACTCGACTACGGAGGTCGTCGATATTATTTACTTACCAGGAACAAGGTTGGTCATGATTGGAGAAACGGCGTTGTTAAGCCATCCGTGGATAATCATTCTAGTTTTCTTTGTGCTGTCGTAGTTAGAATTGAGGATAGATTCCCTGTTATTGTACAACAAAGGTTGGCTGACGCCAGAGTTGTTTCTGAAATCCAAAAAAAACTAATTTAAAACTTGTATCCATGACAACGATCCAGAAAAGGAGATCATTCAGGTTGCATACAACGTTGGGCCCAAGATCGAAAGATGTTAAAACATTTTTCGTACTAAGAAATTTTATCCCTGTCACAAACATTTAAATCTCACGCACAAAGAACACCCAGACTCAGCCACAGCATTTATGAATCACACAAATGCTTGTCCCATGCGGGGATCGAACCCGCAGCACGTCGCGCACAGTTGTAATTGGCGTGGTGACCTATACCACTCGGCTATCCGAGTAGGTAAACACGTTGTTTATTAGTTAATGTCTTAAAATTTTATACGAAAATTCATTGCTCACCGGGTGAATAAATGGAAGCCATTTAATGTGTCAGAGTCGTAGTCCCTGCTCTCAGCCAAGTTGCTGGCTTTGACCCAAAGGTCTGAGAGGTGCACGGACCCGTCTGCAGCCTCAGCGTACTGGTACCGAAGACCATCGTCCAGCTTCCTGATAACTGGGTCGTTGGGGAATGCTGTGGGAAAAATAAAGTTGTAGTTATTATTTTTTGAATGACGTGGCGGCCTAGTGGTTCAATGAACGAATTTGTGTGCACAAGGTTGCAGATTCGAACCCACTATAGGCAAGAACCAATGTGACTTTTTCAAAGTTATATATACTTTCTTAATTATTCTAAGACATCAATCATCGAATCTGAAATCGCCAACCCGCAATGAGCAAGCGTGGTGATCAATGCTCGTTCCTTCTCTATATGAGAAGAGCCCTGTGCCCAGCAGTGGGACATTTATAGGCTGGTATTATTATATTATATGTTATATATATATTATTTTTAATTATTTGTTACGCATTATCGCATGCGGAGCGAATATTTGTAATTAAATACAAATAATAGAAGGAAAAACTTAAACCTCAGGCAGGACTCGAACCTGCGACCACTGGCTTTTTTGCACTGGCACTGGCGTGTCAAGCCAGTGGTCGCAGGTTCGAGTCCTGCCTGAGGTTTAAGTTTTTCCTTATATTATGTGTATTTTATTATAAATTTGTAGTTAATCAAAAAGTTGCATTATTAAATGACATAAAAACCGAGTGTGCTTTAGACCTCACGACTGCACTAAAAATTCTTTAGATACGAAACGTAATTGGCTATGAGAGAAAGTTTTTTTACAACATATTTTCAGACCTAGCGATTACACACGATTTTATTTATTTTTTTATATAAATCGGTCAAGCCGTTTCGAAGGAGTTTGGTCACAAACACTGTGACACGAAAATTTTAAATTAGAAGATAAATAAATGAAGGAGTATTATAAAATCAAAACACATATCAGAAATAAATACACAGCATACGATAAGAAAATCCAATAAAGGCGCGATAAAAAAATATAACATTAACTTTATAGTAATAAATAATAATACCAGCCTATTTAATGTCCCACTGCTGGGCACAGGCCTCTTCTCATGTAGAGAAGAAGCCTTCTCTATAAACTTTGACTTAGAAAAACAAAGTAAATTAATCAAAAAATATTCAACAATATTGTCCCCCCAGTGCACGATGCTTAATACTATTACTAGCCTATAAATGACCCACTGCTGGGCAAAGGCCTCTTCCCATATAAAGAAGGCAGGAGCATTAATCACCACGCTTGCTCATTGCGGGCGATTTCAGATTCTAATTTTTGGAATCCAGGTTTCCTCACGATGTTTTCCTTCACCGATTGTCAGTGGTGTCTTAGAATAATTAAGAAAGTACATATAACTTTAAAAAAAGTCACATTGGTACTTGCCTGTAATAGGTTCAAACCTGCAACCCTGTGTACACAAATCCGTTCATTGAACCACTAGGCCACCACCACATGCTTAATACTATTCTGAATAAAATATTTTATTAGATTAAGTAATTAAATATTTTAATATAATTATATAATTTTTAATTGTTACCTGAGACAGCACCCACTAGGAAAACTACCAAATAAACGATCTTTGCCATGGTTCCGACAAGAATACTGAATGGCGTTTGCACATGCACTTATATATTTCCAAATATCTGAAAAGGATTAAAATCCAACTGATAAAAAATTTTTGGTCCGATTACTAAGATATAAATAAAAATTATATATATCTTGTATCCAAGATAGCATTTTTTGCACAGCTGATATATCTTTAACCCGGCGTGAGTGAGGTTGGGTACGTCATACCCGAAAAGTTTCTTAACGCAGATATTCTAATGTTACTGTTGCCATGCAAGTCCTGGCGTTTCAGTAGCTGGAGGTAAAGGTCCAAGGGGTGAGGTACAGTATCGAGTTTAGTGTTGCGCCAGCGGCGACGGTAGATACACGTGCGTACACGCGGCTGGGGTACGTCATACCCGACCTCGTAGTCGGTGTTACATTTTTATGTTGACAGTAAGTCTTTGATTTATAGTTTTTTATAGTATTTTATTATTTCTTTTAAGATTTTTTAAGATGTCTTATCAAGAAAATGAACGTCGACTGCAAGAACTATTAGAAAATTGCTCAAGCGCTAGCTCCTGTGACTCCGATATGTGTGGAGATTGTATTAATTTGTAGGTGTAATTTTGGTGCTCTATTACATGATCTCACAAGACTTTTCAGTTCCTTTTTTATTTATAATAATTAGAAGACACTATTGTTATTATGTTGATTTACCAAAGTTGGAATTTTGTTACATTTTTATGCCAAAAGAAGTTACCTAATTGCCTAAATTTGTATTTTTCAAAGAAAATTTAGATGCTTTGTTATTTCAATAAAAAATAATGCTTTTTAACTTAATGTTGGTATTTTATTTATTCATCTTGTTGAATAGTTACTATTATTAATATATCTTAAGCATAAATGCTAATTACACAATCATAGTATCAAAAATTTAACATCAAAATTTTGGGTATATCGTACCCACCTCATAGCTGGTGTAACAATTTCTCACCTCATTCACGCCGGGTTAAAATTCTTGCGACCATTTTGATTAGAAAATTTTATAAATAACTAAATGTGGACAACATCACATACATTGCTCTGAACCCAAAGTAAGTAGCTAAAGCACTTGTGTTATGGAATTCAGAGACAACGAAGGTACCACAAACACCCAGACCCGAGACAATGTAGAAAAGGGGTTTTCTACATTGACCCGGCCGGGGTTCAAACCCGGGACGGGTGTGTACGCCACTCGAAAAATAAATAAATCCTTACTAATATTATAAACGCGAAAGTTTGTATGTATGGATGTTTGTTACTCTTATACGCAAAAACTACTGAATGGATTTTAATGAAACTTTACAATAATATAGCTTATACATCAGAATAACACATAGGCTGTAATTTATAAAGATATTGTGTGAATTGTCGAAAATATAAAGATAAATATCAAGTAAGTTGGATAAAATTCTGCCATCTGCGAGTTATTCTGGCGTGTGCTGCAAAACCGAGAGTTACACGCATATAATGTATAATGGAAATGTTCATCTTAAATAGTCCTACAGACACAGCCTACTCATATTACGCGACAGATAATATCTGTCTTTAATGTGTAGGCCATTATCGCCAAAATAGTGAACCACAAATAGAATAAAAATTGATAATTTATTTCTAACACACATCTGGTATAACAAATTGATCCTCCTATCAAAATAATTACTTTTATCGCTTCTGGTAAATATTATTAATTGTAAACACATTGTAAAGTAACTCAGTATGTCTGTTAGGGTCAATTCATACTACAGCAGAGTTATAGCGCATGGGAGCGTCAAATTCTTCCCAAGTTGCAAGAATTTGCGCGTATTAGCTCGTCTTTTTTATCTCAGATGAAACATAAGCAGTAAGTTGCTAAGTTAAGGTTGAATTTGCTTTGGCTCAATTATGAAGCTTCAATCTAAAAGTTGATATAGCAAATTCATCATTAACTTAAAAACGTTCTGCTCAAAATTGCAAGTGAAATAATTCGCGAACGAATGCTAACGAATTAGCGCGCATTCTACAGAATTATTTCTGTTTAATCTCAGTTGGAGCAAATGAATCTTAATTCAAAAGTGTTAAGGAATAATTTCTTATAATAGAGATAAAAACAAAAGACTATTTCGTAGTTTTTTTTAAATTTGCTCGCGTTATTTTACAAAAATAGGCGAATCTTTTAGGTTGAAGTTTCAAAGAAAATTTCTTAAATAATTTTTTATTGTTATAATACATTTCATCATCATCATCATCCACAGCCTTTGTCCTCCCACTACTGGGCATAGGCCTCTCCTTTCACGTGCCATTCTCTCCGGTCCAGTGCCAGTCTCATCCAGATTCGACCCGAAACTTTAGTTATGACGACCCATCTTGCTCCCGGACAACCGACGCTTCTTTTGTCTAACCTTGGCCACCATTATTTATTATTATATTCATTTACAAAAAATCATTAAATAAAACTGTGAAAGTATTTGATGAGTAGTACATTTACTGATTTATTTTATGATTTTTTATTTTTGAAGTGAAATCTTCTTTAGCGGCGTTGTACAGTTTTTTTTATAATGTGTAAAAAATGTTAAACTCGCGTCAGGACACGTGACCCCGATCGAAAATTTGTAAGACGGATGGAGAGTAGTCAGCCGGCGCGGCGTAGGAGAGGAAGTATCCCCCTCTCTTTCTACGGCGCGGCGAAAATGTATGCCTGCGCCTGCTGCTTCGTTTAGGCGGCGCATGGCGCTTGCGCGAATGTTCGTGTGTGTTTAGACATTTTATTTAAATGTACAAACACACGAACATTTGAGGTTCGAATCAAAACTGTTCGTTTCTTACTTCAGCTATCATAAACCGATCGTATCGTAGTTTTAGAGATTGGCGATGATGGTTCTGGTAATAATGATGGTGAAAAAGTCGTCGAAATCATGGATAGAAGTTGATTTTTCAGAGAGATAAACTTTTTAATGTAATATAAATTGACATGTCTGTGTACGATAGCGCAATAAATAAATATTGTATTCTACCACATAAATGATAGTACTTTTATACTGATAATTAAAGCAATTCGTGCAAAATTATTTCCTAATTATTCCAAAATATCAAAAATGCAAAACGTTAATATTCAAGTTTTCACTTCTGCCGGCACTCCCGGAGTGCAACCCGACGTTATTTTTTTAATTTTACCTATTCAACTTTCATTTTATTTAGTTTTTTAAGTCGAGGAAACTTTTGGTGCATAGTTATCTATACCATTGGTGCATCGTCATTGATATGATATATAAATTGATATACAAATATGCAATAGGATATAATAATGCGTTGCGCAATTGCGAAATTAATTAACGATTAAATGATTATTTGGTTATATCATCGTGACAATTATATTTATTTCATGCACCCGCATGCTATAGAGCTACTCTTTATCTAACCTTCTTTGTAAGATTGTTTATCACGATAGGAGATGTGAATTGGGTATCATTTTAATTACATTTAAAAAAAATATAGGTATACAAATTTGTATAATAACTTTCGTGAGGAGTATTCATAATTATTGACGTGACAACGTCTTATAAATTGGTTTGCCGGGTGACACTTCAAGAAACTGGGTAACGCTCCGCTCACGTTATGCGCTCACAATGAGAGCGAGTGAGAGGCACGCGTCCCTTCCACTCGGGCATGGTTAGCCCGCCTAAGAGCGAGAGAGACAGACATTGACATTGACAGTCGTTGTCACGTAAAACTTTCGCCCGTATACCGACTTTACAGGCAACCAATATTTTTTTAAAACAAAACGGTTTACTCACGTATATTCTCAGGATCGCCCGACTAGTTCAGACTCAATAGGAGTCCCTAATCATGAGCTGGCGCGGCGGCGGCGGTGTCGCGAGTCGAACTTCATTGCCGTTTCTTCTCCACAGCTAGAGCACTTAGGAAGCGGTGTAGGGTGGGCAAATCGGGTGCTGTCTATTTTATTATTTTGAAGTTTAAAAAGTGCTACTTTGTAGCCTAATTTAAATAAATGAGTTTTGATTTTGATTTGATTTGATAGGTATACGAATTATGTAGACTTGTTAAAACGGCAGATTAATTACTTTCATATTGAACTAGTTACAAGCATTTTAATATTGCTTATTAGACAGAGAGAGGTATACCATCAGGTGACGTCACCTTAGTAATTCTCCATACTAATCTGGGGCTGCCCCGTACTAGTCGTCGTTTTGCGAAAAAGAGTACCTACTCACTTTAAAATCTTATAACTTTTGTATTCGTGTATATTTTTCTTTTTATTATTTCGCGGTTCTGCTTTCAATTTAATACTAAGTATTATTAGAAATATTTGTAACTAGCTGTCCCCCGCGACTTTGTTCGAGTGTTTTAGTTTCAACGGCTTTTCATTTATGCTCCCCTCCTATTGGTCGTAGCGTGATGTTATATAGCCTATAGCCTTCCTCAATAAACGGACTATCCAATACAAAAGAATTTTTCAATTTGAACCAGTAGTTCCTGAGATTAGCGCGTTCAAACAAACAAACTCTTCAGCTTTATAATATTAGTATAGATAAATAAATATTCCGACTGTAGTCAAATACCCTATTGTTTTTAAATGTCCGTCAGCTAAATTATTGAAAATATTACACACGTATATACGACGATGCATCACACCCCCTGAAATTTGGTCTTCTGCGAATTGTTTTTTTTTATATTATTCACTCTGTAAACTTAAACTCGTATTTTTTATTTCATCAAATTAATGAAAAATTACTCACCGCCGCCGCGTCAGCTCATGATTAGGGACTCCTATTGAGTCTGAAACTAGTCGGGCGATCCCGAAAATATGCGTGAGTAAACCGTTTTGTTTCTAAATAAAAATGAAAAATGACAACGTTGAAGTGCTTTAAAGTTCTGGAGTGGGGGCTTGTGACGTCACTTGTGGGTAAAAATTGTAGCCACAAGTGACGTTACGCGACATTTCAATTCACTCTATCTTCCTAATCGTTTGTTTAATTAAAATTAAAGAAAAAATACCTGTCTAATACTTTTTAATATCTATGTGACGTGTAAATAAAAAAAATGTCGGATCATTACAATATATTTTACTACTTATTTACAGAGGTGTCGGTAACGGTAACAGTGTCGCGAATTCAGTGGCTTTTTCCAATCACAAGAAATGCCCAACACGCCTAAAGAAATTATCTCTTAAAAAAATCAAGAAATTTCCAAATACTTGTATACTATATATTTTATAGGTATTTAATTTGCAAATCATTAGGAATCATTATTTGGACCTTGCACTCATATTTGGACCTTGCACTTTAATTGGAAGTCTTTAATACGTGTTACATTACCATAATCTTATCGTAAGACTTAAATACAAGTTAAGCTTAAGATTAATTTATTTTGAGTTTGAAAAACAGGCCGCGCATGTAATCCAGGGCCGATTTTAGTTTGAACTCGCTAATCTCAGGAACTACTGGTCAGATTTGAAAAATTATTTCATTGTTGAATAGCCCATTTATTGAGGAAGGCTATAAGCTATAACATTACGCTGCGACCAAAAGGAGCGGAGCATAAATTAAAAATATTGAAACTAAAACACGCGGAAAATGTCGCGGGGGACAGCTAGTATTATATAATAATACTAGCTTTTGCCCGCGGCTTTGTCCGCATAGAAGTTTTACCATTTCCATTTTAAAGAGTATTGAATTGCACCAAAGTTTTATGTGACTTCAACGTTTTTTTGAATAAAATCGAATTGAGTTTTCAAACATGTGTCAAATAAAATGTAATTTAAATCAAAAGCACTAAGGAGTATTGATATCAACTTCGATGCAAATCACTCCCAAATAACTTTCTACCCCTTTTTAACCCCGTTAGGCGATGATTTTCAATAAAATACGAAACACGTATTCTATTTTGACGACCTCCGTGGTCGAGTGGCGTACACACCGGTTTTCAAGGTATCGCCAGCTCTAAAGTCCCGGGTTCGATCCCCGGCCGGGTGAATGTAGAAAACAACTTTTCTATATCGTCTCGGGTCTGGGTGTTTGTGGTACCTCCGTTGTCTCTGAATTCCATAACACAAGTGCTTTAGCTACTTACTTTGGAATCAGAGCAATGTATGTGATGTTGTCCACATTTATTTATTTATTATTAATTCTGTTAAAGAATGTCTATGCAAAATTGGAAGTAGATTTGACCAAGGAATCACGTTATCCGATACAAACTTTGTCCCCGTTTTTTATTCCCTCAGGGGCTGAATTTCGAAAAATCCTTTCTTATGGGATGCCTAAGTCATACAAAGAACTCGCCCTCCAAGTTTCAGGTCTCTACGATCAACGGTTTAGGCTGTGCGTTGATCCGTCAGTCATTCAGGACAAAGCATTTTATATATAGATTATTTTGTGTTACAGTGTGTCGTGGTGGCCAAGTGGTTCAATGAACGGATTCGTGTGCACAAGGTTGCAGGTTTGAACCCATTACAAGCAATTACCAATGTGACTTTTTTAAAGTTTTATGTACTTTCTTAATTATTCTAAGACACCATTGACAAACGGTGAAGGAAAACATCGTGAGGAAACCTGGATTCAGAAATTTGCAATCTGAAATAGCCAACCCGCAATGAGCAAGCGTGGTGATCAATGCTCGTTCCTTCTCCATATGAGAAGAAGCCTGTGCCCAGCAGAGGGACATTTATAGGCTGGTATTATTGTATTATATTATAGATTACAAATAATCTATTCTAAAATATAAATCAAGCAAATAAATGATATTCATATTCATATTCATATAAAAACTTAATAGCATTGACAAGGGGAGATGCCATACGCAAGCAGCGTTATCAAGAGTGTTAGCAACGCACCAAGTCGAGGTCAAATTCTAATTCTAATCCTATAAGTAATAATCCTTACTAATATTATAACTGCGAAAGTAACTCAGACTGTCTGTCGCGCTTTCACGACAAAATTACTGAACCAATTTAAATTAAACTTGGTACACAGATAGTCTAGTACAAAGAGCCTGAGAAAGGATATGGGGTACTTTTTACCGCGATAACCGACATCCAAGCAGGCGGAGTCGCGGGAAACAGCTCGTATAGCTTATAGAAAAAACCATTTGAATTGACGAGTTCCGTGGTCGAGTGACGCACACACCGGTTTTCAAGGTGTCGACAGCTCTGAGGTCCCGAGACAATGTAGAAAACCACTTTTCTACATTGTCTCGGGTCTAGGTGTTGGTGGTACCTTCGTTGTCTCTGATTCTATAACACAAGTGCTTTAGCTACTTACTTTGGGTTCAGAGCAATGTATGTAATGTCTACATTTAAGGTAAACGCAGCTATTACCGACCCTGATAAGATAATTTTAAAATCGATGACAATTATTAAGAGTTGTGATTGCTTTCAGATTCAGTGTTTTATTTTTATATGAAACTGTTATTTGTCTAGTTTATATTTATTACCTTATATGACCAAGTTTAGAATGTTTTCTTAAAATTAAAAAAATATTAAGTGAATAACTCGATTTTTGGTATTACCGACCCATAGGAACGGCTATGAAGCTATTAACGATTTTTATGAAGCTATTACCGAGTGTAACAAAACTAGGTATTTTGTTTAAATAAGAACAAGTAAATGTGCTTTCGTGAAGGTAAATTAGCATGGATTAAGAAAGGCATGTAAGCTTGCATTGACTTTCCTCCGGATTTGTTGATCCATGTTTCTGCAAAAAAAAAAATTATGTATTTCCTTTGCCATATTAATTTTCATAATTATTTTTGTTATTAGTTAATAATATTAGCTAGTATTTTCTGTAACCAGTTAACCAGTGTAATGTGACATTATGGATAATGATTAGTTTTTTTTTTTTTTTTGGAAGAGATTTACGCAGTTAGCCTGAGCGCAGGCTTTGACTGCTTCACCGGACTTTTGGCGAGAACCTTAAAGGCCTCCAGCCAGAGCAATAGAAAAACTACGATACGATAACTACGACAGCAACGTTCACTAAGGGCACCCCCTGTGGGGTTCGGACCTCGACTTAGTGCGTTGCTAACAATCTTAATAAGGATTGATTAGTATGGAGTCGGTAATAGGTTCCCATACTTGCTATCACCGACTCGCACGGGTCGGTAATAAGCGATGTATATACAAATATGAAAGCGTTGCTCCGACCCACAAAAACTAGATAATATGTATTTATTTGATATTTATAACTTTAACAGAGATTTTAAATAATTGATTAAACAAATAATATTAATAAATGCACACGTTATTATACGATGAAAGGTAATTTAATTATGTTCCTTTAACATAACAATAAATGAATAATTTTACTATACGTGGTGAATATAAAATGTAAAAACAAGTAAACTATACAAAAAAGTATAGGTCGCTAATGGTGTGTAACAATGGCTGATTATTTGAGATTAAAATGTCATATTAAAATAACTGTTTTATCATCACATATCGACAGAAAATAATTAAAACTAAATATAATGTTCAGGGCAATTACCGAGCCATGGATCGGCAATAGCTGCCACTATTAAAATTATTGAAGCTATTACCGCTCCATTTAAATTTCAAGTTTTATCCTATTAAATTACTTAAACTTTATGAAATACTATACGAAATGAAGAATTTACACTTAAATAAACACATTTAATAATACACAACAAGTAGAGGCTTCGTATATTTCTGTAAAAAATCTTAAGCAAAAATTGAATGTGCTTATCTGTAGGAACAAGGACTTGTACCACACGGCCGGCGATCTCGCTGTCGTCACAGAAAATAACGAATTTTGTCTCTTTCCCGGGATACCACGCACACAAACGTTAGTTTTTACGATGCTCAATGAACAAACATTCGTGTTTCATCAAGTATCTTCAGCATAAATCGTTCCAGTAGCATAAAAATTGCAAATTAATGGAATGGATCGGTAATAGCTGCGGATTTTCGATGGGTCGTTAATAGCTGCATTTACCTTATTAATAAATCATTCGCTGAACTTAACCTCGGCTTTAGCACATATGGCGTACGGTAAATTTTACTGTAGCCTTTTGTAAAACCGATGTATCTTGTATAATGTCTTCACGTGTAATGATTGAATATTGAGTATTAAAACACCTGTTCATATACAAGGCATTCGGGGATTTTTATTTTTAATTTTTGGTATTTATAAGACATCATTTAATTTTCTTTGTAAGTATGGTAAGTCAACTTACAAGTTAAAGACCCATTTCCCTATCAAGAAAATCTCTTTTCTACATTGTCTCTGGTCTGGGTGTTTGTGGTACCTTCGTTGTCTCTGAATTCCATAACACAAGTGCTTTAGCTACTTAATTTAGGTTCAAAGCAATGTATGTGAATGTGTTCGATAGAACATGAATTTTAACAAATACACATAGTACAAATAGATTTGGACAGTATAATGATGATATAGAATTGGTAGGCCTCCAACAAGATGGACCGATGATCTGGTGAAGGTCGCTGGAAACCGCTGGATGCGAACGGCGCAAGACCGTGAGTTGTGGTGATCCTTGGGGGAGGCCTATGTTCAGCAGTGGACTTTTTTGTTGATATGATGGCCTGTTGGTCTAATGGTTAGTGACCCTGACAGCTAAACCGGAGATCGTGGGTTCGAATTCCACCGCAGGACAAATCTTTGTGATGAGCACGATCGTTTGTTATGTGTCTGGGTGTATTTTTTTAATATGTATGTATTTAGAAATATATAAGTATATTTATCAGTTGTCTGGTTGCCATAATACAGGCTCTGCCTAGTTTGGGATCAGATGGCCGTGTGTGAGTTGTCCGAAGATATTATTATTATTAATATTTATTACATATGTTGTTATATTTAATTATTATTAACAATTTTAAATATATACAAACTTAACTATATATACACTAAAAACAAAACTAAACTCTTAAGTAATAAAAAACTCTAAAATTATTAATATTAGATTTTGACAGTACATTGATGACATATAACTGGTCTGATGATGGGCCCTGAATGGGTTTATCTCAGTAACGAAACGAAGCAATCTCATCGTGTGTTTGTGCGTCTTCACTGGTAATATGAGACAAGTAGGAACTCATTTTGTTTCAGCTTTTAAAAATCGCTGTTATATTTTTATAAATTTAATCTTTTGTTTATTTTTAAATTGGTTGAAAATTTGTTTTATAATCATGGTAATCCTGATAACATCGAATAATAAAAAGATAGCCTTATTTTGATGTTGCATAATTTTTTTGACAACAGATAAGCCAAACGTTCTAGAATACTTTAAGCCCCAGATATCTTTATTAATTATATTAAACTAGCTGCCGCCCCTGCTTCGCAGGAGTTGTGTGAGATTACAAAAACATATCCATGTGACCATTTAATTTCTTTCATACAAATCTTATCCTTATATTAAGGAACATTTAACAAAAATAGAAATATTCAAATCGGTCCAGCCGTTTTCGAGTTTTAGCGAGACTAACGAACAGCAATCAATTTTTATATACAGAGTGTTTCTAAAAGAGTATATCTATCCAAAACGAGTGAAAAGTACATCTGGTATAATAAATAAATAATAAATAAATGTGGACCACTTCACATACATTGCTCTGAACACAAAGTAAGTAGCTAAAGCACTTGTGTTATGGAATCAGAGACAGCGAAGGTACCACAAACACCCAGACCCGGGACAATGTAGAAAAGGGTTTTTCTACATTGACCCATCCGGGAATCGAACCCGGGACCTCAGAGCTGGCAACACCTTGAAAACCGGTGTGTACGCGACAAAATAGTTTTATTTTTGGTTGGCAGGACTCTAATCGCGACTACTGGCTTAACGCGACAGCTTTTTTTGGGTTTTAAAGTTCATTTTTAGGGTTCTAAAATTGTTATTTTTTTCTGTTACACGCGCGGTGCATTGTTCATTCTAGACTTTGGAATACTTGATAAGATTCATTTGTTTTTGTTATCGAACCTATACGAAAATATAGGCTTTAATGCAGGTGCTTAACGTTATCAGAATCACATAATTACTGTACCTAATTGATAAATAATATGTGTTATGTTTATAAGTACGAGGTACGTAAACTCTTTTACCCGACTGCCAAGCCAAGGTAGGGTTAAGTTTTTATTGTATGTTGTATCGTCTATCGAACACTATAGTAATAAATCAATATAATATATAAAAATTACATCTATTTCCCTAGGTTATTGCATCACACGTGAACGGATGAAACAATTTCGTTATTTTTTTTTGTCATCTTAATTATTGTCAGGGGAAGGTTTAAAAAAAAGAAAAAAAACTTTTTAAAATTCATATCATGTGCGAAGCCGGGGTGGGCAGCTAGTAATAAATAATCTATACTAACATTATAAAGCTGAAGAGTTTGTTTGTTTGTTTGAACGCGCTAATCTCAGGAACTACTGGTTCGAATTGAAAAATTCTTTTTGTATTGGATAGTCCGTTTATTGAGAAAGGCTATAGGCTATATAACACGCTACGACCAATAGGAGCGGAGCACAAATGAAAAATGTAGCAAAAATGAAAAACCGATGAAACTAAAACACGCGAACAAAGTCGCGGGGGACAGCTAATAATAAATATGGACAACGTCACATACATTTCTCTAAACCCAAAGTAATTAGCTAAAGCACTTGTGTTATGGGATCAGAGACAACGAAGGCACCACAAACACCCAGCCCCGGGACAATGTAGAAAAGAGGTTTTTCTTGATAGGGATATTGGTCTTCAGCTTGTAAGTTGACTTCCCATATTTACAAAGCAAACTGAATGATAGCATAATTATGAACACAGTAAATTAAAAATAAAAATCCCCAAATGCCCTTTATAACAAGTGTTTTAATACACAATACTCAATCATTTATTGCCACTCCACAATGTATTTTTGTTTATAAATTTCTTTAAGTCAGCCATGGACCACGGTCCGTCCATTTGATCGCGTCAGTTTATTTAATACTAACTTTCCTAATCTAAACTAATATATAAAGCTGAAGAGTTTGTTTGTTTGTTTATTTATTTGTTTGTTTGTTTGAACGCGCTAATCTCAGGAACTACGGGTCCGATTTGAAAAATAATTTCAGTATTGGATAGCCCATTTATTGAGGAAGGCTATAAGCTATATAACATTACACTGCGACCAAAAGTAGCGAAACAAAAATGAAAAATGTTGCAGAAATTAAAAACCGTTTAAACTAAAATACGCGGACAAAGTCGCGGGGGACAGCTAGTAAGTAATATGTATATATTAAACTAAGTATAGATATAGATAAATATAGATAAGGTCATAATTACCTTGTGTGCAGAAAATGAAAGTTATCATTACAATGCAGTTTTAATTATGACCTAAATTAATACCTAGATTTGTTGCAATCAGTAACAATATTCCTATCTATAAACGCAGTATTTACTAAAATAAAAAGTAATTACATTATCTTGATAGCTGTCCAAATTTTCCAATACAGAAATATGGACATGAAATGGCAATTATACTTACTTTTAAATAAACCAAAATAAATCATTTGTTTGTCAGACCTCGGTTATCTTAGAAACTGCTTGTCAGATATAGAGAAATTAAGTAAATACTCAGGCCGTTGCTAACGCGGTAACCCAAGTCTCCGATATTGGGCGGCGCACTCTGTATTTTAGCTAGTTTCGGACGTCAAGCCTCCCGGGCAGGCGAATGGTAGTACCTAATGGTTGCCGCTAGATCGCGCGTAATTTTATAAGATTACTAGCTGTGCCCCGCGACTATGTCCGCGTGTTTTACTTTCATGGGTTACGTGTGTTTTGTGCGAATCCCTAATTCTTATTTCTAAAATAAAAGTACATAATTTTATTATGAATGTTATAACCTCAGCCCATAACCTCAGAATGAAATAATATTTTACCCGTTTTTGCAACATTTTTCATTAATGCTCCGCTCCTATTGGTCGTAGCGTGATGTTATATAGCCTAAAGCCTTCGTCAATAAACGGACTATCCAATACAAAAAGATTTTTTCAATTTTAACTAGTCGTTCCTGAGATTAGTGCGTTCAAACAAACAAACAAACAAACTCTTCAGCTTTATAATATAAAGTATAGATGTAGTGTGAAAGACAAAGTTTATCTACCTACTTAAAATACCAGATGTGATAAAAGTATTCATTTTGATGTAAGTATTAATTTGTTTCTACCAAATGTGCATTAGAAATAAATTATCATTTTTTATGTATTTATGATTCAATATTTTGGTGATAACGGCTTACACATTAAAGATATATGCTGTCGCGGGCTTTTTTGTAAGACTGTTTTTGATAAACATTTCTATTTTTTTTTTTGGAAGAGATTTACGCAGTTACCCTGAGCGCAGGCTTTGACTGCTTCACCGGACTTTTGGCGAGAACCTTAAAGGCCTCCAGCCAGAGCAATAGAAAAACTAACTACGTCAGCAACGTTCACTAAGGGCACCCCCTGTGGGGTTCGGACCTCGACTTAGTGCGTTGCTAACAATCTTAATAAGGCAAAAACAGCAAGGGAGGGCTGGATCTAAGTTTTTATTATTTAAGGAAATATTTTTATTGCTAGTTTGGCCTGCTCGGGCCAGCTTGATCTAGGGACGGGGGGGTAACATTTACGTTACAATTATTTATACGCGACGGTCCTCGCCGGCGAGGACGTAATATACGGCGGTTGTGTTTTGTATTGCTACTGCTAACATTTCCATTATACATTGTATGTGTAACTCACGCCAGAATAGCTCGTTCTTATTTGACACTTATCGATATATTTTGAAATATTTACACAATATCTTTATATTATTTAAAACAAATGAGTAAACCGTATTTTTAAATAATTATGAATACTTCTCACGAAAGTTATTATACAAATATCTTTATAATTTAATTATATTCAATTTATTTAGTGCAAATATGTGTACAATATAAATTATAGACTATGTGTTATTCTGATGTATAAGCTATATTATTGTAAAGTTTCATTAAAATCCATTCATTTGTTTTTGCGTGAAAGAGTGATAAACATCCATACATACAAACTTTCGCGTTTATAATATTAATAAGGATTATTTTGTGAATATAATGTGTGTAATGCGGATAAAACAACGATAATAATCACTCAAAAACCATCAGGCTTAAAAAAAACCTGTCAATGGAAGGAACTGACAGGAATCTATATTTGTACTGTGTGTTGTTTGTGTGCCTGCTAAATGAATAACAATTTTGCATTGGCATTGTAAGTATAAGAATTAAAATTAAATTGAAGACTGGCACTGTGCCTTAAAATTGTGTTACGATTGAATATTCAGCTATTAGGAGTCAAAAGATAGTTTAAGAAGGTAAATAAAAGGTCTATTAATATTGTAAAGGTATTTTATTTATCTTGCAACTTTATAATTATAATAATTATTATAATTATACAAAACAAACTCTGGTTAGGGCCTCTTTTTTATATATTATAATATGGTCTCCATCCCGATAACAGAATAACTATAAGAATATAAAAAAGACACGAAAAAAATGGATGTATTACGGAAAATAGCTAGCAAAACCGCGAGGCATAGCTAGTTTTAAATAAAAGATTGTTTGTATTTTGCGATAAATTAAGTATAATGTGTATTTTTTCCATGTTCTCCAATTCTTTATTCTTCATTCTTCCTTATTTTCTTAGATGAGAGAGAAGGGACTGCTATCGCGGGTCCTCACATGGTAAATACCAGATTGCCTGCAAAATAAATAATGTTGTAGCTATCTATATTTAAGACATACAGCGCCATCTCTTGTTTCATAGTGTAGTTACTTAGTAATATCGCCATCTCTTAAAGGATAGCGTAATCAAAGCACAATATTCGAGTATGTTCTGGACGGTTCTACACGGAATGTTCTAGACATTTCTACAATATTTACTAGGGGTGTAAATAGTGATATACAAAAATAAAATAACAGTGGCACTCCGGGAGTTCCGACAGAAGTAAAAACTTCAACAGATTCTTACTAATATTGTAAATGCGAAAGTAACTCTGTCTGTCTGTCTGTCGTGCTTACACGCCAAAACTACTGAACCGATTTAAATGAAATTTGGTACACAGATAGTCTAGAGCCTGAAAAAGGACATAGGCTACTTTTTGCCGCGATAACCGACATCCACGCGGGTGGAGCCGCGGGAAACTGGTAGTACAATATACATAGATACTTATACACAGAAGTGTCGGTAACGGTACAGTTTTGTGAATTTAATTGGTTTTTACCCATCTCAAAAAATTCCCAATGCGCCTAGCGAAATTTTTACTTTAAAAACTAAAACTAAAAAACTAGCGCTAACTAATAGCGCTAGTTTTTGCGGTTTACTGCGGTTCCGCCCGCATGAGTGTCGGTTAACGCGGCAAAAAGTATGTCTTTGTCTTTTCTTGTGATCCAAACTTATCCTCTACCAAATTTCATCAAAATTGGTTCTGCGGTTGAGCCCTAAAAGCGTAACAGTCAACCTACTTAACAATAAATAAACAATGATTTCGTAATACCTTTGGACGTTGTTTACTCACCCAGTCTTGGGGACCAGTCCTCCCATACGGAGGGTTCCAAGCAGCATACAGTTCTCCGTCATGGCGGTGATGTAGGAGCCGCAGCGGCGACCAGTGAACCCTCCTCTAGTGAGGGACTCGGCAAAGTAGAAGTAGGATCTGGAGTAGATGGGAATTGAACAGATCAGTAAAGCTTCTTTGTCGATTAAAAAAGAACTGCCATAGATCAACGTATGATGGTTAAGAACAACGGCAAAAAATGGCAGTTAAGGCGTTAGTAGAATATTTTTTTCGTTTGCGAGTAAGCGAAGTCTAGTGGAGTGGAGTCCCCAAGCAAGAAAGCGATTATATTCACTTCTTGCTTACGGGGCAGAAAGAGCTAAAACATATGCCAAGGTTGCGAAAGAGGTCGCAAGAGAGAAATTATAACGTAAGCGACAAAATGGAATATCTCATAAGAATAAATAATCAATCGATATTAATCTAGATATTAGGATTACGTATCAAATAGTGTGAAAACAGTATTATTAAGTTGAATAGTTTGATGGATTGAGCAAAAAACGTGTTTTTATAGAGCTGATTTCAAAAAATAAAACTACCGAGAAAAGTTTCTTTAACCGTGGCACTGATCGAAATTTATTTTCATCATATCTTCTTCTATCTGGGAACCAAATTTCAAGTCAATAACTTTTATAGTTGCTAAGTAAACACGAAAACAAAATACCTAAAAAAAATCGTGTTAAAGGTAATACAAGGTGATATTTGCTTTCTGAAGTTTACACAAATGTAAGGACATTGAAATAAAACGACTTTTTAACTGATTCTATCGCGGTTTATTTAGATTTTGGTTTCCGACGTTTCGACGCCTTTGCAGGTGTCATTTGTTCTGTGTCTAGGTGTAATTTATCTATAATATGTAGGGCAGGTGACCCGGTTTTGGCCATTTTAAGAATTTTTTAGACTTCGAGGCTATATCATTTTACAGTTCTTGTTATCACGGACAAATTTCTTGTAAAAAGTGAATAAATATATATAAATCTAGCCTAGGGATACATTTTTTTTCATAATGATTCAATGGAAAAATAATCCTGTAGAAAAGAAAAAAAAATGGGAATTTGTGCCATTTTTGGCCAGATTAACCCCCATTTCTGCCACAGTCATGTGCCAGTTCTGGCCATCAAAATTCATCAAAAATAAACAGCAGATAATTCAAAGTAATAAAATTTTGGGACGCAAAGTCGTTCAAGGTACGTTAAAATCTCTACTAGCAGTGGCAACGGGCATTCCATTGTTTATTGCGTTCAACACTAATGTTATTTTATGCGGTGAGTACTTGAACAATTTTCTCAATACTCAATACTCAATACTCAATTCTTTATTAGCATTCCATAAGTCAAATACAGGTGGTACATTTATGAGCTAGAAACATTATGGACCCGGTAGGGCACAGCTTAAAGAAGTTGGAGAGATATGCAGCTTATTACTAAAATTATAATTTTTATATCTTAAATACTTTCATAAAACTATTTATTAATAAAAATAATATAAAAATGTTTTGAATGTGTGTGTGATTATATGTGTGTGTATGTGAGTATATGTGTTTGTGTGTGTGTGTGTGTGTTTATGTATATAACGTATAGGTAGAGGGGCTTATTCCTAAAGACAGTAATTTATATGAATTGTTTGCATTATCTTTTTATTAATTTATCATCGTTGTATTCTTTTATAGTATAGTAGCATTTGGAATGAAGAAAGTTCTTTAATTTGTTTAAAAATAGATTAGTTTTCTTTTCATCTTTGATTGTTTTTGGTAAGTTATTATATATTTTAATTGACATAACTAGTGGACCGGACGAATGTATTTTTAGTTTGGATGTAGGTAAATTTAATCTATTTTTGTGTCGTAAGCTGTATTTATTTTGAATATCTTTCCGGGTAGTATAAAATTCAGGGTGATGTCGCACAAATTTGCATACTTCTAAGATGTACAAACAGGTAAGTGTGAGGATTTTATGCTTTTGAAATAGTGGTTTGCAGCTGTCTGTCTGTTCAATATTGGTTATTATTCGGATGAGTTTCTTTTGTAAGGTGAAAATGGTGTGAGAATCTGTACTATTTCCCCATAATATGATGCCATAACTAAGCCACGCTTGGGCGTAGGCATAGTATGTAATAAGTGCTGTTTGTAGGTCGGTGGTTTTTTTAATTTCCCGTAGTGCGTAGGAGAATTTCGAAAGTTTTGCTCTAATTTTTTGTATGTGTGCTTTCCAATTTACGTGTGTATCTATTGCTAAACCGAGGAGGGTGAATTCGTTAACTTGTTCTAATTTTGTGTTGTTGTAGAAATAGTTTAGTTTTATAGGGGCTTTTTGATGTGGGTGAAAGGTGATTAATTTAGTTTTCGAGAAATTAATTTCTAAGTTATGGTTTTCCATCCAATTGATTACTGACGCAAGAAGAAAATTGAGTTTTTCATTGATATTCTCATTTATTTGGCAAGAGGTGAGTATGGATATATCATCTGCGAATAATACACATGGATCGTTTATTGTTTTGGGAAGGTCATTAATGTAAATGAGAAACAGAAGACATCCTATAACGCTCCCTTGTGGAATTGAGGCGTTTACTGCTTTTCGGTCAGATCTGATATGCTGTATTTCCTTACTATTGTTATTAAAATATTCGACCTCTACAATTTGCTCTCTATCTTTTAAGTAGCACTCAAACCATTTTAGAGCATTTCCCCGTATCCCAATCCCGTGTAATTTATTTAAAAGTATTTTAAATTGCACCTTATCGTAGGCTTTAGTCATGTCGAGTAGTATACCTACAGCATAATTTCTATTGTTTATAATATTTAGGGCTTCTTGTACATATTTGTAAACTGCTAAAGTTGTGGATCTATTTTTCCGGAAACCATTTTGGCAATCGTCTAATATATTATATTTTTCGCAAAAGGAGTAAACACGGTTGCACATTGCCTTCTCAAAAATTTTTGATGCCGTTGGTAATAATGCTATGGGGCGGTAGTTACTGGGGTCTGTATTTTCATTTTTCTTATGTATTGGTTTTATTAAGACTATTTTTAGTTCTTTAGGGAATGATCCTTCTTCAAATGATTGGTTGATTAATAGGTAAAATGGTAATGTAAGCTCGTCGGCGCAGTGTTTAATTAGGAATGGTGGCAGTTCATCGATACCATGGCTTTTTTTATTTTGTAGGTTTTTAATAAATTTTCTTTTCATGACACCGATTTTTTTAGTATTTGGTTTCGATGGAGGCATTATAATCGTAACTCTGAAAATGAATAGATTACTTATATCAAAATAGCTAAGTAATTAAGTTGAAAAATCACGAAAAAAACTAAATGGCCAAAAGTGGGGTTCTACGTGCACCACTTTTGGCCAAAAAGTCATGTGGCCAAAGATGGGAAAATTCATTCATTTTGGTTCCATTAGTGGCCACCTCTCATAAACTCACTTAATAAACAAATGGCGATAAAATATCATTAGTACCACTTAGACAGTGTATTCTTTATGAAGGATTAACATAACATTTAAAAAAATAAGAAGGTTTTAAAAAATAATGATTGGTTACGCCCCCGCTCGCCTTAGCCTTTTTGCTAAGAAATAAAAGAATTGACGCTCGTCAAAAAATAATGACTTGTTGTATTGAAGTGAAATTCGACACATCAAAGCTGTTAACGCTATCAGTGTTGCCAATATTAGATATTTTTATTCCCGTAAACCATAGAGTAATATATTTGTCTTTGCCTTAGTTATAACGATTTGAAGTTCTAAATGGCCACAAAGGGGTCGGTGGCCACAACCGGGTCACTTGCCCTATGTACTTAGAACTATATATAAATATGTTTATGAGTGCTCTGGTTGCCATAATACAGGCTCTGCCTAGTTTGGGATCAGATGGCCGCGTGTGAGTTGTCCCAATATATTATTATTATTAGATATTATTGTATTTTATTAATTATCCTTCTTAAACCGTAATTTCCCATCAATAAATACTATTGTATGGTTTCTCACCTCGCATGGTCACAATCTTGAGAATCACATCCAGGCATGTCAACCCCACCGTTGGGATAGAAGTCCACATCACCAAGCGGCATCATGAACCCAAGTCGGCCAGCGTTAGTATGAATCACTTCAGTATAAACACCATCAGTAGCTCTGAATCTGTCGTCGTTGGTGATCCAGCCAGCATTCATAGCTTCTAGGGCTAGAAAGAAATTGATATATTTTTTTCAATTTTCTCTGAATTAATTTTTTTCTGTTTCGCGAATCGAGAGTTCCGTAGGAATTTTGCTGATCATTACGGTTAATTCTCCAAAAATAAACTTAACTGTGCGGTTTATAAAAATGGTTTTTCATACGTCGATGTATGACACTATCAAATTTAACTTAACAAATTTAACCAACTGTAAATATAAGCTTGTAATCGCAAAAACGTATTTTATGTTAAAAAAAAAACACAATTTTCGGATTTATCTTTAGTGGTGATGTTTTTTTTTTTACATGGAGATTACTCACAAAAATTTGTACACCTAATAAGGTAAAACATGTAGAACTAGGAACCATTTTTTATAAATTCTGAAACACACATGTTTAATACAAATAAATGATTTTGATTTTGATTTTGATTTGAGTTTCTCGGAAATGTATGGGAAAAACAACATTAATATCTGTATTTGACCTACTTAAATCGATAATAAAGAATCCCTTAAGCAAAAATCAACGTCTCTGGGTACGGCAGTTAGTGTAAAATCAAGGAATAAATAAATGAATAAAATCTAATCTTTGAAGTCACTTGGAAACCTGCTACGCTAAAATTGAACTGGGCGTCACTCGGAAAGCAACCACGCTAAAATTGAACTGGCTAGACATATATGCCGCATGTCAGACGACCAAACGATCCCTCTAAATTAAATAAATAAATAAATGTGGACAACATCACATACATTGCTCTGAACCCAAAGTAAGTAGCTAAAGCACTTGTGTTATGGAATTCAGAGACAACGAAGGTACCACAACCACCCACACCCGAGACAATGTAGAAAAGTGGTTTTCTACATTGACCCGGCCGGGGATCGAACCCGGGACCTCGGAGCTGGCGACACCTTGAAAACCGGTGTGTACGCCACTCGACCACGGAGGTCGTCAAAAGATAAGTGAATAGATAAGTAAATGGCAAGAGACATCACGGTAGGCCTAGACGTAGATGGTAAGACAACCTGGATTCTTTCGATAGAAATTAGTTCAGCACTGCCTGAACCAGAGAGAGATGGAAGGAGGATAGACCGAAAATAATGTAAGCTCACCAGTTATATAAGCGATCTTTCCGTCAAGGTTCCTGCCTACAATTCCAGCTTTGTGTCCGCCCAAACTGTGGCCAACGATATGGTACATGGTTGGGGACGCTCCAGTCGCTTCGTTGAGCCAGCTAATGAAGTGGGCTACACTTTCACCTGGAAAGACAATAGAATGAATAAATAAAGGTAAGTAATCATCCTAGCAACCATTAATCTACATTTACTAATATATAAAGCTGAAGAGTTTGTTTGTTTGTTTGTTTGAACGCGCTAATCTCAGGAACTACTGTTCCGATTTAAAAAATGCTTTCAGTGTTGGATAGCCCATTTATGGAGGAAGGCTATTAGCTATATAACATTACGCTGCGACCAAAAGGAGCGGAGCATGAATGAAAAATGTTGCAGAAATTAAGAACCGTTTAAACTAAAATACGCGGACAAAGTCGCGAGGGACAGCTAGTTTCTCATATAAGTGTACTGTAACTGTTCTTGTTGAGAATAAAGATTCTTTAAACATAAATCAAGGATTAAGAAACCATACTCATTAGAAGTCTTTGTATAATAACTTTTGTGAGGAGTATTCATAATCATTTAAAACAAAACGGTTCACTCACGTATACTCTCGGGATCGCCAGACTAGAGTTCGACAAGTCAGCTCATGATTAGGGACTCCTATTGAGTCTGAAACTAGTCGAGCAATCCCGAGAATATACGTTTTTTTTTTATATAATCATTAGAAGTAGTGGTTAACTTGGTTGATACGCACCTGAAGGCACAGTGTTGGCCAAAGCAGCTAGATAGTTGATGGAGCCGGCGCCGGCGCTCCAGTCCACCACGATCACGTTCACATCCTCAGCTGACAGGAACGCTGGAAGATAATAAATAAATAATTACATCTATATCTATCTATATACTTACTAATATATAAAGCTGAAGAGTTTGTTTGTTTGTTTGAACGCGCTAATCTCAGGAACTACTGGTTGGTTGTGAAGAAATCTTTCAGTTTTGGATAGCCCATTTATTGAGGAACGTTATAAGCTATATATAACATTACGCTGCGACCAAAAGGAGTGGAGCATAAATGAAAAATGTTGTAGAAATGAAAAACCGTTGAAACTAAAACACGCGAACAAAGTCGCGGGGGACAGCTAGTACTAATATATAAGGCTGAAGAGTTTGTTTGTTTGTTTGAACGCGCTAATCTCAGGAACTACTGGTTGGTTGTGAAAAATTCTT
Organism: Diachrysia chrysitis; assembly: GCA_932294365.1. NCBI lineage: Eukaryota > Metazoa > Arthropoda > Insecta > Lepidoptera > Noctuidae > Diachrysia > Diachrysia chrysitis. The sequence goes on from OW028671.1 coordinate 4,863,618, forward strand.
TCAGTGTTGGATAGCCCATTTATTGAGGAACGCTATAAGCTATATAACATTACGCTGCGACCAAAATGAGTGACGCATGAATGAAAAATGTTGCAGATATAAAAAACCGTTGAAACTAAAACACGCGGACAAAGTCGCGGGGGAGAGCTAGTCTTATATATCTATACATCCTTACTAATATTAATATTATATATTAACTCTGTCTGTCTGTCGCGCTTTCACGCCAAAACTAATTCTAATTCTAATTCTTTATTTCGTTCATGTGTATTAGATTGTTTTAAAATTAAAATAAGTACAACAGATAACTATATACAAAATGTAAGAGTAGCCTGCAAACCTATCTAGTTTGCCGTGTACCTCAAAATTTAATTTAAATAAAATTAAGGTCTGAAAATAAATAAAATATTCAACTCACCAGGCACCAGAACATTATTGAAGTCAGAAGTAACATTATCCAGCCACCCGTGGAGCAGCACCACTGTTCTCCTTGCTGGGTTGTAGTTGGTGATGCCCAAGAGACCTACACTCCCAATCAGGAGAGGCTGGCTAACTGTGGGGTTCTCCCTGGAATATAGAGATCAAAAAAACTGTATACACTAAAATTTAAAATTTGCAATGGTTTTAAAGTTGCCCTGGGGTAGTGTGTACACATGCGCTTCATTGCAACTTCTGTAAGCCAGGATCTACAACAATAACCAATGAATACCACCGAAACAGTTAAGCTCACTGTGTCCCAGGGAAACGATTGACTGTCTTGGAACCCGCAACGAAATTAATCAGAAGTAGTAAATAGTAGTAGTACCGTCCATTGCAAGCGGGAGACAAAAAGAAAAGATAGGCCATAAGCAAAGAAAAGATAAGACAACTGAGTTAGGCCCAGTTGCCAAGCACAACGGATAAAATTTTAACATGAATGGGTCCTAAAATTCATTTTGGAGCTGTTATTTATTCCAATAATAGGTATGGCAAAAACATCTGAAAGCACGGATTCAGATCATTTGTTCTGGGTCTGGGTGTAATTTATCTATAATATTTATGTATGTATACCTAAGAATTTTTATCAGTTGTCTGGTTGCCATAATGCAGGCTCTGTCTAGTTTGGGATCAGATGGCCGTGTGTGAGTTGTCCCTAGATATTATTATTAATATATTCACTGGCTTAAAACAGATCAATAGATATCTTAACAATTGAGTAAATTCATAGTTCAGTTTATTTCTCTTCAATTATTCTTCAATTATTGTTTTTAAGTTCTTCTACAAATTGTCAAGATAACGACTGTGAGGTCAGCTAGTATATAAAATCATCACATACCTAGTAAACAGATGATACACGTTCTGCCTCTCAGGGTTATATCTCGCAGCCTCAGCCACATCACTGGCCTTCATCCAGAGATCCACCAGGTGGAGCCCGTCGGGACCATCGACGTACTGGTACCGGAGACCAGGGTCGCGCTTGCTGATGATGGGATCATAGGGCAGAGCTGTGGAGAAAGACAGGTAAGTTTGAATAGGGGATCGGACCGGGTATGAAAAGGAAATATCTATTTAGTCCACCAGAGAGATAAAAAAAGAAAAAAACTAATATTTTTTCTTTTATCAAATCAATGAAAAATGTCAAAGTTTAAGTTCTGGAGTGGGGGCTTGTGACGTCACTTGTGGGTTAATTATAGCCACAAGTGACGTCACGCGACATTTCCATTCACTGCATCTTCCTCGTCGTTTGTTTAATTAAAAAAGAAAAAATACGTGTCTAATATTTTTTATGTGTTGAAGTACGAGTCTCTTTCGCGCACCGGCAGTTCCAAACAACATTTTATAAAAACAAACTTAACTGTGCGGTTGGAAAAATATTCTATCATACATCGATGTATGACGCTATCAAATTTCCAACTGTAAAAAGTTTGTAACAGCAAAACATATTTTTACGTTACAAAACTATGCATCAACAATTTTCTTTTCATTTTCTTTTCTTCACAATATTTATTTTTGTGACTTTTTTGACAGTTATTTATTTCATATCTAATTATTATTTATAACTCAAACTATACTGAATCTGAAACTAAAACTTACTACTAAAATCTAATATCAACTTTATTTACACTATCATAAAGTTGATGTTTGTTAAAGCGAAAATAAGATCATTCGACACAAGAATTTAAATATTACTACTAACTTATCAATTACCAATAATATAATTGATAAATTAGTAGATACCTATCAATTCGAAAATATGTTCATGCCTAATAAATCTTCATATAATAGAATCCTAATAGATAGGAAATAAAATAAAGCACCAAATATTTAAACACGCCACATACACGCCTACTGATTACAAAAAGATTAGATTTCCTCTAATAGGGATGTTTCCTAGGTATAAAAAGTTAAAATCTATTTAGTCCGTCAGTTAGATAATAAAAAAATATTAGGCACGTATTTTTTCTTTTATCAAAACAGTATAAACTTACAAAGATACAGGGCTTTAAAGTTTCGGAGTGGGGGCTTATGACGCCACGCCTTGGTAAAAATTGTAGCGAGGAGTGACGTCACGCGTAATTTGCGTTCTCTGTATTTTGATCATTTTTTGTTTGTAGGAAAAAAGAAAAAATACGTGTCCAATAAAATTCATAAAACTACAAGGCGGACATTAAAAAAAAAATGGAAACATGCCTATTGTCATAGAAACATGTTTAAGTAATGTGGAGATAAATAGTTTCTTTAAAGAAAATAACCCACTTTGCGAACTTTTTCAAAGGTTACTAGCAATGTGGATGAAATTCACATTACTGGCAATCTTGTTAACCCCTCCAACTAAGCTAAATATGCTTGTGTGTGGAGTGGGATCACGTCAATAGTGCAATGGGTGGGGATCGAACCTGCGACCTTTCGATCACAAGCCCGTCACCCTAACCATAAGGCTATTGCCACTTGAATTAACACTGAAAACTTACTGCCGCACTCAGAGAGTTTAATGAATACTTAAGGGATTTCGGATTGTTCCTTATAAGAAGTTATACATTCCAGCCGTTTAGGGTTGAAACACTTGGACCGTAGGGTCTGAGTGCATCTACCGAGTACACCTTTTATTTCGAGATCTGGTGAAACGTCTTGTTGACTCCTCGTGTGACCCAAGGGCTGGCTTTTACCTTGGACAAAGAATTAGCATTTCCATACAACGTGGCAATGCCGCCAGTCTTTTGGGTACACTTCCAGTCGACAGCGATGTGGATGAATTTTTTGACGCGATTTTTTGGAGTTTTTTATTAGTTAAGTTTGTATTTAAGTATTTAAAATTGTAAATAATTCATTAATAGAAATATTTGTAATAATTAAAACAAAACTTCTTCGGTTTAATGCAATAAATCTTTGACTTTGACTTGGAATTTATATAATAATATCCTCCTAACCGAATTTCGGCCACGGCGGCTTCTCTCAACAGAGATTAGCCATCTGCGCGGGAGATATTTCAGTGCACGAGTGTATGCGCGAACACAGTTGCACTCTCTATTCCTTCACTCTCATAGTCCGATAGGACGGCAATCCGACACGACCGGAGAGAGATCAGGCGCAGGACCAACGGCTTTACGTGCTTTCCGAAGCACGGAAAATAAAGTTTATGGCTAACTTCGACCCATTTCCAACAAATCGAGTTTGTTCCTCTGTTTTCTTCAGGGCCTGCCGCGATTTCTTTTCTTGTCTTTTGAACCCACTCTGCAGTTGCCTGACCGCACGTCGTATACAGGGTGTAACCGAAACGTCATAACAATCCAAAAGGGGTGAAGAATACATCTGGTACAGAGCCAGTTCACAAAATTTCAGCTCAAAATGAGTTAAATAAAAAATAAAATGTGGACAACATCACATACATTGCTCTGAACCCAAAGTAGCTAAAGCACTTGTGTAATAAAATTCAGAAACAACGAAGTTACCACAAACACCCAGACCCGAGACAATGTAGAGAAGTGGTTTTCTACATCGACCCGGCCGGGGAACGCCCAGGACCGCAGAACTGTCGACACCTTGAAAACCGGTGTGTACGCCACTCGACCACGGAGGTCGTCAAGTTAAAGTTAAATCATTGTTATATATATATATTTCAAGGTTATTAAACGAATCATTCCGTTACTTTCTACAGGCCTATCATCATTTAACTAAAGATCTGTGTACTGTACTGACTAATCAGCGGTCGCCTAAGCTCCTTAAATAATAATACCAGCCTATAAATGTTCCACTGCTGGGCACAGGCCCTCTTCTCATATAGAGAAGGAACGAGCATTACTCACCAAGCTTGCTCAGTGCGGGTTGGCGATTACAGATTCCAATTTTTGGAATCCAGGTTTCCTCACGATGTTTTCCTTCACCGATTGTCAATGATGTCTTAGAATAATTAAGAAAGTACATATAACTTTGAAAAATTCACATTGGAACTTGCCTGCAGTGGGTTTGAACTTACAACCTTGTGCACACAAATCCGTTCATTGAACCACTAGGCCACCACAACATTTTAAAATATAATAATAATTAATAATTTACCTGTAACAGCAGCTATAGCACAAACAACTAATATTATCGTCCTCATCGTGGTTGACACAACTTTGATTAAAAAACAGCTAATTATATTATATTAGGTATTTTTTTTTACTAATCTGATATAGAATTTTATTGTATACAATTGTTGTCCCTTGGGTTTTTTTACTATTATTGTTCAATAGAAAAAACACGAAAGTACATCAGGGCCTGTAGTCTCGACATGTATAGCGATAAGGATAGCGATATTCGTTAACTTTTAAGGGCTTGTCGTAAAGGCCGATAATCTATACTTAATATATAAAGCTGAAGAGTTGGTTTGTTTGAACGCGCTAATCTCACGAACTACTGGTCCGATTTGAAAAATTATTTCAGTTTTGGATAGCCCATTTATTGAGGAACGCTATAAGCTATATAACATTACGCTGCAACCAAAAGGAGCGGAGCATAAATGAAAAATGTTGCAAAAATGAAAAACCGTTGAAACTAAAACACGCGGAGGACAGCTAGTTTCATATATATCAAACCTATTGACTTTTATCAATCTGTCCAAGAAACTAATCAATTCATGTGATACAGCCAACTAACAGTCGTCTAGTAGGTGGACGGACAGCGGAGGCTTAATAATGGGTCGCGTTGGCACCCTTCGTGAACAGAACCCAAAAAAATATTGAAAACCAGCCCCCCTAGACAAGTCAGTGACATTTCGACAAGCAATAACGCTGATCGAACCGCTCAAATGTATGGAAGTGACAAGTCAAAGTCACGTGACTCATCGAAACGAAATATCATTTCCATACATTTAATGTCATTTAAGCAATTTCTATCATCGTTAACGCTTGTCGAAATGCCACTTGTCTATGTGGGCAGGGCTTTATTTTGGAGATACAGACAAACAAACATCGCGACTTTAAAAATAGGTATAAATGATTAATATTTTTATCAATTAGCGTCATATCTAAAGACCTGATATTAGCAGATTAAGACACCTGGGTATTAGCGTATATTAATTTGTAATTAAAGATTGATAATTATAATCATTAGCAATCTTTCATTACCAATAATGTACAATCTTTGGGTATGTTACGGAAATCACTCACACATGTGAGTGATCTAGTTACACACTTAGATACAGACACTTAGAGAAATAAATGAGTAAATTGAAAGTGAGAAGCGGCAGTAGCCTAATGGCTAGGGTGACGGCCTTGTGGCCTTGTGAGAGGTCGCAGGTTCGTTCCCCACCCATTGCACTATTGACGTGAGTGGGTACTCCAGATACAAGCATATTAGCTTAGTTGTAGGGGTTAACAAGATTGCTAGTAATGTGTATTCCGTCCACATTGCTAGTAACCTTTTTTAAAAAAAATAATATAGAGAGTTGAAAATAGTAACAACTGGATTTGAACTTGCAGCAAGAACATTCATTTCCAATCGTACAACCACCGAGCTGTTTATTACAGCTGATAGTTTTTAAAAAGTTTATCATAATTTATTACAAAACAAGATATCTGGTCGCTATGGCTACCTGATTTCGCCATGGTTTGCAGATGAATTAGAGTTTTTGCATATTTTCCATAAAGAAAACCGCGGAAGACGTTTGTATGGAGTGGCCCAACTGACATACGTTGATCTTTGACAGTCGTTAAGTCATTACAATTGAGACAACCAGTCTTACTTTGGGATACAGTGTTAAGTACCTAGTAAAATGGGGTGTGAAGGTCAGATAGGCAGTCGCTCCATGTAAAATACTGTATTTAGTCCGGTAAGACTGGAAGCCGACCCCAATGTAGCTTGGGAAAATGGTAGGCAGAAGAAGCTAGAACAATTTTAGGCTTTTCACCGACAACTGAATACCGTATTATACATGGCGCGATTGCCTATCTGACCTCTACAACCCATTTTACTGGGTAATACTGTATCTCATGGTATAGTGTTAGATTTTAAATATGATTTTTTAGATTCTTGTACTTCAGGTCTGCTTTTATAAGATCTGAGATCAAACCGAACAGTTTGTTTAAAATTTTATTGTTACTTTGTTTATCTTCGTACAAAAAGTTGTCAAGATGCAACTGTACGGATAATTAAATGGTTCCGTAGAGTTTAACTTTTGTGATGTTATATTTATGAGCAGGTGCCCTTTTTCCTTCATCTCTCTATGAATTGAACACTAACAGTGTGTGCATCAACAAAACCACTAAACCACTTTTGTAAAAACATAAAGACATACATTTTAGAGTTCTGGAACTCAAAAAACATTGATAGTACTATACTAGAAAATTTAAAAAAAAATAATAAAAAAACCGACTAAAAGAATAAAAAAACAAAAAAGTGACGATCAATAAAATTTGGGAAATACTTAGTGAGCGGGTTAGACTCACACTTGCCCGGTTTGTTTTTCAAAATCGCTTGTGACGTGAGGTTCAGCCGTGTAACCGTAAAAGACAGACGGAGAAATTACTTTCTTATTTATCATAGTCTAGCGTTGCCCCGCGGCTTCCCTGCTTAAGCATTCCCCGTGTGTTTCTGTAGTTATTGTGGTTGGAGAAGAATCCAACAAATCAAAGATTATAAAAATTGTATGTAACTAACTCGACCTTATATAATAAATAATAATAAATGTGGATAACATCACATACATTGCTCTGAACGCAAATTAAGTAGCTAAAGCACTTGTGTTATGGAATCCAGAGACTACGAAGGTACCACAAACACCCAGACCCGAGACAATGTCGAAAAGTGATTTTCTACATTAACCCGTCCGGGTATCGAACCTGGGACCTCAGAGCTAGCGACCACTTAAAACTACTCGACCACGGAGATCGTCGAATTATGTATTTAGGATTATAAAGATTGAAATAATTATAAAGAAATCCTTCTTCGTTTTTATTTCGATATTACCGAACGGAACTCTACCGCGATGTTTTGATTCGCGTTTCATTTAATTAAAACATAGATAAGGAACAAGCAACACATTTTAATTGGAATAAAAATGTTCAAAGAACATGTGTAGCATATAAAATGAAGATTTTTCTTAAGTTCTTTTGTTTAGGTAAGCACATTGATAGTACTATCCTATAAAATTAAAAAATCCAATAAAAAAACCGACTTAAAGAATAAAAAAACAAAATTATTGAATCTAAATAAAAATATTTAAATTTATATAAGACCTAAGACCTCTAAGACCTCAGACCTAAGACCTATAAGACCTCTATCGATATAAAAAAACAAACTGAAATCGATACACAATAGGGGAGCCAACAATTTTTTTTATTTACTTGTCAAATACATTATTAAAAAAATTAGACACGTATTTTTTCTTTTTTTAATTAAACAAACAATGAGCAAGGTACGGTGAATGGAAATGTCGCGTGACGTCACTTGTACCTATCATTTTTACCCACAAGTGACGTCAGAAGCCCCTTCTCCTGAACTTAAAAGCGCTTTAACTAGGTCATTTAAACTTAGTATGCTTAGATCCCAAGACAGAACACAGTGCCGCGAAAACTACCCAGGCGGGCGGAGCCGCGGGTAACATCTAGTACAAAATATATATATAAAAAAGTGTTTTAAGTCGCTGTCGGTACTCGTTTGCGTTTCGAGCCTTAGACTTATCCGTGTAAACATTCTAAGAATAATAGTTTCTGATGAAACCTGCCACGTATGTACAATCCCATATGGATAAAAAATCATGAAAAGATTGAGTGAGAAAAATTGGTACAAAAATGCTGATGACAAAATTAATTTATTATGAGCAAATACAATTTTTAACTCAGATCAACAAACAAATCAGGTAGGGTCACAGTACTAGCAAAGACAAATTAAATAAGCCCAAACACGGTGGGGTTGCGTCGTTTCGCTACAGAGTTCCTGTAGCCACCTTCTAGCTCCATCATCAGGCCGAAAGTACCATAGTATTGTCACCGAACATACATAAAGCAATATTTCTCAATCAGGTGTCGAGGAGTGGTTCTAATTAGGGTTGCAAAATTTCATTTAAAATTACATACATTACAAGTTAAAGAAAAGATTGAAGTAAATAAACTGAATTTAATTTAGAGAATGACATAATTAAAAAAAAAATTGTTAAATAATACAACTCAAATAATAATAAGTATGTTTTCGATTTTTGGGTAAATGGTGGAATCGACCCATAGAGTCGGAGACGGTTTAAACATATCTACGAATTAAAAAAAAAACAGACGTCCACACTACAACTTTAATCCTTGTCTTAGAACAAGCATATAAGAATCACATAAATGCTGGTCCCATGCGGGGATTCTCGCCCGCAGCACGTCGCGCACCGTGGTAATTGGCGTGGTGACCTATACCACTCGGCTATCCGTGCAGTCGAATTTTATATTAATAATATATTCCTAATCTTTGCTTTTGTTACAGCATGCATACTAAAGAATATAGTATCAGGAATATCAAGTACAACGCCGCTATCACGTCCAAGATTCGCACCGGGACAGTTTTCTAAAACAGCAGAACTTATTAAGTTTATTAACAGTGCTTACAAAATTAAAGATACCGAGCTGACAAGGAATGGAGTTAATCAACTTGGGCCCTACAAACGTACGTACTATAACACCGCAATTTACAACGATTGGTGGTAATAAAACAGGTTTAAAAACTCAAAATCGATGTTAGAATTTTGGACATTCTTTTTGGATGGTTTCCTGATACGTTTTTTTTTTCTTTTTAGTAATATTATATTAGTTTTCATTATAGATAGGTAAACAATGGCCCCGATTCTGTTAAAACCACACTAAACTTATTTAGGCCGTCGGTATATTTTTTGCTTGTACACAATTAGAAAAGGACAGACGAAAATTTGATATGTCAAATTTAGTTTCGACTAAAATTCACATACAAATCTACCGACACGCAGAAACGTGTGCACTAAAACAAAGTGATGTTCAAGGCGAAAACTGGTTTGAAATTTCTAAGTTATTTGTTATCTGTTGCCGTCCTTTTTTCACGTAGTAAGTTAATAAAAGATAGCAATAGTTTAATTTTGATTTAGTTAGCGTACAAGGGAATCGGCGCCAATGTTTGAAATAAAAGTAGTTTTGCTTTCTTTGACAGATTTATTAATTACAAATCTTAAAAATTTATTTTAGGTAACAATATTATTTTTGACAAAAATAGGTTCAAAAATTGATCCATTAGAGAAATTATTATCAGAAAATATATTATATTAAAAAATTAGGATGAGTAAAGCATCTTAAATTTTGTAATAATTGAATATGGTCAGGTTTTTAGAGTTTCTAAAACTGATTATATATTGGGCATACTTTGTTAAAATTAATGTTTTAATATGTGGATTTATTAACATTGTATTTAAAATCAATAAATATGTATGTAATTTATTGCTTGGTTTTTTATTTCAGTTGATAGAGATTTTGAGTAAAATTTGAATTCAGTTACATAATTATGGTCCAAAAAGTCCCTGTAGTACTCCTATAACGACTAATGATTTCCTAGATAATTATTATTATAGTAGAATCATGAAAGTACCTTTTCTTGCTTATTAGGCTTGTTACCTCTCACAAATTTAGGGGACGACGAGCTTATACTGAATAAAGTATTTACTATTGAGTTTATTAGATTCAACGCAATCAAAAGCCTTAGTAAAGACTATTTGAACACCTTCCGCCTAGTAGCCCAAAGTATGTTGGTATCACTTCCAGTTTCTTTGGAATCAGCTCAATAATTATACTGGCCTATAGTCCCACTGCTGAGCGCAGGCCACTTCAAAAGTAGAGAAGGAACGCATTGATCACTATGCTAGCTCGCTTGCGGGCTGGCGATTTCAGATTTAATTTTGTGGAATCCAGATTTACTCACGATACTTTCTTTCACCATTTGTCAATGATTTCTTAGAATAATTAAGAAAGTACGTTTAACTTTGAATAAGTCACATTGGTGTACCTGTAATGGGTTCGAACCTGCAACGTTGTACACACAAAGCCGTTTATTGTACTACTAGGCCACCACGACATGCTCAATACTATGTCATTTTGTATACCATAATTCAATATCTATCTGGTACCCATTACACTTTACGACCATTAGGCCGCGCGCACACTGACTGGTTGCGACTGCATGGTGAACTGTTAGACTTTCAGCTGTCGTATACTTGTAGGTGTCGATACCGACTGCTTCAAGTAGCCTTAGTAGGATTTTTAGGGGCATAAAATCAAAACGATGACCATTAAATGGAGACTGTATATTACATTTTTAACCTGAAAACAAAACGGTTAATGATTTAGCAAATTTTTAAAGATATGATATTTAACGAAGTCTGGGCCTGCTCGAGCTGCTCGAAGTCGAGCAGTCGACCGCTCTCGCGCGTCTCGTGCGCCTCCCGCCCGTTTGCTTTATGTTTTGTCAACCGCTCGAAACTGTCGAACTATTTCCAAGTAAATGAATTACATCATTGCCTAAAATTTTAACTGACGAGACATTTAGTGACCTAATTTTTTATGTTATTTTTTTAGGTAGTAACATGGAGTTTAGAACCACAACTGTGAATATAGATGCCGTAAAGCCTTGGTTGCAAGGCGTGATGAATGTTATGGAAATGAAATATGACACTGAAGCGGACTATTTTAAAAAGCTACAAAATGCGATTAGATATCAAGTTATAGACAATCCTGAAGTTTTGGAAGCATATAAGAAGAATTTATATCAGAGGTACGGAACTTTTTTGTTTAGAAATAATAATAATGCTTGGACCGTTCACATATGTTCTTCCATAGAGCTGGGATGGATGGGACCTAGTAGATGCCCCATCCCAGTTAGAGTAAAGTTCTCAACAAGGCCACTGCGTGTTGGACCCATGTAAGCCTTTCAAAGGACCGGATTTTCTCGCTACTGAGGATAGCCAGTGGAAAATGAGAGATACAAGATAATAATGTGGCCTCTCTCAAGTTAGATTAGACATCTGCGCGGGCGATATTTCTGGTACATGTACGAACACAGTTGCACTCTCTATTCCTTCACTCTCAAAGTCCGATGGGAATCCGACAAGACAGGAGAAAGATCAGTCACTGAACAAACGGCTTTAAGATCTTTTTGAGGCGCGTGGGTGTAAACTCACCTAAGTTCCTGACTCCGAGCTAATCTGTACTGAGTACTTCTAAACGAAAAATCTAGTAATAATATCTTCTTGTGACATATTTTGTGCTTTTACATTTGATATTTTTACATTACTAGTCTGGCGATCTGAGTGAGTGGTATCCCCACATATTTTAATGGTGCCACTGGCGGTATTGTTGTGTGCCGGGTTGTGGAGGTCCCTCAAAAATGTTTGAGCTGCGTGCTTGCCGCCTTCTGGCACAGGCTTGCTCAGATCGATCTGGTACTTTCTACTTTTGTTAACTCAATGTTACTGTTTTATGCGTTACGTGTACAATAGAGAATTAAATTTAATTAAATTAAATTTCTCGTGAAGATTGTTTAGACTTCAAAAGAGATTTTGTTCTCAGAGGAGTCAGTTAGGTAATCTCGACTCTATAGCGAGCTCAAAAAACATGTAAAAGTGATTAGGTATATATCCTAATTGCATAATAAACTATTTCATTTCATTTCGGTAACTTTTTTTGGCTTGACTTGGGATTCCAACCCAAGACCGCATGCTTTTTCTAAGCTATGTTGTGTTCGGCTTCCAGTCTCACCGACAGCTAAACACCAGTATGTTGTAGAGCGACTGTCTATCTGCCAAACAACACATTTAATCACAAATACAGCTTTGACTTCAGGATCCATCAATAAGGCTGGTTGTCAGAATTGTAGGGGCTTATTGCCGAGAGCTCAATTGCAACTCAAATTAAATCTCTGTTAAGTTTCATGCCACTTTAAGGTTAAGTAGCGAGAGAAATTTAATTCAAGTGACGACTTTCGTGGTTGAGTTACGTACACACCGGTTTTCAAGGTGTCGCTAGCTCTGAGGTCCCGGGTTCGATCCCCGGACGGGGTCAATATAGAAAACCACTTTTCTACATTGTCTCGGGTCTGGGTGTTTGTGGTAGCTTCGTTGTCTCTGATTCCGTAACACAAGTGCCTTAGCTACTTACTTTGGGTTCTGAGCAATGTATGTGAAGTCGCGTAAAGGTGTTAAGTTATTATTCAAAACAAAACGGTTTACTCACGCACATTCTCGGGATCGCCCGACTAGTTTCAGACTCAATAGGAGTCCCTAATCATGAGCTGACGCGGCCGCGGTGGTGTCGCGAGTCGTACTGATCCGAGAATACCTTAATTTAATTAACTTTAATTTGATTAACTCGTTTATGTTATTTTTTAGACCCGACATATATTCAAGCAGTCTAGAACATGACGTCAGTTCATCCAGTGATTTTTTTGGTAGACGAGGGCAAAGAAAAAGGCTTTCCAAACTTTCCACAATCAGAAGAAATATTGGTGACTTTAAAATGAGAGGCCGTAAGTACTATTTTTTAGAAATAATAATAATAGACCAAACATCTCTCGTTGCTAGGTTACTTCTCTGCGCGACGTGCTGCGGGTTCGACCCCCGCATGGGACAAGCAATTGTGTGATCCATAGCTTGTTCCAAGTCTGGGTGTTCTTTGTGCATGTGATTTGAATGTTTGTAAAACCCCGCGACACGACACAAGGATTAAAAGATTCAAATCTTATTTTTAAAAGGATTAAAATTATAGCTTTTAAAGTTAGTAGGTGACGTATGTTCTATCTCTTTTTCGCAAATCGAATCATTGTGCTCAATGACGTCACGTTACGTTATAGCTCTCTCTGTCTAATTCATCATCATCATCATTTCAGCCCGTAATCACCCACTGCTGAGTATAGGCCTCCCCTTTTTTTCTGCTATTTTTGTCTGTCTTGCGCGTCCTCAATCAGGTGTCTCTGTCTAATTAGTAATATTAAATTGTTACTAGTTCAATATGAAAGAAATTAATCTGCCGTTTTTACAACTCGATATAGTTTGTAATATATATGTTTTTAAATTAAATAAAAAAAATGTCAAATACCTAATTGCGTCACGCGCACCTCCCACCCGCTCGTCGAACTCCTTTAAGCAGTCCGACTGTGGATGGTCGTAGAAGTCACATGCATGGTTGACCATGCAGTCCAGGCCGTGTCGGCGCAGCCTTAGACTTGTCACTTCCATAAATTTCAGTGCAATAGTTTTATTAACTAGGTTAGACTGCCTCGTTGGTCTAGTGGTCGCAAGCGCGACTGCCGTGCCCGAGGTCTCGGGTTCGAATCCCGGGTCGAGCCAAAAAATAGTTACTGGGTTTTTTCGTTGGTCCTGCGCCTGATCTCTCTCCGGTCGTATCGGATTGCCGTCCCATCGGACTATGAGAGTGAAGGCATAGAGAGTGCAACTGTGTTCGCGCATACACTCGTGCACTGAAATATCTACCGCGCAGATGGCTAATCTCTGTTGAGAGAAGCCGCCGTGGCCGAAATTCGGTCAGGAGGACATTATTTTTTTTATTATTATTAGGGCTGATCGTATAGCATATTTTATTAATTCAATTATGTATGGATAAATAAAGACGTATAATTATAATAAATCATTTCTATCGACTTAACGTAGACCCTGTTAAGTCTTATCGCGGTAGTTTGCTCCGCTTTCCCGTAGTTTGTTTTGCTTTTTTATAATTTTTTTTTAATAAAAAAAAAGGCTCTGTTTTGTCTTGTCTATTTTTTTTTGGGTTTTTGCCCTTATCTTTGTCTTTTTGTCGTCATGCTTTGCCATATTTATAGACTAATAAAAAAAGGCTTTAACTATGTCATTAAGTTCACTTATGTTTTATGTATGTAAGATTTTTTATTCCACCATAAATTTTAAATAGCAGAATAGGTTTGGATTGAGTCTTAAAATACAAAAAGCTAATTCGAAGTGATCTCCATTGGCTGCAATACAGTCCTTTAAACGTTGAGGCCAGTTATCAATAACAGCACGCACTCTTTCCATGGGAAAATTCTTCACTGCCAATCGTATGGATTGTTTTAGGGACCCTAAATTATCATGGCGTTTAGAGCAAGCCGTACTCTCTAAAACTGACCATAAATCATAATCCAGCGGATTAAGATCGGGACTAGACGACGGCCAGTCTTCAGCTCTGATGAAGTCCGAAACGTTCGTTTCCAACCAAGACTGCGTTGACCGAGCTTTATGACCTGGCGCCGAGTCTTGCTGGAAGGACCATTCTTGGTTATTGAACATGGTGTTGTTAAGGGGCTTCACTACCTTCTCAAGAATGGTATCTTGATACACTTGTGCCGATGTTTTGATACCTTTTTCACAAAGTATGGATCAGTCACTCCTTCATAGCTGATACCCCACCAAACCATCACTGAAGTCGGATAATGTCCACGTTGCACTCTGTCGTCTAATTGGGAAGCTTCCTTAACTGTGAGCATAAATATCGTCATTTTGTTTGTTAAAATGTTGCTTAATTGTAAAAAAAATCTCATCCGTAAACAAAATTTTTCTGTGAACTCCCTTTGTGTACCACTTCAGTAGTTGTTTCGATTTTACCACCCAATTCTTTTTTAAATTATCAGTTAAGAAATTACCAGTACGTCTCTTATAGGCTGCAAGTCCTAAGTCATCTTTTAAAATACGCGACATGGTTCTAGGTGCTATTTTCATCTCCCGAGATAAAATCTTTTTCTGTCTCAAACAGAGGAGGTCTCATTGTACCTATTAATAGTCCGGAATACAAACATTGTACGAATACCAAGCGTATGGAGAGTTTAAAAAATTGCATTTTGCTCCATACCTACTTTGTGTAATGCAATCACAGCAATTCGGTTCTTTTTATCGCCCCACTCCATTTTAATATCGCAAAATATTGAATAATGTATTGGCGCCAAAATGAGGAAACGAATGAACAATCATATAAAAATGACAGATTCCAAATTCAAATGCAACATTTTGTTTATTTTTAATTGTAACAGTATTTATGGCCAGACTAGGTACAAATTTTCGAATTAAATTTTTGTTACAAAACACAAATGTTAAAGTAGTATAATATATAGACACAATGATCATATTGGTTTAATGTAACGTATAAAAATACACATTTTCCCCATAAAATAATACTGTAAATGTTTTTACAGTTGAATCAATGGAAATTATCGGTGATCCCTTAGAAGTTAAAAATGCGATGCCTGAAGAATTTGTGAATACAGAAGTATCTTTCCAACCAAGTTTTCCAGACGATGATGAACCGACTTTCCAGGAAGATAATAATGATGAAAAAGATCCCCAGAATGAAGAATTATTAAACATAATTAAGAGTAATGAATTTGAAAAGGAACCAGAAGATTGGAAACCTACACCAAAAATACAATCCTGGATTAAGGAAGATACAAAAGTAAAAGATTTTAGAACAGATATAGCAAATCAAGGTGCGGATATGAATGGAAACGATAAAGAATGGCAAATGAGAGAGAAACCAGAAGATGATTGGATCAAAGAAGAATATGAAACACCTAAAAATAAACCAAATTTTGAAGAAGATATAAAATCAAAAGACCAACTAAAATTCAATGAGAAAGACGATTGGGGAAAAGATGATATTAAAGTTCCACCAAAAGATAAAAGCAGTCAGAAAGATAACTGGAATAATAAAGAAAAGTATCGAGACGATGATGAAGATTACAATAACAAGGAGAGTAGTAAAAAAGATGAAGGTAAAGATTGGAAAAAACGTAACGATTGGAAGGATGACGGGTATGGATGGAAGAATGAACAAGGCCGGGATAAAGAAAAAGATGACTTAAACGATAAAACATCTCCAAAAGAAAACGCTTGGGATACGCGAGATAAAAAAAAGAAAAAAGAACGCGACTGGGATGAACCCAACAGCTACCAGCAAAAAGATGATCATCGATCAAAGAAAAGCGTTGAATATGACAGCAAAAGACCCGATTGGGATAAAAAGATGGATGACGATTACAGTAAAAAGAAAGAAAATAAAAACCATGATCGTAACAAAGAAGACGATTGGGACACAAAAGATAAAGGTAAAAAAAACAACGATTGGGACAAAAAAGACGACTGGAATAAAAAGAATGATGACTGGGACAAAAAAGATAACGACAGACAGAAAAAAAACAATGAATGGGAAAAAAAAGATAATGACTGGAATAAGAAAGATGATTGGAATAAAAATAACGATGACTGGAATAAAAAAAACAACGATAGAAAGAAAAAGGACAACGACTGGAATAAAAAAGATAATGACTGGAATAAAAAGAATAACGACAGGGATAACAAAGATAATGACTGGAATAAAAAAAATGACGACAGGGATAACAAAGATAATGATTGGAATAAAAAGGGTAATGATCGAAACCATAAAACCAACGAATGGGATAAAAAAGACGATTGGAATAAGAAAGACGATTGGAATAAAAAAGATAACGATAGAAATCATAAAAACAATGATTGGGATAAAAAAGACGATTGGAATAAAAAGGATAATGATTGGAATAAAAAAAATGATGACTGGAATAAAAAAGAGAGCGGTAGAAACAATAAAGATGACGACTGGGACCAAAAATATAATAAAAAAGATGATTGGGATAAAAAAAAGAAAGATGATGACTGGGATCGAAAAGACAAATACGGAAATAAAAAAGATAATGAATGGGACAAGAGAGATACTGACAAAACTCACAAAAATGACTGGGATAAGAAGGATAACGATTGGAATAAAAAAGATAATGATTGGGATAAAAAAGATAACGATTGGAATAAAAAACCTAACAAATGGAACGATAAAGATAACGGTTGGAATAAGAAGAATAACGATTGGAATAGAAAAGAAAATGATGAGGATACAGCTGTAATCAGCAACGATAAAGACGACTGGGATAAAAAAGTAAAAGATGACTTCAAAGATGATTTTAAAATAAAAGCAAAACTTGATAAAAAAGACAACGAGTGGGACAAAGTCGGTGTCGAAAAGTCAGACGATTGGGGAAATGAGAAAGGTAAAGATAAAGGCAATTCTTTCGAAAGTGGGAACGAAAGTGGTGATGTTAAAAAAAAGAAAAAAGGTGCCAACGATTGGGCTAATTATGTGCCAAAGATAGCCGATTATTATAAGCCAAAGAAAATGAAAAGGCATGAGAGTTATGAGAGACCGCATAATAATCAGCACGCGGCTCCTGCTTTTAACGCCTTTGGCAGAACACCAATCCCTTTTGCTGGTAAAAAAAGAATATACGCCGATAAATAAAGTGTTTCTTTTATTTATTTACCTTTTATCGACTTAAAAAAAGATTGTCAATTTTAACGACCATTCCTCAAGTTGTTTAGTTCAACTTTTAAGCAAATGTACCAAATCTTAAATGTGTGTTTGTATTGTCCACAAATATCTCCAAGTACTCATTGGATCTAAACCATTCAAGTTTAATTTGCTTACGTTAACTTCATTTGGGGACAGTACAAACTAAAACAAAACAAAAAATATATTATGTCCGTCAGATTATTATAAATATAACCCGTATATTTATATTTTGTCTTGTAATAAAAAAAACTTACTGTAACGAACCTTTATCTTTAAAAATGTCTTGATTTTATTTGCATCTTTCCCATTCTCACATACGGCGCTCAAACCTGGTCTTTGACATTTCTGCAGAGGGCTAAGCTCGAGGTTTGCCAGCGGGCCATGGAACGCAGCATCTTAGGCGTACGAATTTCGGACCGGTTTAGAAACACGTTACTATGCACCAAAACCCAAATCACTGACATTACTCAGAAAGCTGCCAAACTTAAATGGGATTGGGCCAGTCATGTCTGTCGCATGTCAGATGAGCTGTGGGCTAAAAAAACTACAAAGTGGGTCCCACTTTGTAGTGGAAAGAGATGGAGAGACCAACTTTACTCCTACCGAAAGGACTGGCCCATCCTAGCTCAGGGCAGAAGTGCGTGGAAGAGGGAGAGGGAGGCCTTTGCCCTGCAGTGGGACAAGACGGGGTTATTAGATTAGATATTAAAATTGATTTTATAAAAAAAAAAGACGAGTTGCACTCCGGGAGTGCCGGCAGAAGTGAAAACTTGATATTTTGGAATGATTAGGGAATAATTTTGCACGAATTGCTTTAATTATCAGTATAAAAGTACTATCATTTATGTGGTAGAATACAATATTTATTTATTGCGCTATCGTACACAAACATGACAATTTATATTACTTACATTAAAAAGTTTATCTCTCAGAAAAATCAACTTCCATCCATAATTTCGACGACTTTTTCACCATCATTATTACCAGAACCATCATCGCCAACCTCTAAAATTGATACGATTGGTTTATGATAGCTGAAGTAAGAAACGAACAGTGATGATTCGAACCTAATTAAATGTCCGAACACACACGAACATTCGCGCAAGCGCCCTGCGCCGCCTAAACGAAACAGGCGCAGGCATACATTTTCGCCGCGCCGTAGAAATAGAGGGGGATACTTTCTCTCCTACGCCGCGACGGCTGTCTACTCTCCATCCGTCTTACGAATTTTCGATCAGGGTCACGTGTCCTGACGCGAATTTAACATTTTTTACCCATTACAAAAAAAAAGTGTACAACGCCGCTAAAGAAGTTTTCTCTTCAAAAATTACGACCTAAACAGAATATTTTATTCTCACCCTGTCATTATGCTTATTTTTATCTCAATTGGAGTATTGCTTCCGTCAGATACGGAACTGGAGGCTCGGGAGCGGCCCCGACAAGACGAGACTATACAATTGCTGAACACTTTGACCACTCAAAATTTGTGTAGATAAAAAAATAAAAAATAAAAAAAATTGTTTAAAATTAAAATTAATGTTTGTAGCTTGGGCATTCGTTACTCAAGGACCTATTAGCGCAAAATTAAAGCCTAGTGAATTACTTTCTGTTCATAAGTCCACAGAAGTGTCTACGTCACTAACGAAAAAGCTAGGCCACAGATTATGACTAAGGTGTAGGGTTCGTAGAGAACTGAAGACTGGGTTTCACACAGAACGCAATATATACGCTATGGTGAGAGTTAGAGTGTTAGGTTGGGGCGTGTAGAATTAGTAGCAAACAGTGCAAATGTTACATGTACTCGTCTTGGCGTTTCTTTACATGAAAATGTTTTCAGTGGAATATAATTTTTTTAGTCCACCTACCTAGGGGCTAAGTGTAAGCCGTACCGGTTTAACCGATAATAAAGGTTAAGCCACGCTCACCGCGGTTGGTCCGTGGATGGGTGACCATTTGTAAACATACCGAGACCCCTCCGTGCCTCGGAAAGCACGTTAAGCCGTGGGTCCCGAATGTCATACATTGATCTTTGGTAGTTGTTAAGTCATTTAGACAACTAGTCTTACCCTGGGATTTGTTACCCCCAGTTAAATGGGTTGTGGAGGTCAGATAGGCAGTCGCTCCATGTAAAATACGGTGTTCAGCTGATTCCGGTAAGACTGGAAGTCGACCCCAACATAGCTTGGGAAAAGGCTACGAAGGCATAATTAATCTACCTACAATTGTTGCACATACCACGCATACAACAAATTTTTACATCATAATATGTATGCAATATAAAAATAACATAAAACTATTTTTATTGTTGAACGCATTTTATGTAAGTGTAATCTTAGTTTATCAAGTATGTCGATTAGACTACGGACATGGAGTATTTTGTTAAAAATATGTATATTTTTTACATTAGGTAAGTTAATTTTTAACCTATTTATTACTACTGAAAGCCGCCATCCTTTTGGGAACACTCCCAGTGGACAGCGATGTGGACGAATTTTTTGATGCCATATTTTAGGTTTATGTTTAATTAGATTAGTTTATATATTTACTAGCGACCCGCCCCAGCTTCGCACGGGTGCAATGCTGATACTAAATACACTACAGAAAAACTGTGAACGTTGTATATAAAAACATAGCGGCCCGCTCCGGCTTCGCACGGGTATAAAATATATAGCCTATGTGATTAAAATCGATCCAGTAGTTTTGATTTATTTATTACTGCCCGTGGCCCGCACGCGTTAAATTTGGAGTAAAACAATCCCCCTTTCCCTATACCATGAAGATTTCCTGCTATCTTTGGAATATCTAAATTCATACACTACATTTTTACTTATTTACTTTTTACATTTTTAACTATTTATTTTATTTTTACAACATATTACAGAATGTCTTTGTAAACAACGTTCACAGCTTTCTTGTCATTAGACAACACAAACATGTTTTCTCTGGAGGTCACTCTTGAAAGAGCGACATACAGTTGTCCATGTGAAAAACAGTCAACGCTCAAATCTAAGCCTGCATCGTTGAAGGTTTGACCCTGCGATTTATTAATGGTCATTGCAATAGATGTCTTTACTGGAAACTGTAAACGTTTAAATTATCTATAATATGTATGTATTTAGAAATATATAAGTATGTTTATCAGTTGTCTGGTTGCCATAGCACAGGCTCTGCCTAGTTTGGGATCAGATGACCGTGTGTGAAATGTCCTAAGATATTTATTTATTTTAATGTAAAATAATTTTTTGTAGATTTTTTTCAACATTCAAGGTAACGACTTTTTATTAAATAGATAGAATTCTTTGTCATACATCGTATAAATTAATTAACAAATATTAAGTACCGTATCAATTATCGTGACTACGCCGATCTTTCATCGGCCATTAAGACAGTTTTAACGCCTTTTTCCGAGTATACAATGAGAGAAGAACAATCTCTTTTAATCACTACATACTTAGTATAAAACAAAGTCGCTTTCTCTGTCCCTATGTCCCTTTGTATGCTTAAATCTTTGAAACTACGCAACGGAATAATAATACGTCCCGCAATTTTTAAATCTGTAATATCTTCGAAAATATTCACTTAAATCATACGGTGTAAAGGGCCATATAGATCTATATTAAATGAACAATGTATTCAAGGTATTTAATTGGTTAAGGATTAATGCTGTATTGGTTAAAATCGCTTCGAAAATTAGCCATTATTTGTCGTAAAAAGTAAATGACAAAAAAAAGTTATTGTGGGTTATCCATAAGAGATAGACATATACCATCACGGACTTTTCTGTAGACCTTTTCAATGTGTACAATACTTAGTACATTATTTTGATAAACCTCGTTGGGTTCAGCCTGCGTTTGCAATGTAAGCGGAAAAAATGTAATTATTTACAACATCACATTAGAAACCTCAAAATTTACAGTACTTCTCCACTATTTAATGGATGTTATTATACATATAAACCTTCCTCTTAAATCACTCTATCTATTAAAAAAAACCGCATCAAAATCCGTTGCGTAGTTTCAAAGATTTAAGCATACAAAGGGACATAGGGACAGAGAAAGCGACTTTGTTTTATACTATGTAGTGATAATATAGTGTATAAGGGCTTTTTGGGCTTTAATTGTAGTGGTGGCCCAAATAGAGAATACCAGCCTATAAATGTCCCTCTGGGCACAGGCCTCTTCTCATATAGAGAAGGCACGAGCATTGATCACCACGCTTGCTCATTGCGAGTTGGCGATTTCAGATTCCAATTGTCGGAATCCAAGTTTCCTCACGATATTATCATTCACCGTTTGTCAATGATGTCGTAGAATAATTAAGAAAGTACATATAACTTTGAAAAGGTCACATTGGTACATGCCTGTAATGGGTTCGAACCTGCAACCTTGTGCACACAAATACGTCCATTAAACCTTATTAGGTCATCACAACTCATCAAAGGATACCGTTTCTAAATTATACTTTTAGTTAACCCAATTCTTGGCACTAACAATCGAAAATACGATGTCGAAACTGAAGCATTTAAACTGTATGGCGAAGATTTTCAATCCGTTTTAAGAAGATTCAGGAGAACACCGGATTATCTGAAAATATTAAGTGATAAGGTAATTAAACACTTACTATTTTTTATTGACTCTTTTATTAATTTACCTTGAACTATGTAAAAAAAATTAGAAGTTTAATTTGACCAATAGGGGTGCGGACTGGGTATGAAAAGGAAATATCCATTTAGTCCGCCAGATATATAAAAAAATCAAAAATAAACTCATATTTTTTCTTTTATCGAATCAATAAAAAATTACAAAGTTAAATCACTTTAAAGTTCTGGAGTGAGTTAAAATTGTAGCCACAAGTGACGTACGCAACATTTCCATTCACTGTATCTTCATCATTGTTTCTTTAATAACAAAAAGAAAAAATACGTGTCTAATATGTTTTAATAGCCTATGTGACAAGTAAATAAAAAAATAGTTCGTTCCCTATTGCCCGGAATCCAAATAAGCTGAAATTTTGCATAAGCTTTTAGTTTAGACAAGCTGTAACCGCAACCTTTTTCATTATTATTATTATTTACTAGCTGTCCCCCGCGACTTTGTCCGCGTGTTTTAGTTTCAACAGTTTTTCATTTATGCTCCGCTCCTTTTGGTCGCAGCGTAATGTTATATAGCTTATAGCCTTCCGCAATAAATGGGCTATGCAACACTGAGAATTTTTCAAATCGGACTAGTAGAGATTAGCGCGTTCAAACAAACAAACAAACTCTTCAGCTTTATATATTAGTATAGTAGATAGATTAGTTAAAAACCCTTCTTATTTGCAGATGACGGAAATGAAAATCTACTTCAATGAGATGAGTTTACAAGTTTTGCACTATTATCACATGAAGATGACGCAAAGAGTGGGAGATATAGTTGGTGTTACTAGAAATTTTGTAGACGAAACGCCTGCTCCAACAACAGTACGGGTGTAAGTAAAACAATAGTTAATCCTTGGGGAGACTGGTGGGTCAAAATCACACTGTGTACCTGGTGGGTCTGATGGACCCGTAACGACCTCCGTGGTCGAGTGGCGTACACACCTGTTTTCAAGGTGTCGCCAGCTCTGAGGTCCCGGGTTCGATCCCCAGCTGCTGGCGACACCTTGAAAACCGGTGTGTACGCCACTCGACCACGGAGGTCATCTAATAAGATATTGGCCGTCGTAGTGCGGTATAAGCCCCGCAAATTGCTAATGCGCTGGAACCATGTCTAATTAACATCCACGTGACGTCATCCGCTACCCAAATCCGTACTCGCCGGCCAGTGATACTGACGGTAGTGGGTGTTCAGTTACGTCACCAAAATGGCGGCCAGGCGCATTACCAATTTGCGGGGCTTATAACTCGTTTATAATGATTTTTAGGTATTATCATAGTTTTAACAACCGGAGACAAGATGATGAACCTGACGATAAACCAAATGAAGTAGAACCTGAACCCGAACCAGAGATAAATAAAGAAGCTATCAAAGAACTCGACAACTATAAGGCGTTTAATTATGAACTGACCGTTACAGAAAGAAATAGTTTCCGAGATTTGGGCTTCGAATTCGCTGGGTAAGGATAAAACAAAATGTTATTAAATTTTCTAGTTTGTTTTTTTTATATAAAGAAAAGGTTACTAGCAATGTGGGTGGAATTCACATTACTAGCAATCTTTTTAACCCCTCCAACTAAGCTAAATATGTTTGTATCTGGAGTGGGTTCACGTCAATAGCGCAATGGGTGGGGATCGAACCTGCGACCTCACGAGGCTGTCACCCTAACTATTAGGCTATTGCCACTTCAATCTGTTTCCCATCGATATACCTCACTTCCATAACATTGCATCAAAGCCTTGCTATTAACTAAACACGGTTTTTTTTTATATCTCCTGACCGAATTTTGGTCCAGCCGCCTCTCTTACAGAGATTAGCCATCTGCACGGGAGATATTTCAGTGCACGAGTCTACAGTTTACAGTGCGAACACAGTTGCACTCTCTTTTCCTTCACTCTCATAGACCGATGGGACGGCAATCCGACACGACCGGAGAGAGATCAGGCGCAGGACCCCGAGCTGAGCTGTACTGAGTATTTCTAAACCCAGTATCTATTTTTGGCTCAACCTGGGATTCGACACCGAGACCTCGTGCACAGTAGTCGCACTTGGCCGCAAGTGCGACTACGGTGCACTGATCTAGTGCTCGCAAGCGCGACACGAACCGCGGCAGTCAGAGCGTGTAATTACTTAAAACATTAATAAAAAAAATATTTTTGTTGGCTGAATCAACTGGTTGCTAAGTTTAAAATTAATGGTTACTAGCAGTTTCCCGCGGCTCCGCCCGCGTGGATGTTGGTCGTCGTGGCAAAAAGTAGCCTATGTCCTTTCTCAGGCTCTAGACTATCTGTGTACTAAATTTCATTTAAATCTGTTCTGTAGTTTTGGCGTTAAAGCGCGACAGACAGACAACAGTTACTTTCGCATTTATAATATTAGTAAGCATTATAAAAATGTATACCCAATGTTATTATTTTACAGAAATTTAATACATACAATAATACAAAATATGGGCCCTGATGAACCGCCTGTCAAGTCTACACGACTTCCAGGGGGAGGGGAGGACCGCAAGAACCCCACCACCACCACTGAACATCCGTCTAAACATGAGGTAATGGTTCAAAAAGCATCTGCGAACTCTTTCCCCAAGCTGTATTGTGGTCGGCTTCCAGTCTCACCGACAGCTAAACACCAGTATGTTATAGAGCGACTGTCTATCTGACAAACAACGCATTCAGGCCGGCAAACATACTGGATCCGTTTCGGAATTTCAAATAGAGGACCCGCAGTAAATCCATACAAATAATAATACCTTGGGACAACTCACACACGGCCATCTAATCCCAAACTAGGCAGAGCCTGTATTATGGCAACCATACAACTGATAAAGATACTTAGATGACTGATTGATGATTACAGACAGAACAGATCATGCTTATCACACAATGATTTGTCCTTTGTGGAAATCGAACCCACGACCTCCGGCTTAGCATTAAGAGTCACTAACCACTAGACCAACAGGCGAGTCTATGGACCTTTCTCATACATGCAGTAATTTTCCGTTGAAAATATTCAATAATTTGGAATTCCGAATGGTAACCTGTGCTTTCGGAATCACGCACAGAAAAAAAGAAGTTTATTTCGGCAAGCTATTTCACATTGAAGTTATCTGCGAGACACTGAATACATACTTTATAGCGTACACAAAGAAGCACATTAACTAGATTATTGTTCCGAACGGAAATAAACGTAAGTATGTGTGTGATTTAGTTCTGGAATCCCGATTCGATATTCCGAAACGGTTTCCGCATGTTTGTGGCTACTGGGAAATATAGTAATTCTTGTCAGGACTGGTTGTCAGATTTTAACTTTTTGTATGAAAGACATACAACTAAAGTATGTTCAATTTTATTTTACATACCTAGATTACCTAGAGTTTTTGGTTTTACCTGTCCTAGTGTTTGTTTGATACAGATTAAATGATGTCCAAGACTCATCAGTATTTTTTTCTTTTTGGTAAAAGTTTGTTGTATTAAAAAATATTTAGAAAATACATCGGTTTACTCTTTTTAGACTCAATAGGAGTCCCTAATCATGAGCTGACGCGGCAGTGATGGTGTCGCGAGTCGAACTCAGTTGTTAAAAATTGATTGTATTTTTATAGGTCACGGAGTCTGAAGGTTCGACTAAGTTTGAGGAGGAGGAAACTACGACAGTGTCTTCGACTGACACATTCAGATTCAGGTATCGGCCGAAAGCCACTTAATCGAGGTGCACAAAAGTTTATGTTTGGATTTTATGGGTGGGTCAATAACGTGTCATTAATTTATTAAATCAGAATGATTTTATAACGGCCATGTTTTTTTAATTCATTCTAAACTCAAACAGAGTGTTAAATTTTGTTTCTGAACCGATTTTCATAAATTATTCACTTCTTATTTTCTTGAAAGGGACTTAATCTACCTACTACACTATTTGTAGATAATTTAAGAAGAAGAAAAATCTATTCAGTCGATTATAGATTATTAACTGTTTCAAGTTATAATATTGTCGAGGGTTTAAATTTTTGACATGTTGTTTAACCCATACATTTTAAAACACTTCGTTACTTAGGGATTAGTTTAATTATAATACAAAAGTGGAGCTCTTGCAGCAACAAAGACTTACTTGGAAATGTTTACAACACATTATTTTTAGGCTACTCATGTTTTTTATAAAACAATTGGAAGAATATTCATGACTCATTTATATCCTTAATTAATATTTGTATTTCGGTTTCACGGATAGAAATTTGATGCAATTTGTTTGATATTATCTAATGTTTAAAATCTAAAATCAATTCTAGAAAAAAAACAGATTTCAAATTATATTTATTTTTTATTTATTTTAAGCAGCTTCTTAATTAAGTAATGCCATCCTAGGAGGAATCCAAACGTAGGAAGTTATGCTAGCCAGTTTCTGCAGAGGACGACAAAGCATACTAATAAAATACACACTATTGCAAAACAAAAATGTATCCTGACAGACGCACGCTGATCTAATTCCGACACACTTGCAGAAATTACGCACACTAGTAAAGATTTTCTTGTAAACGACATTATACACGATACGTCAGTTTTACAAAAGGCTATGCTAGATTCTACCGTAGGCTCGGTATGTACCTTAGCCTAAGAGGAATAAATAAGTAAACTATAGAGCGCGCATATCGAGTATGAACTGTTGGCACTAGTATGAACAAGTAAAATCGTAAAATTTGTGACAAAACAGAGCGCGGCGCCGTTTTCTTAAAACTATCTCAAAATCTAATAATAATAATATAATAATATCGGAACCGTCGATATTTTCGCATAAACCTCTGTCGTCGCAGGGAAAACCAGTTAAATCGGTAAGCGAGCGTAGTACTTACAGCTAAAAATGTGCTTACGGTCGGCATAAGAGCTACTAGCGATGCGCAAGCTCTATGTTTGTCTATGTTTACTCTTCAAGTTTAGGCGAGGGGAACATTAGCTCATAGCATGTCCCGTTGTCAATGTTCTAAGATACAGACACAGTAGGCATGTTTTTTCCTACAAACAAAAAATGATCAAAATACAGAGAACGCAAATTACGCGTGACGTCACTCCTCGCTACAATTTTTACCAAGGCGTGGCGTCATAAGCCCCCACTCCGAAACTTTAAAGCGCTGTATCTTTGTAAGTTTTTATTGTTTTGATAAAAGAAAAAATACGTGTCTGATATTTTTTTTATTATCTTACTGGCAGACTAAATAGATTTTAACTTTTCATACCCAGGAAACATCCCTGTTGTCAGTCAAAGAGTTGGCGAGAGAGATCCTGAGGCCGAATTATATTTTAAAGTCCGAATCCTATATCTGCTTATGCTAGTGTACACTTATCATTAGGTGAATAGGTCACCCGTTTATCCCATACTTAAAAGGAAAAACAATTGAGTCATGATTCAAATTCTTCTATTGTTTATCAAAGAAGTACAAGTTACTATCATTTTTTTCAAATTCCAAGTAACTCTTTTTTTTGCAAATAGCTCTATTTTACATAACAAAAAAAAAACAAAATAAACTGGTATTTCAGAAAAGTACAGAATAAAGATAAAGGAAAGCTCTAAGGTCAAATGTAAGTATGTGACCTTTAATTAAATCCCGAATCTCTTAAATATCTATTAAATATCAATTAAAACTTTTTTCCGATGACGATTAGGTGACGCTGTTAGGGAAAAATTATGAGGGTAAATATTTACGATGCGTGCGCACACCGTCACGGCAAACCTTCACCCTGAAGTTAGCTAGTCAACATTTTAGTTTTTTCAAACTACATAATATAAAAATGACAAATGTCAAGATGTCCGATGCCAGTTTTCGAGTTTAATCTGAAGGTTGAATATTTTTATATACCAATCTGTCAATCACAAGTTTATGAGAAAGAATTTTATCTTGTTACGCCAAAAAAGTATAACTTCTTACGTGCGTACATAAGTACATACACACTTTTTTTTAATACGACTTCTTTTTTAATTCCATTCTTTTGATTAAATTTATTTCTTTAGCAATAGGTTTTAAAACTTTTTTATCATTTCATAATTAATAAATTATTTTTTAGTGTCAATAAAACATAATTATTTTATTTACTCTTTGGTTTAAGTTTGCTGGGATCATTTTTCCCTGAGTGTGGGTTCGAATCCCGCCATTAACATAAACTTATGGGTTTTCTAATCAATATATTATATTTTTTTCCGATTGCAGGCATCTTCACCACCCAGAGCAAGTATTTAAATAAAGACACGTTTATCAAACAACAAATATATATTGGTGGACGATTAAAAATATATTACATACGTTTTCTGTTTTTCAATAATTTTATATAATAATATCTTGGGACAACTCACACACGGCCATCTGATCCCCAACTACACAGAGCCTGTATTATGGCAACCAGACAACTGATAAACACACTCATATATTTCTAAATACGTACATATTATAGATAAATTACACCCAGACACAGAACAAATGATCATGCTCATCACACAAAGATTCGTCCTGGGTGGGAATCGAACCATCGGTTTAGCAGTCAGGGTCACTAACCACTAGACCAACAGGCCAGTCAAAGGCTTTGTGCAGGCACCAATGGGATAAAGAGTAACTTAAACAATATTTTTTGCGTTTGCAAAAGTGAACGTGAAACGTCAGTCGCACTTGTCATTTATATAAAAAATTATAAAACCCCTAGAGGAATAAATAAGTGAACTATAGAGTGCGCATACCGAGTATGAACTGTAGGCACTAGTATGAACAAGTAAAATTAGTGTCAAAAAAATTATAGGAATCAATTTTTAGGGTTCCGTACCTCAAAAGGTAAAAACGGAACCCTTATAGGATCACTTTATTGTCCGTCTGTCTGTCTGTCAAGACCTTTTTTCTCAGGAACGCGTGGAGGTATCAAGCTGAAATTCATATCAAATACTCAAGTCTATGGTCTCTTGGAGCTGTGAAAAATTCAAACTTCTAAGTCAACGCGATCAAAAGATACTCCCGTTTATGCCGCAAAATTCCGCAAATTTTCGAAACTCGCACGGGAATCAAAACCTACAGGGTACTTCCCGTGAACTCAGAATCTTGAAATTTGGTACGAAGTAACGTCTTATAGTACAGATAAAGGAAAAATTGCGAAAACCGTAAATTTTTAGTTACATCATATAAAAAAAAATATTTCTGATTTTTTTTTTTTTTCATTTTGCAATTATCATACCATAACTATGACTCGATCGTAGTGATGGGTGAACTTTTACTTATATACCTACAGGTGTGTACGGAACCCTCGGTGCGCGAGTCCGACTCGCACTTGGCCGGTTTTTTTTTTTTTTTTTTGTTGACTAGTGTTTTTATTACAAGTATATAAAGGCATTGAGATTAAGATATGACCAATATTGCTAATAACTTCGTCCTACGCCGTGGGCACGACGTGGGGATATGTCGGACTTGCACCGACTAAAAAGACCCCGGTCCCATCCTTGTCTTAGCCAGACGCGAAGCTCACACGCGCTTTCCCAGCACAACTCCTACTCCAGTTCTTAAAGGACGCCTTCCACAGCATTCCTGACCTGACCTGCAACACTACGAGATACAAAACTTCGATAGAACAACTGGCAACCTGTCTTCCAGCATCTACTAACAATACAATAATATATATTCTGTAATTAAAGGGATAATGTACTCGTAAGTATGGTCTACAGTTCCACACGTCAACTTGACTGCACGGATAGCCGAGTGGTATAGGTCACTACGCCAAAGGCATGTTTCTTTATTTTTTTTTGTCCGCCTGGTAGATTAATGAATTTTATTGGACACGTATTTTTTCTTTTTTCCTGCAAACAAAAAAAGATCAAAATACAGAGAACGGAAATTTCGCGTGACGTCACTCCTCGCTACAATTTTTACCAAGGCGAGGTGTCATAAGCCACCACTCCGAAACTTTAAAGCGCTGTATCTTTGTAATTTTTTATTGTTTTGATAAAAGAAAAAAATACGTGTCTAATATTTTTTTATTATCTAACTGACGGACTAAATAGATTTTAACTTTTCATACCCAGTCAACATCCCTATTACCACTGTAGGCGACATGCTGCGGGTTCGATCCCCGCATGGGACAAGCATTAGTGTGATCCATTATCGCTTGTTTCAAGTCTGGATTTTCTTTGTGTACATGTGAATTGAATGTTTGTTTGAAACCTTTGCGCTACCGCTATGAAATTATTTAGCGCTGGAGTATCTAAGTTTTATTAAAAGATTTGAAATGTGACTCATGTTTAACACAAGGTTTGGACGACCTCCGTGGTCGAGTGGCGTACACATCAGTTTTCAGTGTCCAGCCCTGAGGTCCCGGGTTCAAACCCCAACGGGAATTTTTTTAAATTTTATTAAATATGTAGAAAAACACTTTTTAATTAAAATTAAAAATGAGCTGTTTAAAGCTGAGCAAAAAATAAGGATAAAATAATGTTAAAAACAAAAACAACAAATGTAATACGTAATTAAGATTATACAAACCTTATCTGCTTGGTTATTAAAAGATATAATAACTTATCTAACACCTGATGGTAATTAGTTAATAAGTTGTAACATTAGGACAATATTAGTTAAGGCGCTACACGAATAATTATTTTGTTTGCGAGTAGGTGGAGTCTAGCGGAGTGGAGAGCCAATCCGTAAATGCAAG
The DNA here is from genome assembly GCA_932294365.1 of Diachrysia chrysitis. Taxonomy (NCBI): domain Eukaryota; kingdom Metazoa; phylum Arthropoda; class Insecta; order Lepidoptera; family Noctuidae; genus Diachrysia; species Diachrysia chrysitis. The sequence continues at coordinate 4,894,746 of OW028671.1, forward strand.
ACAGAGATAATACTAACTACTTACTTACGGGACGGAAAGAGCTAAACATATGTCAAGGTCGCGAAAGATTATCTTAGAAATAATAACGTAAGCGACAAAATGGAAAATCTCATTTTAATCGAAATCTATCAAATGATGATTATGCATCAAATAGTACGGAAAAAATATTAAGTAAATACTTTGGTGGAAAAAGCAAAAAAAGTGTTTTAATAGAGCTGATTTCAAAACATAAAACTATCGAGGAAAGTTTCTTTAATCGTGTAACTGATCGACATTTATTTTCATCATATTCTCTGCTATCTAGGAACCAAATTTCAAGTTAATAACTTTTATAGTTGCTAAGTAAAAACGATATGAAAATAGCTAAAAAATTTGTGTATCGCTTTAACACACTTTTTCATATATTTATTTGCTGTAGCGAGTGGCCGCCACTGGCTACACGTGTGCGACGTGTCTACACAAAATATATGAACTGTATTAAGTCGCTGTCTCTAGCCACCGATGGCTGTGTATGGTGGCTCGTTACCGACGAAACTTAGGCCGCTCTCACGCGGACTGATAGAAAGAGTTACTTAAAGCAGTCAGTCAAAGCCTGAGCGCAGGCTTTGACTGCTTCACCGGACTTTTGGCGAGAACCTTAAGGGCCTCCAGCCAGAGCAATAGAAAAACTAACTACGTCAGCAACGTTCACTGAGGGCACCCCTGTGGGGTTCGGACCTCGACTTAGTGCGTTGCTAACAATCTTAATAAGGCAAAAACAGCAAGGGAGGGCTGGATCTAAGTTTTTATTATTTAGGGACATATTTTTATTGCTAGTTTGGCCGGCTCGGGCCAATGTTCATTCCTTCTCTTTATGAGAAGAGGCCTGTGCCCAGCAGTGGGACATTTATAGGCTGATATTATTATTATAAGAAACGCAACAGTAAGAATCACTTGTGATTATTATTAGATAAGATTAAAATAATTACTGTTATTATAAAGATAATATTACATCATGATAAGTGCTTTTAGCAATTAATTGCAATAATTCAGTAGTAGTTTAACCATGGGACCGTTTATAAGTATATTTATCCTCGGGTTAGCTGCTGTTGCAGGTAAAAAAAAAAAACATTTTTTAATGTTTTTCATTCCGACTGCAGCGCGCATCGGATACGGACGTGCCTTAATACATAGTGCACCGTACAGTAATTTAATTTCGCGAACAGCGCGGCACTGCGCCGCTGCCCGCCACTGTCGCTATGAGTTCAACACTCATAGCCAACGAACTGTTGGCGTTTGTACAGAACGCCATCGATACGATGGATGAGGTTAGTATCTTACAACTTTGTAAGACTAACTTCAAAGAAGAGGACATTTGCAGTGGGAAGAGACTGCTGTACACGAGTCTGGGCAAACTCGACCAGATGCCGTCTCGACGGAGGGACGGAACGGAGAAGAGCGTCCAGGACATCATCACCTTGTTGAAGGTGACCGACCCGGACGACGTGCCGACTTTCGTGGCGAAGGAGTTGCATAAGCTGCCCCCCGTCACGTTCGACCACTTCGACGTTACCAGGCTCCTGAAGGACATCATCTTCCTGAAGTCGAGCCTGACAGAAGTGCAGTCCAAATTGGAGGTCTCTGACAGGACTATTCAGGAGCTGCGTGCTGAAGTAGTGTTACTGCGTAACTCTATTTCGGTAAGTAGGTCGCCTGAAGAGGCCTCTAAGGTGAACACGCGTCGCGGGGCGCAAAACGCCTCCGTCTGCAGTTTTGCATCGGCGGATTCCGATGCGTCACCGGCTGTCGTCGAGTGCAATGCCCCAGCGATTGCGACACGTGTAACCGCGTCGACACCTCGACGCGTTTATGCTGACGCTGTCGCTAGCCGGGCTGCAGCGCGTACACCTAGCTGCGCCGCACCCGTCCCCGCGCCCGCCCCGGCGCCACCCCGCGCGGCTCCTCCACGCGCCGCGCGTGCTCCGTGCCCCGCCCCGCTGCCCGCGCCTGCTGCGCAGGCGCCTCGACGGGATGAAGATGGTTTTGTGATGGTGCAGAGGAAGAGGTGCCGTCCCAGAACTGTCCAGAACCGCTGCGGTAAAGCACCACTGGAGCCCAACGTGCTCGTGCGTGCCGCCAAGCCGAACACGCCGGTGTACATCTCCCGCCTACACCACTCTGTTAAGGCGGAGAACATCGTGGAGTACGTGCGCCAGAAGTTGAAGTACTCGCCGAGGGTGCAGGAGCTGGAGTCGCGCCGAAACGTCAATTTCAAGGCGTTTGTAGTGCGAGTGCCGAATTGCTACCTGCATCACGTCATGACTGAAGACTTCTGGCCTCAGGATGTGGTGTTCCGTCGCTTCCGCGGACAAGTACCAACGGAACGCACTAAGACATAGTGCAAGGAAGTTTTTACTAACATAATTTTAAGCTCTATTACTAACAAATTTTGTAATATGTTATATATGTTAGTTTGTAAGGTATTTATCTATGGGCCATAGCGGCCTGAAATAAATGATTTTATTATTATTATTATTATTAATCGGCTTTTAAAAATCTTATATTATTCTAATGTTTATCCATAGTAATATTATAAATGCGAAAGTAACTCTGTCTATCTGTTCGTCTGGTATGCTTTCACGGCTAAATGGCTTTACCGATTTGGATGAAATTTAGTATGGTGTACGCTTCGATCTCAGGAAAACACATAGGCATCTTTTAGCCGCGATAACAAAGACACAAGCGGGCGGAACCGCGGGCAACATTTAGTTATAGTATAAGTACTTACGCTCCTTATTGCATAAAACACTACTAGAACAGTAAAAACATCTTAAAACATCCCTTCTAAAATACGAAACTTTTTCTTTCAGCGCTTCCTCATGGAGCTCCCCTTGTGGACCTCTGGGATACCAGTATCGACCTCTCTGAGGCGGCGAGGTACAACCCTGATGTACAGAACATCTACCATCTTTACACCAGGTAAATTTTATCAGCCAGTGTCCCACTGCAGGCCTCTCATACAGAGAACGAGCTTTAATCACCACGCTTGTGAGCTGTCCCACGGTGGGGGCCATTACCGAAGCTGTTAAAAACACCAGCCTGTAACCGTCCCACTGCAGGCCTCTCATACAGAGAACGAGCATTGATCACCACGCTTGTAAGCTGCCCTACGGTGGGTGCCATTACCGAAGCTGTTAATAACACCAGCCTGTAACCGTCCCACTGCAGGCCTCTCATACAAAGAACGAGCATTAATCACCACGCTTGTGAGCTGCCCCACGATGGGTGCCATTACCGAAGCTGTTAATAACACCAGCCTGTAACCGTCCCACTGCAGGCCTCTCATACAGAGAATGAGCATTAATCACTACAGCTGTAAACTGCCCCACGGTGGGGTGCCATTGCAGTGAATTTGATTTTTTGATTGAAGGCATTTTTTCTTATTTTTTTGATTAATCAATTATTCTATTTTCAGACAAAACCCCACAGTTAGCCAGCCGCTGCTTATGGGAAGCCACGGGTTACTTGGCAGCACAAACTTCAGCCCTAACAGAAGGACAATTGTTCTACTGCACGGCTGGCTAGACTCCATCACTGCCGACTTTAATACTGTCATTATTCCAGGTACCTTACTTATAAGATGAATAAGTTTTTTTTGTATGTTTGTTAAGCAATATCTCCGGCAAAAATGAACGGATTTAAAAAAAAATACTTTGATAGGGTATACCTTCGAGGTTATCAGAAACTATTCAGTTGTTTAATAAAAAATAACTGGAAAATTTAACCCCGAATAACATTTTAGTGGACGCAATATTACCACGATCACCCCATGATACATTGCATGATTATTTTTTGTTCTTTTTTTTTTATAAATTTGGACAACATCACATACATTGCTCTGAACCCAAAGTAAGTAGCTAAAGCACTTGTGTTATGGAATTCAGAGACAACGAAGGTACCACAAACACCCAGACCCGAGACAATGTAGAAAAGTGGTTTTATACATTAACCCGGCTCGAACCGGGATCGAACCCGGGACCACCTCGAAAACCGGTGTGTACGCCACTCGACCACGGAGGTCGTTCATAGACTATCAAATCCATATTTAAAACACAAAGTCGGGTTCGTTGCACTATATAACTGAAGAACACGTGGCCGTAAACCGATTTTCATGATCTTTGATTTGTAGGATTCGTTTCCACCCCGACTAGCAGAATAACTATTAAAAACTTGAGAGGTGTCAAGGGACACCCGGATGGAACGAAGTTCCTTTCGAATTGAATTAAAAAAAAAGCAATAAAAGTTGTACATATAGGTTGTACACACACAAATATATATATATATATGTGTGTGTACAAAATAAAAATAAAAATAAATTTACTATACTTTCGTACACGTCATAGATGCGCGGGACTTTGTAAACACAATAGCAAAAAGTGTCGTTACAAATTTTGGTCATAATTTCCGTCTAGCCCCCCTTCGCAACGCGCGATAAGGAACTTCGTTCCAAAAACATCTGAAAGAACTAGATAAAGAATAGCTGATATCAATACTCCTTAGTGCTTTTGATTTAAATTACATTTTATTTTGGCACACATGTTTGAAAACTCAATTCGATTTTTATTCAATAAAACGGTGAACTCACATAAAACCTTGGTGCGATGCAACTCTTCAAAGTCTGAAACTCTTCAATTTTAAAGTCTTACTTTAAAATTGGAATATCAAAAACCAATTACGACTTCTACGCGGACGAAGTCGCGGACAGAAGCTATTGTAGGTGTATAATTGTGAAGGTTAAAATAATAATAGTAATATAATATCTTGGGACAGCTCACACATGGTCATCTGATCCCACACTAGGCAGAGCCTGTATTATGGCAACCAGATAACTGATAAACATACTTATAAATTTCTAAATACATACATATTATAGATAAATTACATCTAGATACAGAACAAATGATCGTGCTCATCACACAAAGATTTGTCCTGCTTGGGAATCGAACCCACGACCTCTAGTTTAGCAGTCAGCGTCACTAACCACTGGACCAACAGGCCCGTCAAAAGATTAGTATAAATATTTTGTCCTTTTCCAGCGGTGCTCTCAGCAGAGGACGTAAACGTAATTGCCATAGACTGGAGCGGTGGCGCCGGTACCATCAACTATTTTACTGCTGTAACTAACACTGTGACATCTGGTAAGCAATATTATTTGAAAAACATTCTACAATCGAGCTCAGAGCGTATACAAACTAACAACTTATTAGATTAAAGAAAACGAGTGTGCTTTAAACCGCACGACTGAAGTAAAACTTCTTTATATACGAAACGTAACTGGCTATGAGAGAAAGAGAGAAAGAAAATGTGTGATCCTCTCTCTTGCCCCTACAGTAATATCCGAAACATAGCTCTATCTCTTTCTATCTTTACTAACTTATATCTTCCTTTCAATTTCTGTTCGCCTCGCCCGATCACACTTTTCGTAACGCTCTCGTAACGCATTCACCTGCTTACTCTCCAAGTCCAAGTCCAAGCGAGCGTAAAGAAGTTTTACTAAAAAAAATGGCTTAACTCTCTCTCTTTTTTTATTTGTTTTAGGTTTGAGTGTAGCCAGATTCATCTCATGGTTGAACTCAGTGACGGGCGCCGTCCCGGCCATGTACCATATAATAGGCCATAGTCTGGGAGCCCACCAGGCTGGTATTATAAGCAGGAACCTAGGAGGACAGATCGCTTATATCACTGGTAAGTAATCCTGCCTAATATTATAAATGCGAAAGTAAGTCTGTCTGTCTGTCCCGCTTTCACGCCAAAACTATTGAACCTATTTGAATGAAATTTGGTGCACAGATATTCTAGAGCTTGAGAAAGGTAATTGGCTACTTTTTTTAGTAATAATATAATTTCCAACTCACACACAGCCAACTTATCTTAGTAAAATTAGACAACTCACACACATCCATCTGATCCTAAACTAGGCAGAGCCTGTATTATGGCAACCAGACAAGTGATAAACATACTCATATATTTCTAAATACATACTTATAATAGATAAATTTAACCCAGACACAGAACAAATGATGATGTTCATCACACAATGATTTTTTTGGGTGGGAATAGAACCCACGATCTCCTGCCCCCTTACTCCAGACTGCATCGAGTTGTGTTTCAATCAAATTGAGATAGAGTTGGTACTTTAGAAGCCGACACTAACTAAGCTCGATCGATAATAACGTAAGAGAAAATCTGTCAGAAAACGTTAGATGATACAATAAATACTATTAAAACTGAATAAACTAAAGACTTTTAGACTTTAATGATGACGTAGTCATATGTATATTTCTAACGACGTTGAAAACACTTGTTTATCACTGGATATCGGTTTTTGATTCGGTTTGGTTTGGGAGTACCAATTCTGGATCGAATCGAGAACTGAATCGAGTTCGAATCAAAAACAAAAACAGAACCAAACCAGTTTCGGGGGTAAGCCTGCTGTTTAGCAGTCAGGGTCACTAGCCACGAGACCAACAGGCCATTCAAATGTTATTTATTTCTTCATCCTTTCAGCTCTAGACCCAGCTTTCCCATCCTGGACATCCCACAACGAGAAGTTCCGCTCCACGGATGGAATTTACACAGAAGTCATTCACACCAATGCCGGCAACTTAGGATACTTATCTACTTTGGGGGATGTGGACTTTTATCCCAACGGTGGGATCGGTATGCCTGGATGTAACAACATGGATTGTGATCACAGCAGGTAACTGTTATTTTAATCTTGTTACATCTTCGACTGCATAGTTGTCAAAGACGTTAGACGAGCTGCGGGTTTGATCCGATTGGAACACACATTTTCATCCATAATAAATCTGGGTGCTCTGAGTCTTCGTATAAGAGAATTGAATGTTCGTTTCTCCTCACAAATGTCCCAATGATGGGACAGGCCTTATAGATATAATATATACAAGGCCTGTGCCCAGCAGTGGGACATTTATAGGCTGGTATTATATAACCTAAGAAGACCCTTTGTGAATGTGTCGACTAAATAATTTGAATTTATAATATACTAGCTGTACCCCGCGACTTTGTCCGCGTGTTTTAGTTTAAACGATTTTTCATTTTTGTAACATTTTTCATTTATGCTCCACTCCTGTAATGTTATATAGCGTATAGCCTTCTTCAATAAATGGGCTATCCAACACTGAAATAAATCAAATTTTCAAATCGGACCAGTAGATTCTGAGATTAGCGCGTTCAAACAAACAAAGAAACAAACAAAGAGTAACCTATTTACATATTAAAGAGTAACCTATAGAGATTTTTGCAGGTTTGCTCGGTTTTGACACACATCTTACGATTTTACTTGTTCACACTAGTGCCTGTTCATGTACTATATTCTTATTCTTTCTAATATTATAAAGCTGAAGAGTTTGTTTGTTTGTTTGTTTGAACGCGCTAATCTCAGGAACTACTGGTTCGAATTGAAAAATTATTTTTGTATTGGATAGTCCGTTTATTGAGGAAGGCTATATAACATCACGTTACGACCAATAGGAGCGAAGCATAAATGAAAAATGTTGCAAAAATGAAAACCCGTTGAAACTAAAACACGCGATCAAAGTCGCGGGGGACAGCTAGTAACAGATATGCGTGCTCCATAGTTTACTTAAATTTTTCTCTATGAAATTTCAGGTCTTTCCACTACATGGCGGAGACCTTCAGGACTGGTGGCTTCACGGGCAGCCGCTGTGCTTCCTACATCACAGCCATGACCGGCAACTGTTTCCTATGGGGCAACCTACAAATGGGAGGATTAGTACCTAAGACTGGGTTGGCATATCTACTTTACTATCACAACAACCTTTTCAGATTATTTAAAACAAAACGATTTACTCACGCATATTGCCGCCACGTCAGCTCATGATTAGGGACTCCTATTGAGTCTGAAACTTGTCGGGCAATCCCGAGAATATGCGTGACTAAATTATTTTGTTTTAAATAATTATGAATACTCCTCACGAAAGTTATTATGCAAACCTTTGCAGAGTCCTGTAACTAAAAAAAAAATAACTCTTAAATTATCACTTTGTTGCTCTTCCGTCTTTCTTTCTGTCAAGATATTTTTTCTCAGAAACTCGTTTTGGTGTCGTTTTGAAATTAATATTTACTACTAGCTGTTTCCCGCGGGTTCGAACGCGTGATTGTTGGTTATCGCGGCAAAAATTAGCCTATATGCTTTCTCAGGCTCTGGACTATCTGTGTACCAAATTTTATTTAAATCAGTTCTGTAGTTTTGGCATGACTCTTGATACCACAGAAACCAAGCTTATATGTCAACGCAATTAAATAGTCACCCATCCACGGACCAGCCGCGGCGAGCGCGGCTTAACCTTTATTATCGTTTAAACCGTTCGTCCTACACATAGCCACGTGTATTATATTATAATCCTTACTAATATTATAAATTCGAAAGTAACTCTGTCTGTCAGTCTGTCGCGCTTTCACGCCAAAACTACTGAACCGATTTAAATAAAATTTGATATTAGATATTTGATTTGACAGATAGTCTGGAACCTGAGAAATGACTTAGACAGTTACAGTACTTTTTGGAAACAGCTAGTCTAATATATTTACTTACTTCTTTTACAGACAAACCGGAATATTCTACTTGCAAACCAACGCCAGCCCACCGTTCTCAAGAGGATAAATCAAATAAAATCAGACTTGACATTGTTATTAAATAAAATTATTGATTAATAATATATAAATTCTTTTATTTGCATAGAAAAATAATTCCAAGTAATTAATGGACATTCAATCTACAGAGTACTTCACGTGGACTGAATCACGAAATTCTGGTTTAACATCCAGCCCACGGGAGCCCCGCCGAGCATGCTTTAGCGAACCCGGGACTCCGGCAAAGGCAAGGACGGGACCGGAGTGTTTTTAGTCAGTGCAAGTCCGACATATCTCCACGTCGTGCCCTCGGCGTGGGTTGAAGCCATTAGATTTTCACCACGTAACAAAAAAAGAAAAAAAAATGTTAAACATCAAAATCCCAAGCTATGTTGGGGTCGTCTTCCAGTGCTACCGGATTTTGCTGAATACTGTATTTTACGTAAGCGTAACTACTTAATGGACATTAACTTAAATTTAATAATTAAATTCGTTGGGTCGATGACATAGTTAAGTTAACAGGAACCACCTGGATGAGGGACGCGCAAGACAGACCAAAACAAAAGTAACAGAAAAAAGGGAAGGCTTTATATCAGCAGTGGGTGATGCCGGGCTGAAATGATGATGATGAAATTAAAATCACATGTACAATACACCTCTAGACTTAAAACACACGAGTCTCACACAGATGTTCATCCCATATGCGGATCTATCCGCTACCCGAGCAGCACGTCGTATATACTTTTTTTTCTTTGGACATCTCACACACGGCCATCTGATCCCAAACTAAGCAGAGCCTGTAATATGGGATTGGGTTCGATTGCGAAGTGAGCGTCGAAGTGAGAAGAAAATTACCTTACTGAATCCCACTTCTTATGTCATCTCATACTTTATCAGTCAAAATCTCACGTCAAATTAGTTCAACTCGCTGACACGCTCGCAAAGGTAGCGCTAGTGTACATTCGAATTATCAACCGAGTTTTTGGAATGCCAATCAAGAAAATCACTGCGGATTCAGATTCGAAGTTTAGAATGAGGTCTTACAGAATCACGCTGCAGTTTGTATGAGACAGTAGCATGATTGATTTCTATGACCGTGGTTGCAAACAAACACACTTGACTCAGTGACTCTTAATAGATAAGGCAAGATAAGCATTAAATACTAAAATAGTTCCCGTAGTTTCAATCTAATGATTTATTATGCTAGCCAATAATAACATTTTCTTAAAAATATATTCTTAAGGGCGATACACAATTTTTTTTTTGCGATTTTCATATCATTTTTATTTAGCAACTATAAAATTTATTGACTTGAAATTTGGTTCCAAGATAGAGGAGGATATGATGAAAATAAATGTCGATTAGTTCTACGATTAAAAAAACTTTCCTCTATAGTTTTATTTTTTGAAATCAGCTCCTTAAAAACACTTTTTTTGCTTTATCCACCAAACTATTCAACTTAATAATATTTTTTTCACACTATTTGATGCATAATCATAATATCTAGATTAATGTCGATTGCCTTTTTATTTTATCCGATAGATTTCGATCTATATGAGATTTTCCATTTTGTCGCTTACGTTATTATTGCTTAGGCCATCTTTCGCCACCTTGACATATGTTGAGCTCTTTCCGTCCCGTAAGCAAGCAGTTAGTATTATCTCTGTCTTACGTTCCGGATTGGCTCTCCACTCCGCTTGACTCCGCCTACTCGCAAACGAAATAATTAATCGTGTAGCGCCTTAATCACAAGCTTTTAAATCAGTAGGTATGAACAAATGTTTGTTTTTACGATAATTAACCGTGACGATCCGCAAAGAACAGCAGAACCTGTATTATGGCAACCAGACAACTGATAAACATACTTATATATTTCTAAATACATATATTATAGATAAATTACATCCAGACACAAAACAAATGATCATGCTCATCACACAAAGATTTGTTCCGGGTGGGGATCGAACACACGTCCTCGGGTTTAGAACTCACCAACCATCCAACCAACAGATCAGTTAGTAATATTTAAATTTCCAAACAAATTGTGTTACGGTATATACAGTATGTAACAAAAACCCTGTCCGATCCAATAAAGGCGTATTCCTGGTTCAACATACGTACTAGAAAAAAATGTCTCGCTCAGGCGGCTTTTTTGACACAAAACTGTAGGTAGTACAAGTGAACTTTGCCGAGCGTTCAGTGTTGCCTTTGATCAGTTTTATTTTAATTTAATTATATTCACCGGAGAAAAATAATAGCCTCAAATCCATTCAATAGTTACGTATATGTGTACGCAGTACGATGCCGAATAATACTCATGAGGATCAGACAGGGTTTTTGTTGCATGCTGTATAAGCACTTAATTGACAAAGTTGGTTTCATAATCCCTAAATTTTATTAAGATTGATGAAGGCTGAAGCAGTTCCTGCTACAATAAATAATGTCATTAGAGTGGATTTTCCTAGGATTTAGATAGTATTAAACTAGATTATCTGTCATTAGATAAATTAATATTTATTCCGTTTTACATACAAGAGAGATTAATACTACCTTAGATTAACGTTAGTTGATAATATCATAAAAACAAAACATCCTTCTTTTTTTTGGAAGACATTAACGCAGTTAACCTGAGTGCAGGCCTTGACTGCTTCACCGGACTTCTGGCGAGAACCTTAAGGGCCTCCAGCCAGAGCAATAGAAAAACTAACTACGTCAGCAACGTTCACTCAGGGCACCCCCTGTGGGCTTCGGACCTCGACTTAGTGCGTTGCTAACAATCTTAATAAGGCAAAAACAGCAAGGGAGGGCTGGATCTATTTTTTTTTTTTCAGGTCATATTTTTATTGCTAATTTGGCAGGCTCGGGCCAGCTTGATTTAGGGACAGGGGTATATAACAACCTTGTTGGAAGTTATATAGTCGAGCCGTTTGGGGTTGAAACCCTTGGCCCGTGGGGTCCAAGTGCACAAATGCTTTTTAAAGACATGGCCAAACTCCTTGTTGACACTTCGCTTGACCCAAGGGCTGGCTTTTACCTTAGACAGAGGATATTGAGATTGCCATACAACGTGGAAATGCCGCCATTCGTTTGGGACAAGTTCTAGTCGACAGCGATATGGACGAATTTTGTGATGCTATATTATAGATATTAGGTTAAGTTCGTATGTGAATATATATTTATTTCTAAATTTTTAATTTTCGATAACCTTTGCCAGCAGCGCAAAAACAATTGACAAGTTAAATTTTTTTTTTTTGAATTGTCTCTAAACTCACCATAGCTAGATTAGCTGGGATAATAAGTACGGCCTTTAAATGCCCCACTGCTGGGCACAGGCCTCTTCTCATGTAGAGAAGGAACGAGCATTGATCACCACGCTTGCTTATTGCGGATGATTTCAGATTACAATTTTTTGGAATCCAGGTTTCATCACGATATTTTCCTTCACCGATTGTCAATGATGTCTTAGAATAATTAAGAAAGTGCATATACCTCATGAAAAACCTACATTAGTTCGAACCTGCAACCTTGTGCACAGAAATCCGTTCATTAATCCGCTAGACGACTCAGACCCACTCAGACCCACACAGGCATTGTCATTTCGACAAGCGTTAACGATACGACACATACAAAGCAAGTAGCTAAAGCACTTGTGTTATGGAATCAGAGACAATGAAGGTACCACAAACACCCAACCCGAGACAATGTAGAAAACTGATTTTCTACATTGACTCGTCCGGGGATCGAACTCAAGACCTCAGAGCTGGCGACACCTTGAAAACCGGTATACACCACTCGACTACGGAGGTCGTCAAACGGACTGTGTCAGTCTTTCACAGAAAAACCCTGGTCCCATCTCTGCCCTTGGCCGGAGTCGCGGGATCGCTCGAGCTTGCTCTGCGCGCCTCTAGCGGAGAATTATGACAACCTAATAATCTGTGTAATCATCGGATGACTTATTAAAAGTAGTTTTAAACTTACATGTATTTGTTAATCATTTTATCAGGCTATAAATAATAATTATCGATACATATTTGAAGGAATCATAATCAAATCTTCATTTACAAACTGTCAGCCATGTTGCAAACCATTGCCATAGTTTGTCTGGGAATTAGCGCTATTACAGGTAAATACAAAAATTAATAAATTATAGTTTTTTACAAGCTTTTCTTTAACTTTCAAAGTATGTATATAGATAACTAGCTGTCCCCCGCGACTTTGTTCGCGTGTTTTAGTTCAACGGTTTTTCATTTTTGCTACATTTTTCGTTTATGCTCCGCTCCTATTGGTCGTAGCGTGATGTTATATAGCCTATAGCCTTCCTCAATAAACGGACTATCCAATACAAAAAGAATTTTTCAATTCGAACCAGTAGTTCCTGAGATTTGCGCGTTCAAACAAACAAACAAACAAACTCTTCAGCTTTATAATATTATATAAAAAAAAATAATAAATAATAATATAGATGACAGAATTACTTTTGCATTTATAATATAAGTTTGGATTGTAATCATAAACATCATTGTAGATTCTATTTTTATTGCAATAAAGGACTTAAATAAAATCAAAAAAGGTACTAACATTTACGTACAATTTATTTTATACTAGCTGTTTCCCGCGGCTCCGCCCGTGTAGATGTCGGGTACCACGGCAAAATGTAGCCTATGTCCTTTCTCAGGCTCTAGACTATCTGTGCACTAAATTTCATTTAAATCGGTTCAGTAGTTTTGGCGTGGAAGCGCGACAGACAGACAGACAGAGTTACTTTCGCATTTATAATATTAGTAAGGATTACGGGGGTTTTTTACTTTCTTTGGTTGTCGCGATCAATTTGTTCGCGGTAACCACTGGTCAAGTGCGGTCGTTTTAGTCCGTCGACCATATAAATAAAATATACCTTCTTTTCAGCGCTCCCTAACGACTCCATCATCAGAAAACTCGAGCCTGGTCTCCGGTACCAGTACGCTCGGGATGCAAATGGTCTCCCCCACCTGGTCGACCTCTGGGGCACCACCAGCAACCTGGCTGACGCCGCTAGATACAACCCCACAGTGGACAACATCTTCCACCTTTTCACAAGGTAGGTAACTAATTCAAATTAACATCAAATTATAAAAAATATAATACAAAGAGGTTTTAAGTTTTTCTTTTTACTATTTGTATCTATTTATTTACAAATATTCGCTCCGCATGCGTTATTGCGTAACAAATAATTAAAAATAAATAAGTATTGGGCTGCATCAACTCTCGGAAATCTGAATTAACACATTGTTAATCAGAGTCGGTGAGACCAAACGCAAGATTGGTTCACTAGATGTCGCATACGTCGCACAAAAGACGTAATAAGTAGAAGAAAAAATTTTCAACTTCCAGGCAGTGACCTTGGTAGCTTAGTTGGTAAAGCGATTGGCGTGTTAAGCCAGTGTCGCAGGTTTGAGTCCTGGCTAAGGTTTAAGTTTTTATTTCTACTATTTGTATTTATTTACAAAGAGACTTAAAAGTTTAATAACTAAAGACTTGATAATATTCAAAAGGCGTATAATATTCTATTAATAGTCTTTCATAAGTAAAGATAAGAAGAAATTCAAAGATATTCATAGCTGATTTTCCAACGCCATAATTTTTATTCTTGAAATAAAATTGACGCCTGACAGATTTTCTATGGAAGAACCGTCAAAAGTTCAAAATTATTGCTCGGATAAAATTATCTGGCGTTCAGATAATTTTATCAGACTTTATTGATGATAGCGTAATGTTTTATCATATCCGATTGTAATGTTGTTGTTCTAATTATTTTCTATTTCAGGGCCAACCCCTCAGTGAGCCAACCCCTGCTCCATGGCAATACGAATCTCTTAGCCAATAGCAATTTCAGTTCTGGCAAGAAGACCGTCATTCTTGTCCACGGCTGGAGAACCAACGTCACGGGTTTGTTGGGCACAGTTACGATCCCAGGTAAGGAAACACCTGGACCTTTAAAACCCAACTTTCTTAACCGACTCCAAACGAAGGAGGTTCTCAACTGTGGAGATGTCACCACGCCAATGGGCATGTTTCCTAAAAAAATTTTTTACATCCTCCTGATAGATTAATGAATTTTATTGGACAAGTATTTTTTCTTTTTTTCCTACAAATAAAAAATGAGTAAAATACAGTGAATGGAAATTTCGCGTGTCATCACTACGTGCAACAATTTACACAGCGTGGCGTCATAAGCCCCAACTACTGAACTTAAAATCGCTGTATCTTAATAATTTTGTATTGTTTTGATAAAAGAAACAATATGTGTCTAATATTTTTTTATTATCTAACTGACGGACTTAATAGATTTTAACTTTTCATACCCAGTCAACATCCCTATAGGGGATCGGACTGGGTATGGTATGGTAAAAGGAAATATATTGTATGGTAAAAGGGTATATGGTAAAAGGAAATATATATTTAGTTCACCAGATAGATAAAAAAGAAGAACACGCTCGTATTTTTTCTTTTATCAGATCATTGAAAAATGACAATGCGGTTTCGATCCCCGCATGGGACAAGCATTTGTGTGATCCAAAAATCCTTGTTCCAAGTCTGAGAGTTGTTTGTGCATGTGGTCCCCCCGTGACACAAGGATTAAATTTTACGGAACTCTTTATGCACGAGTCCAACTTGCACTTGGCCATTTTATGTAAGAATATTTTTTTTAATTTATCATAAATGAATAAATGTGGACAACATCACATACACTGCTCTGAACCCTGTGTGTACGCCACTCGACAACGGAGGTCATCAAATATGTATAAATGTATCTTTTGTTGCAGCGTTGTTACAAGGCGGAGATATCAACGTGATCGCTCTTGACTGGAGTGCTGGAGCAAGCACTATCAACTATGTCACCGCTGTGGCCAATACAGTTGCATCGGGTAAGCTATGGGACAGAATCTCCCGCAGTAGCATCTCTATTTGGAAGTGATTTAATGAATTAGTCTGGACTTTGTTTCCTTGGAAGATGGGTATGGGTACCTTAAAGGCATCAAGCGGAAAACTTGTGA
Source organism: Diachrysia chrysitis (assembly GCA_932294365.1). Lineage (NCBI taxonomy): Eukaryota > Metazoa > Arthropoda > Insecta > Lepidoptera > Noctuidae > Diachrysia > Diachrysia chrysitis. The sequence goes on from OW028671.1 coordinate 4,910,435, forward strand.
AAAATTCTACTTCGTCTAGAATAAGTTCTGGCGGTTTTATCCGACAGAAAGAGGCCCCTTTGTCATCATCTATCATAGCGAATGAATTCAATACAAACAAAATAATTATCAAAATGAACACAAAAAATTAAATAGTGCTGCAATTCTACAGAGTAGTTATTAAAATTTGACAAAATTAAAACTCAAATTTCGGACATAATGGACCAATTTCGTTCTGTTCTTCTTCTGCGTAGCCTTCTCCCAAGCTATGTTGGGGTCGGCTTCTAGTCTTACCGGATTCAGCTGAATACCGTATTTAAAAGAGCGATTGCCTATCTGACCTTCACAGCCCATTCTACTGGGTAACACAGTATCCCAAAGTAAGACTGGTAGTCAGAATAGTAATGACTTAACGATTGTCAAAGATCAACGTATGACAGTAGGGACCAACGGCTTAACGTGCTTCCCGAGGCACTGTATCTTTACAAATGGTCTCCCATCCACTGACCAACCGCGGTGAGCGCGATTTAACCTGTATTATTAGTCAAACCGTGCTTACACTTAGCCACGAGCCCTTCTGGCTGGACTGGACTTATTTGTTAATTTTTTGTACATCGCCAGCAAAGGCTATATACAAAACTTATGATTTTAGGTTGTCCAAATTATGTCAAATCCATAATGTATTGAAATGATACCAACTTGTCCAATTTCAATTACTAAGTATATTTTTATTAACTTGTACACATTAATTATTATAAGTATTAATCCCTCTATTTAAGTAATTAACAATTATTTCTCCTTTAGCAAACCCTTTGGTTATTCCTGGTAATCAAATCAAAAGAGCAGTTTTTAGCGGGAACCGACAGATTATCGATATTCTTTTATTTTTTATTACTTTTATTTTACACAATATGTCATTTTTAAAAGGTTTGACCAAAGAGTTTTTATCACTCTTATTAATACAATAAATAAATTATAATTGAAGCACATTAGTCATAATTGAAAATCATGACAGTATAACGATATTTATGACAGGTGAGGGTGTGGCTCAATTTATCAACTGGTTGAACTCTGTGACGGGTGCTTCGCTCAGCAACTACCATGTTATTGGCCATGGTATGGGAGGACAGCAGGTTGGAATTATCGGCAAAAACCTTAACGGCCAGATCCCTTACATCACATGTAAGTAGCTAAATATTTATTGCTTTAATTTTTAACTAGCTGTTTCTCCGTTCTTCGGCCGCGTTGATGTCGGCAGCAAAATGTAGCCTATGTCCTTTCTCAGGCTCTAGACTATCTGTGTACCAAATTTCCTTCATATCGTCGCATTTATTTAATAGGATATGATTTACGCTGTTAGCCTGAGCGCAGGCTTTGACTGCTTCACCGGACTTTTGGCGAGAACCTTAAATAATATAAAAACTAACTACGTCAGCAACGTTCACTAAGGGCACCCCCTGTGGGGTTCGGACCTCGACTTCGCTGCTAACAATCTTAATAAGGCAAAGACAGCAAGGGCGCCGAGTTTAAGTTTTTATTATGTAGGGACTTTTTTATTGCTATTTTAGCTTGATCTAGGGACAGGGGGGATAACGTTTACGTTACTATTATTTATAATACGCGACGGACCTGACGAAGATGTAATATAGGACGGTTATGGTCCAAGTAAAATAATATTAAATGCACAAAATTAGACAAATTCTTTTTCTTTTGTCCCGCAAACAAAAGAATACTTAAAGAGAGTAAATAAAAAATTCCGGTGATGTCACTCCTTGGTACACTTTTTCTCAAGATGTGACGTCACACGCCGCTACTCCTAAACTTTTTTTATTAATTTGATGAACAAAAACACATGTCTATTTTTTGCGTCATAATCTGTCTTCATGCTTATTGATGTGTCACATGTATTTCACAGCCTTGGACCCATCGTTCGCCGGTTGGGTCACGAACCCTGACAGTCTCCAATCATCTGACGGGATATATACTGAAGTAGTTCATTGTAACGCTGGAGTCAATGGCCTGCTGCTCCCGGCTGGTGATGTCGACTTCTATCCTAATGGAGGAAATGTCATGGCTGGATGTAACACTAACTCTTGCAGCCATGAAAGGTAAGGACATTTTTTTTGATGTTGTGGTGAGCTGGTGGGTCACCCGGCAGCGACGAAGTTAAGTGACATGTTCGCGGATGCTCGCACCGCAACTTCATGTTTTTGAAGTTATACTTCTTTTGGCGCGTTAGGGAAAAATTATGAGGGTAAATTTTTACGATGACCGCCCACCGTCACGGAAATCCTACACCCTGAAGTTAGCTAGTCAACATTTTAGTTTTTCCAAACTACATAATGTCAAAAATTTCAAGATGTCCGATGCCAGTTTTCGAGTTTAATCTCAAAGTTGAAATATTTTTTATACCAATCTGTCAATCACAAGTTTATGAGAAAGAATTTTATCTTGTTACGCCAAAAAAGTATAACTTCTTACGTGCGTACATAAGTACACACGCACTTTTTATTGATAAACATAAATGCGTGTCTCGTGGACAAAGTATCGCATTTTTCACAGCACTATATTATCATACAAGGTGTAGAAACTTTAACAGGAAACAAAAACCTGATAGTTACACTGGTGCGACTAAACAAAAGTTACGCGACGATTTGCTAGCGGTGCGCGTCTTTAGTGCACAGTGCGAGGCAGCACCAAAATCAAAAAGTCATTTATTCCAACTAGGCTACAAAGTAGCACTTTAAGAATGTCAATACAATGGACAGCACCCTGATTCGCCCACCCTTCACCGCTTCCTAAGTGCTCTGGCTGTGGAGAATAAATAATAATAAATAATAAATAAATAATAAATGTTGACAACATCACATACATTGCCCTGAAAGTAAGTAGCTAAAGCACTTGTGTCATGGAATTCAGAGACAACGAAGATACCACAAACACCCAGACCCGAGACAATGTAGAAAAGTGGTTTTCTACATGGCCGGGGATCGAACCCGGGACCTCAGCGCTGGCGACACCTTGAAAACCGGTGTGTACGCCACTCGACCACGGAGGTCGTCAAAGAGATCGTCAAAAAGATAAGAAACGGCGCAAAAACTCCCCAGCACCGTCCTGGCATTTATTGTCAATGGATTCGATTCCCTCTATATCTGGCAATGCTGCAGCAAGCATATTGATTTATGGTTCCTTTCCTGAAGGATGCACACTGGACCCTATTACTAAGTCTCTGCTTTGAGTGCGTCTGTCTGACTGTCAGCGGGCTGCATCTTAAAAAATAAACGACGATACATTGATTTGAAATGTCGCAAGACGTCACAATATCGCGCATTTTGTACGCATGCGTGACGTCATCATTAGCCCCCACTCCTGAACTTTGATATTATGCTTTACCTTATTCGTATTTTCTTATTTTGATAAAGCAAAAAATACGTGTCTAATATTTTTTTGTTGTCTAATTGACAGACTTATTAGATTTTGTCTTTTCATAACCAGTAATGTACCACATATATATGTAACACATACACACACACATATAATCACACACGCACACATTAAAACATTTTTATATTATTTTGATTAATAGTTTTATGAAAGTATTTTAGATATAAAAATTATAATTTTAGTAATAAGCTGCATACTTATCTCTAACTTCTTTAAGCTGAGCCCTACCGGATCCATAATGATTCTAGCTCATAAATGTACTACCTGTATATGACTTATGGAATGCTAATAAAGAATTGAGTATTGAGTACCCGATTTAAAGAACTTACGTCAAATACTATTGCTTTGCTATCGCAAGTTAGGTATTAATACCGCAGCCGCTCCTTAGACTTCCGCATCTTGGTGCGCATTGCTAATAGCCCTTATGCCAAGCGTAAGCATATTTTTAGCTAAATGTACTGCGCTCGTTTACTGATTTATGTGATTTTCCGTGCGACGACAGACGTTTATGTGTAAATATCGACGGTTCCAATATTATTACGGTAATATTAGGTTTTGAGATAGGTTTGATAAAACGGTGCGCTCTGTTTTGATACTAATTTTACGATTTTACTTGTTTATACTAGTGCCAACATGGCCTGTTGGTCTAGTGGTTAGTGACCCTGACTGCTAAACTAGAGGTCGTGGGTTCGATTCCCACGCAGGACAAATCTTTGTGTGATGAGCACGATCATTTGTTCTGTGTCTGGGTGTAATTTATCTATAATTATGTATTTAGAAATATATAAGTATGTTTATCAGTTGTCTGGTTGCCATAATACAGGCTTTGCCGAGTGTGGGATCAGATGGCCGTGTGTGAGCTGTCCCAAGATATTATATTATACTGGCTGTCCCCCGCGACTTAGTCCGCGTGTTTTAGTTTTAACGGTTTTTCATTTTTGCAACATTTTTCATTTATGCTCCGCTCCTTATGATCGCAGCGTAATGTTATATAGCTTATAGCCTTCCTCAATAAATGGGCTATCCAACACTGGCAGAATTTTTCAAATCGGACCCGTAGTTCCTGAGATTAGCGCGTTCAAACAAACAAACAAATAAACAAACAAACAAACTCTTCAGCTTTATATATTAGTATAGATTTATTCCTCTAAGTTCCGCATCCAATCAACACAAATACCTTTCAGAATCAAGTGTTAAGCTGTCTTCTTTCTTCTTCTAGGTGTATCTACTATATGGCCGAGTCTGTGATTAGTGGAGGCTTCACAGGATGCGAAAGTTCAACCTACACAAACGCCATCAGTGGCGAGTGCGATTTGGAAGGATCCCTGAAATTGGGGGGTTTGGAACCAAAAACTGGGTAAGTGTAACATTAATTTAACTAATAATACAAATAAGAGAAATAAAAATCTAAACCTCAGGCAGGACTCGAAACTGCGACCACTGGCTTGACGCGCCAGTCGCTTTACCAACTAAGCTACTAAAGTCACACGTGTCAAGCCAGAGGTCGCAGGTTCGAGTCCTGTCTGAGGTTTAAGTTTTTTCTTCTATTATTTGTATTTAATTACAAATATTCGCTCCGCATGCGATCATGCGTAACAGATAATTAAAATAATAAGTATTGGGCTGCATCATCTCTCGGACATCTGAATTAACACATTGTTAATCAGAGTCGGTGAAGGCCAAGCACGAGCGCAAACTGAACCTTTTATTATGTAAGCGTTAAAGTTGTTTTTCCTAAAACTCGTGTTAGTTTACAAGTTTGGCATACAAAAAGACAACCTTCTGTCTTCTGCGTAGTCTTTTCCCAAGCAATGTTGGGGTCGGCTTCCAGTCTTACCGGATTCAGCTGAATACCGTATTTTACAGAGCGACTGCCTATCTGACCTCCACAACCCATTTTACTGGTTAACACAGTATCCCAAAGTAAGACTAGTTGTCAGAATTGTAATATATATACTGCAAATACAGTGTAGATTGCCCAATCAACCAAAAAAACCCAACCATTTTGTTTTAGAGTAACTACCAATATGGGTGGAATTCACATTACTAGCAATCTTGTTAACCCCTCCAACTAAGCTAAATATGCTTGTTTCTGTGGGTTCACGTCAATAGTGCAATGGGTGGGTTTTGAACCTGCGACCTCTCGATCACAAGGCCGTCACCCTAACCATTAGGCTATTGCCGTTTTATTTTAACACGTTCTTTACTTTTTTCAGAGTCACTGGCATCTATCGCGTGGACACAAATCCTTACTCACCATTCTCAAAGGAATAAACTATAAAAATATAGAAACAAATTTATTTATTTATTTGGATCTGTGTATGCCCTGAAAACCAGTTTCACAACTTTTTGTGTTTCCGGAATAACATGGATAATTTAGATTGTTAATAAATAAACTTCTTATTTACAAATCACTGTGTTTGGATTGAATATGTGATTTTCCGTGCGACGACAGACGTTTATGCGAAAATGTCGATGGTTCCGATATTATTAGGTTTTGAGACAGTTTTAATAAAACGGCGCGCTCTGTTTTGACACAAATTTTACTGTATTACTTGTTCATACTTGTGCCTACAGTTCATACTCGATATGCGCACTCTATAGTTTACTTATTTATTCCTCAGGGTTTTAGAAATTTTCATATAAATGACAAGCGCGACTGTCGTTTCACGTTCACTTTTGCAAACGTAAAAAATATTGTTTAAGTTACTCTTTATCCCATTGTTGCCTGCACAAAGCCTTTGACTGGCCTGTTGGTCTAGTGGTTAGTGACCCTGACTGCTAAACCGATGGTTCTATTCACACCCAGGACAAATCTTTGTGTGATGAGCATGATCATTTGTTCTGTGTCTGGGTGTAATTTATCTATTATTATGTATATATTTAGAAATATATCAGTATGTTTATCAGTTGTCTGGTTGCCATAATACAGGCTCTGTGTAGTTTGGGATCAGATGGCCGTGTGTGAGTTGTCCCAAGATATTATTATATAAAAGATATTGAAAAACAAAAAACGTATGTAAAATCTTTTTAATTCTCCACCAATATATATTTGTTGTTTGATAAACATTACTTTATTTAAATACTTGCTCATGGTGGTGACGATGCCTGCAATCGGAAAAAGATATAATATTTTTATTAGAAAACCCATAAGTTTATGTTAATGGCGGGATTCGAACCCACACTCAGGGAAAAATGATCCCAGCAAACCTAAACCAAAGATTAAATAAAATAATGATATTTTATTGACACTAAAAAATAATTTATTAATTATGAAATGATAAAAAAGTTTTATACCTATTGCTAAAGAAATTAACTTAATCTAAAGAATGGAATTAAAAAAGAAGTCGTATTAAAAAAAAGTGTGTATGTACTTATGTACGCACGTAAGAAGTTATACTTTTTTGGCGGAACAAGATAAAATTCTTTCTCATAAACTTGTGATTGACAATATTTCAAACTTCAGATTAAACTCGAAAACTGGCATCGGACATCTTGACATTTGTCTTTTTTATATTATGTAGTTTGAAAAAACTAAAATGTTGATTCAAACTAAAACATTGCTGTAGAAGCGTTTTTCATGAAGAAAACAGAGGAATACGTTTATGTGGAGAAAGAATCATTCGTGTGGGGTCTTAAGGTCAACCAAGATCAAGATATTCAGAGTTAGTAGGAATGTTAAATTTTTGCTTTCGGAATAGTCTATTTTCTTGGAGAAAGTTGTTAATTTATATGGGTAAACCGTCCGTCCGTCCGTCCGTCCATCCGTCCGTCCGTCCGTCCATCCGTCCGTCTCTCCGTCTATCTGTCCGACCGTCTTTCCGCCCGTTTGTCTGTCCATCTGTCCGTCCGTCTGTTCATTTGTCCGTCTGTCCGTCCGCCCACTCGTATTCAAATATGGCCACGCATTTCTGTAGATGACTGGTTATAAGAATCTATAATCTAATCAGTCCGTCAGAAAGATAATAAAAAAAATAAAAAACACGTATTTTTTGCTTTCTCAAAATAAGAAATAAGTAGATATACGAATCAAAGTTTAGGAGTAGGAGCTAGTGACGTCACGCTTGCGTACAAAATACACGAACTTGTGACGTCATGCGACATTTCAAATCAATATAAAAAAATAAAAATACGTGTCAAATTTTTGTCAATAATCTGTCTAAGGGACATTAAATAAAAATTGTCGTGAAGAAATCAAAAATGTTACCCCCAAGATTCTTTAGTTAAAGATGCTGGAAGCATTTGCCCCTGAAGAGTAGGTTCGAATCGCGTTGTTTTCATGTTAATAGCCGCGTACTGACCAAGCGAGCAGCCTCGCGAGGCTGCCTCACGAGGCAAATCCTCGGTCGGTCAGGACGTGCCTCGCCCGAGGCAAACGCACGCGCTGCCTCGCCCGAGCGTGCCGCGGCCCGAGCCAAACGTTGTCGGTTTTTGTCGATGCTCAAAGGCGCCTCAGGACGTTTGCCGCGCTCACTCAAGACGGTAGTGTTTTTCCTCTATTCGATTTCAAGTTAAACTGAGCGTCGATGCTCACGGTGGCTCGGCCTTGCCGCGCGAGGCAGCCTCAGATTAGAAAACTTACAGACCGAGGCCGCCCCGCGCGGCATGCGTACCGCGGCAAATGTCCGACGCTGCTTCGCGAGGCCGCACGCTTGGTCAGTACGCGGCTAATGAAATAGAGTGTAACTGCTTGAATAAGTGTAATGGAATCTTATAAAAAATTTACATCTAACTGTCGGAAAAAAGTTTAAATTAATATTTAATAGATATTTAAAAGATTCGGGATTTAATTAAAGGTCACATACTTACATTAGACCTTAGAGCTTTCCTTTATCTTTATTCTTTACATTTCTGAAATACCAGTTTATTTTGTTTTTTTTTTTGTTATGTAAAATAGAGCTATTTGCAAAAAAAGAGTTAATTGGAATTTGAAAAATAAAATAGTAACTTGTACTTCTTTAATAAACAATGGAAGAATTTGAATCATGACTCAATTGTTTTTCCTTTTAAGTATGGGATAAATGATAACAAGGCGACCTATTTACCTGATGATAAGAGGACACTTGCACGAGCAGAGATAGGATCCGGACTTTAAAATATAATTCGGCCTCAGGATCTCTCTCGCCAACTCTTTGACTGAGTACTGTGTCTGTATCTTAGAGCATTGACAACGGGACATGCCTCACGTCGCTTTCCTCCAAGCGTAAAACCGTAAGCACATTTTTAGCTAAATGTACTACGCTCGTTTACTGATTTCAGTGGTTTTTCATGCGACGACCGACGTTTATGCGAAAATATTGACGGTTTTGATATTATTACGGTAATATTAGGTTTTGAGATAGTATTATATAGATAGATAGTAATTTTACGATTTTATTTGTTCATACTAGTGCCAACAGTTCATACTCGATATGCGCGCTCTATAGTTTTCTTATTCATTCCTCTAAGGTTAAACTACATACCGTCCGTACGGTAGAATTTACCGTAGCCTTTTGTAAAACGGACGTATCGTGAATGATATCGTTACAAGAAAATCTTTACTAGTGTGCGTAATTTCTGCATGTGTGTCGGAATTAGATCGGTGTGCGTCTGTCAGGATACATTTTTGTTTTGCAATAGTGTGTATATTTTATTAGTATGCTTTCTCGTACCCTGCAGAAACTGGCTAGCAAAACTCCCTACTTTTTTATTCCTTCCAGGATAGCATTACTAAATTGACAAGCTACTTTAAATTTAAAAAAAAATGGTTTGAAATCTGTTTTTTTTTTCTAGAATTGATTTTAGATTATAGAAATTAGATAAAATTGCATCAAATTCCTATCTGTGAAAGAGAAATACAAATATGAATTAAGAATATAAATGAGTCATGAATATTCATCCAATTGTTCCATAAAAACTTGAGTAACCTAAAAATAATGTGTTGTAAAATTTCCAAGTAAGTCTTTGTTGCTGCAAGAGCTCCACTTTTGTATTATAATTAAACTAATCCCTAAGTAACGAAGTGTTTCAATATGTATGGGTTAAACAACATGTCAAAAATTTAAACCCTCGACAATATTATAACTTGAAACAGTTAATAATCTATAAGCGACTGAATCTGGGGGCACGGTAGTGCCCCCGCCAAGACGAGCCAAGCGAAGCGCACGGGCACTACCTACCTTTTCTCGAAGCGCTTCGTCGTTTTTTTGAACCCTCATAACTTGGGTTTGGATTATGCTAGATCAACAAAATTTTGGGGATATATTGTCAATAGCGGACTTATTGAACATATTAAGTTTTAATTACATTAGCTTTTATACTTCAGATTTTATTTATATCTAAAAAACGCTAATTTCGTCACTGACTCACTGATGATCATCAAAATTCTTAAGGTATTTCCTAATGTCCTAGAAAGCTGAAATTTTGTATGTAAGCTAGTATTAGCACACAAACAACAAAAAAATTATAAAACTTGTAACTTTCATCCCCCAACCCCTTAAACTAGGGGATGGGAGTTTGTATGAGACCTGTAATTTTAAATTAAATTTTGATGACGCTAGAGGTCTAATCTAATAATCTAAAACTTGGTTCCCCTAGATATATATATGTATAGGTACTCCTTGTAAAAAAAAAAAAAAAAAATTGTTACAAACAACTTACAAAAAGAAATGAAATCCCACCAAAAACATTTTCATGTAAAATGTTGCCAAGACGAGCCCATATGACTCGCACTGTCAAAAAGTTATCAGATCTCATGTAGAGCCAAGCTTCTAACACTACACGCCCTAACTCTACAAGGCCTAACTTCACAAACTCTACACCTTAGTCAAAATATGTGGCTTGGCCGTTCGTTACTACAAGAACTATTGTATAACACAAAAGTAATGAACAGTGAATTAATTTTTCACCTTACGCCGATGTGAATGTAGCGAAATGGCCAAGCCACATATTTTGACTAAGGTGTAGAGTTTGTGAAGTTAGGCCTTGTAGAGTTAGGGCGTGTAGTGTTAGAAGCTTGGCTCTACATGAGATCTGATAACTTTTTGACAGTGCGAGTCATATGGGCTCGTCTTGGCAACATTTTACATGAAAATGTTTTTGGTGGGATAGATTTTTCTTCTTCTTAAATTATCTACAAATAGTGTAGTAGGTAGATTAGGTCCCTTTCAAGAAAAAAAGAAGTGAATAATTTATGAAAATCGGTTCAGAAACAACATATAACACTCTATTTGAGTTTAGAATGAATTAAAAAAACATGGCCGTTATAAAATCATTCTGATTTAATAAATTAATGACACGTTATTGACCCACCCATAAAATCCAAACATAAATTTCTGTGCACCTCGATTAAGTGGCTTTTGGCCGATACCTGAATCTGAATGTGTCAGTCGAAGACACTGTCGTAGTTTCCTCCTCCTCATTCTTAGTCGAACCTTCAGACTCCGTGACCTATAAAAATACAATCAATTTTTAACAACTGAGTTCGACTCGCGACATCACCGCTGCCGCGGTAGCTCATGATTAGGGATTATTGAGTCTAAAAAGAGTAAACCGATGTATTTTCTAAATATTTTTTAATACAACAAACTTTTACCAAAAAGAAAAAAATACTGAGGAGTCTTGGACATCATTTAGGATTTAAGTGAAGGTTAAGGCAAATCAAACGAGCTCAAACTCGATAGGGTTGCTTCGTTTTATTAAAGAGTTCCAAGCCACCTTCCGGCTCCATAATCAGATCAGGTCCTTGTCATCCAATTTACGAACTTAATTTTTACAAATATGAAACCGGAAAACGTGTCTTTAATCAGCATCAAACAAACACCAGGACAGATGAAACTAAAAACTCTAGGTATGTAAAATTAAATTGAACATACTTTAGGTGTATGTCTTTCATACAAAAAGTTAAAATCTGACAACCAGTCTTGACAAGAATTACTATATTTCCCAGTAAGGGTAGCCACACACATACGGAGACCGTTTCGGATTATCGAATCGGAATTCCGGAACTAAATCTAGTTAATGTAATTCTTTGTGTACGCTATAAAGTATTTATTCAGTGTCTCGCAGATATCGCGACATATTTTCTGATAACTTCAATGTGAAATAGCTTGCCGAAATAAACTTCTTTTTTTCTGTGCGTGATTCCGAAAGCACAAGTTACCATTCGGAATTCCGAATCTATACTAGTTTATTTGTTTGTTTAAACGCGCTAATCTCAGGAACTACTGGTTCGAATTAAAAAAATATTTTTGTATTGGATTGTCCGTTTATTGAGGATGGCTATAGGCTATATAACATCACGCTACGACCAATAGGAGCGGAGCATAAATAAAAAATGTTGCAAAAATGAAAAACCGTTGAAACTAAAACACGCAAACAAAGTCGCGGGGGACAGCTAGTTATTGAATATTTTCAACGGAAAATTACTGCATGTATGAGAAAGGTCTATAGACTCGCCTGTTGGTCTAATGGTTAGTGACCCTTACTGCTAAGCCGGAGGTCGTGGGTTCGATTCCCACCCAGGACAAATAATTGTGTGATGAGCATGATCTGTTCTGTCTGTAATATGTGTGTATTTAGAAATATATCTAAGTATCTTTATCAATTGTCTGGTTGCCATAATACAGGCTCTGCCTAGTTTGGGATTAGATGGCCGTGTGTGAGTTGTCCCAAGGTATTATTATTTGTATGGATTTATTGCGGGACCTCTATTAGAAATTCCGAAACGGATCCAGTATGTTTGCCGCCCTGAATGCGTTGTTTGTCAGACAGACAGTCGCTCTATAACATACTGGTGTTTAGCTGTCGGTGAGACTGGACGCCGAACACAATATAGCTTGGGGAAAGAGTTCGCAGATGCTTTTTGAACCATTACCTCATGTTTAGACGGATGTTCAGTGGTGGTGGTGGGGTTCTTGCGGTCCTCCCCTCCCCCTGGAAGTCGTGAAGTCTTGACAGGTGGTTCATCAGGGCCCATATTTTGTATTATTGTATGTATTAAACTCCTGTAAAATAATAACATTGGGTATACATTTTTATTATGCTTACTAAAATTATAAATGCGAAAGTAACTGTTGTCTGTCTGTCTGTCGCGCTTTAACGCCAAAAGTACTGAACAGATTTAAATGAAATTTGGTACACAGATAGTCTAGAGCCTGAGACAGGACATAGGCTATTTATTTATATTTATGCCGCGATAACCGACATCCACGCGGGCGGAGCCGCGAACCGCGAACCAGTTGCTTGAGCCAACATATATATTTTTGTTATTAACGCTATGACTGCCTCGTTTCGTGTTGCGCTTGTGAGCACTAGATCAGTGGCCGCAAGCGCGACTACTGTGCACGAGGTCTCGGTGTCGAATCCCAGGTCGAGCCAAAAATAGATACTGGGTTTAGAAATACTCAGTACAGCTCAGCTCGGGGTCACCCCCGAAAGACACCCCCGTGCCTCGGAAAGCACGTAAAGCCGTTGGTCCTGCGCCTAATCTCTCTCCGGTCGTGTCGGAGTGCCGTCCCATCGGACTATGAGAGTGAAGGAATAGAGAGTGTGCAACTGTATTCGCGCATACACTCGTGCACTGAAATATCTCCCGCTCAGATGGCTAATCTCTGTTAAGAGAGGCGGCCGGACCGAAATGTGGTCAGGAGATATAAAAAACCGACTTTAATTAAAAAACTTTTCAATCGGCTTTCATGAAATGTTTTGGGACTAGGTATTTTTTTTCCCCCATCCATTGCGCTATTGACGTGAACCCACTCCAGATACAAGCATATTTAGCTTAGTTGGAGGGGTTAACAAGATCGCTAGTAATGTGAATTCCACCCACATTGCTAGTAACCTTTTATAAAAAAAAACCAAACTAGAAAAATTAAAAACATAAGATTTATCCTTACCCAGCGAATTCGAAGCCCAAATCTCGGAAACTATTTCTTTCTGTAACGGTCAGTTCATAATTGAACGCCTTATAGTTGTCGAGTTCTTTGATAGCTTCTTTATTTATCTCTGGTTCGGGTTCAGGTTCTACTTCATCTGGTTTATCGTCAGGTTCATCATCTTGTCTCCGGTTGTTAAAACTATGATAATACCTAAATATCAAAATAAACGAGTTATAAGCCCCGCAAATTGGTAATGCGCCTGGCCACCATTTTGAAGACGTAACTGAACACCCACTACCGTTAGTATCACTGGCCGGCGAGTACGGATTTGAGTAGCGGATGACGTCACGTAGATGTTAATTAGACATGGTTCCAGCGCATTAGCAATTTGCGGGGCTTATACCGCACTACGACGATCAATATCTTATTAGATGACCTCCGTGGTCGAGTGGCATACACATCGGTTTTCAAGGTGTCGCCAGCTTTGAGGTCCCGGGTTCGATCCCCGTACGGGTCAATGTAGAAAACCCCTTTTCTACATTGTCTCGGGTCTGGGTGTTTGTGGTACCTTCGTTGTCTCTGATTCCATAACACAAGTGCTTTAGCTACTTTGGGTTCACAGCAATATATGTGATGTTGTCCACATATATCTATTATTATTATTACGTCACTCGCTAAATGTTAGCAATGTACGCTTCAGCAGCCACCTTATCACCTTTTAATGATAAGAGCTTTTGCCATGTTCTCAAATATAGGCCGTATTACTAAAATATTATATTGACTGGCCTGTTGGCCTAGTGGTTAGAGACCCTGACTGCCAAGCCAGAGGTTCGGTTTAGGGTTCGATTACCACTCAGGACAAAACTTTGTGTGATGAGCTTGATCATTTGTTCTGTGTCTGAGTGTAATTTGTCTATAATATGTATGTATTTAGAAATATATAAGTATGTTTATCAGTTGTCTGGTTGCCATAATACAGGCTTTGCCTAGTTTTGGATCAGATGGCTTTGTGTGTGTTGTCCCAAGATATTGTTATTATAATAAAGTATATTTTAACAGAACACACAGGCAGTTACTGTGTGGTAATGCACGGGTAGCGTTTTGAAATGCTTGTCCCACACATGCCGAATTCCGAAAATTTGCAAACAAGAAATAAAAACCTACATATTTTATTATTGGTTCGTGGTAAGAATCAATAGCATAGTTACCTCCTTGAATTTGACGAGAATGCTAAAGTATTTACATTTAAATAATCTATACTAATATTATAAAGGTGAAGAGTTTGTTTGTTTGTTTGAACGCGCTAATCTCAGGAACTACTGGTTCGAATTGGAAAATTCTTTTTGTATTGGATAGTCCGTTTATTGAGGAAGGCTATAGGCTATATAACATCACGCTACGACCAATAGGAGCGGAGCATAAATAAAAATGTTGCAAAAATGAAAAACCGTTGAAACTAAAACACGCGAACAAAGTCGCGGGGGACAGCTAGTAATAAATAAATGTGGACAACATCACATACATTGCTCTGAACCCAAAGTAAGTAGCTAAAGCACTTGTGTTATGGACACATACATTGCTCTGAACCCAAAGTAAGTAGCTAAAGCACTTGTGTTATGGAATTTAGAGACAACGAAGGTACCACAAACACCCAGACCCAGACAATATAGAAAAGTGGTTTTCTACATTGACCCGGCCGGGGATCGAACCCGGGACCTCAGAGCTGGCGACACCTTGAAAACCGGTGAGTACGCCACTCGACCACGGAGCTCGTTACGGGTCCATCAGACCCACCAGGTACACGGCGTGATTTTGACCCACCAGACTCCCCAAGGATTAACTATTGTTTTACTTACACCCGTACTGTTGTTGGAGCAGTCGTTTCGTCTACAAAATTTCTAGTAACACCAACTATATCTCCCACTCTTTGTGTCATCTTCATGTGATAATAATGCAGAACTTGTAAACTCATCTCATTGAAGTAGATTTTCATTTCCGTCATCTGCAAATAAGAAGGGTTTTTAACAAATCTATACTATTTATATTATCTATACTAATATATAAAGCTGAAGAGTTTGTTTGTTTGTTTGTTTGAACGCGCTTATCTCAGGAACTACTGGTCCGATTTGAAAAATTCGTTCAGTTTTGGATAGCCCATTTATTGAGGAAGACTTTAAGCTATATAACATCACGCTGCGACCAAAAAGAACGGAGCATAAATGAAAAACTGTTAAAACTAAAATACACGGACAAAGCTAGGGGGAAAACTAGTAAATAATAATAATGAAAAGGTTGCGGTTACAGGTAGTCTAACCTAAAAGCTTATGCAAAATTTCAGCTTATTTGGAATACGGGCAATAGGTGACCGGACTATTTTTTTTTACTTATCACATAGGCTATTAAAAAATATTAAACACGTATTTTTATTTTGTTTTTAAACAAACAATGAGGAAGATACAGTGAATGGAAATGTCGCGTGACGTCACTTGTGGCTACAATTTTAACTCACATGTGACGTCACAAGCCCCTTCTTCTGAACTTTAAAGTGCTTTAACTTTGTATTTTTTTGTTTCGATAAAAGAAAAATACGACTTTATTTTTCTTTTTTTATATATTTGGCGGACTAAATGGATATTTCCTTTTCAAACTCAGTCCGCACCCCTATTGGTCAAATTAAACTTCTATTTTTTTTACATAGTTCAAGGTAAATTAATAAAAGCGTTAATAAAAAATAATAAGTGTTTAATTACCTTATCACTTAATATTTTGAGATAATCCGGTGTTCTCCTAAATCTTCTTAAAACGGATTGAAAATCTTCGCCATACAGCTTAAATGCTTCAGTTTCGACATCGTATTTTCGATTGTTAGTGCCAAGAATTGGGTTAACTAAAAGAAAATTTAGAAACGGTATCCTTTGATGAGTTGTGATGACCTAGTGGTTTAATGGACGGATTTGTGTGCACAAGGTTGCAGGTACGAACCCATTACAGGCAAGTACCAATGTGACCTTTTCAAAGATAAAATGTACTTTCTTAATTATTCTAAGACATCATGTGTCCCACTGCTGGGCACAGGCCTCTTCTCATGTAGAGGGGGGTTGGCGATTTCACATTAAAACTTTTGGAATTCAGGTTGCCTCACGATGTGTTCCTTCACCGTTTGCCTTTAGTGTCTTAGGATAATTAAGAAAGTACTTATATCTTTGAAAAAGTCACATTGGTAGCCCATAATGGGTTCGAACCTGCCACCTTGTGTATACAAATCGATGAACCGCTAAGTCACCACGACAATTAAAGCCCAAAAAAGCCCATATACACAACAGAAATAATAAACTAAACTAATCTAATTAAACATAAACCTAAAATATGGCATCAAAAAATTCGTCCACATCGCTGTCCACTGGAAGTGTTCCCAAAAGGATGGCGACATTCAGTAGGAATAAATAGGTTATAAATTAACTTACCTAATGTAAAAAATATACATATTTGTAACAAAATACTCCATGTTCGTAGTCTAATCGACATACTTGATAAACTAATATTACTCTTATATAAAACGCGTTCAACAATAAAAATAGTTTTATGTTATTTTTATATTGCATACATAATATGATGTAAAAATTTGTTGTATGCGTGGTATGTGCAACAATTGTAGGTATGCCTTTTCCCAAGCTATGTTGGGGTCGGCTTCCAGTCTTAGTGTAATCAGGTGAACACCGTATTTTACATGGAGCGACTGCCTATCTGACCTCCACAACCCATTTTACTGGGTAACATAATATGCCAAGGTAAGACTGGTTGTCAGAATGACTTAACGACTGTCAAAGATCAACGTATGACAGTCGGGACCCAAGGCTTAACGTGCTTTCCAAGGCACGGAGGGGTCTCGGTATGTTTACAAATGGTCACCCATCCACGGACCCGGTGAGTGTGGCTTAACCTTCATTATCGGTTAAACCGTACGGCTTACACTTAGCCCCTAGGTAGGTAGACAATTATATTCTTTTAAAAACATTTTCATGTAAAGAAACGCCAAGACGAGTACATATAACATTTGCACTGCTTGCTACTAATTCTACACGCCCCAACCTAACACTCTAACTCTCACCATAGCGTATATACAGCGTTCTGTGTGAAACCCAGTCTTCAGTTCTCTACAAATCCTACACCTTAGTCATAATCTGTGGCCTAGCTTTTTCGTTAGTGACGTAGACACTTCTGTGGACTTATGAAGAGAAAGTAATTCACTAGGCTTTAATTTTGTGCTAATAGGTCCTTGAGTAAAGGACGCCTAAGCTACAAACATTATTTTTAATTTTAAACAAAAAAATGTTCTTTTATCTTTTTATTTTTTTATCTACACATTTTGAGTGGCCAAAGTGTTCAGCAATTCTGTTGTCTCGTCTTGTCGAGGCCGCTCCCGAGCCTCCAGTTCCGTATCTGACGGAAGCAATACTCCAATTGAGATAAAAATAAGCATAATGACAGGGTGAGAATAAAATATTCTATTTAAGCCGTCAATTTTTTTTATAAAATCAATCAAATATCTAATCTAATAAGCCCGTATTGTCCCACTGCAGGGCTAAGGCCTCCCTCTCTCTTTTCCACGCACTTCTGTCCTGAGCTAGGATGGGCCAGTCCTTTCGGAAGGAGTCAAGTTGGTCTCTCCATCTCTTTTTCGGTCTGCCGCGATGTCGTCTAGCGTTATGTGGGACGCACTCTGTAGTTTTTTTAGCCCACAGCTCATCTGACATGCGACAGACATGACCGGCCAAATCCCATTTCTGTTTGGCAGCTTTCTGAGTAATGTCAGTTATTTGGGTTTTGGTGCGTGGTAACGTGTTTCTAACCCGGTCCGAAATTCGTACGCCTAAGATGTTGCGTTCCATGGCCCGCTGGCAAACCTCGAGCTTAGCCCTCTGCGAATTATCTTTGAAGTCATCTTTTACTTTTTTATCCCAGTCGTCTTTATCGTTGCTGATTACAGCTGTATCCTCATCATTTTCTTTTCTATTCCAATCGTTATTCTTCTTATTCCAACTGTTATCTTTATCGTTCCATTTGTTAGGTTTTTTATTCCAATCATTATCTTTTTTATCCCAATCATTGTCCTTCCTGCAAGACTCGGCGCCAGGTCATAAAGCTTGGTCAACGCAGTCTTGGTTGGAAACGAACGTTTCGGACTTCATCAGAGCTGAAGACTAGCCGTCATCTAGTCCCCTTAGCTAGTTAACATAACTATGTCATCTACCCAACGTGTTCAATTATTAATTTAAATTTAATGGCCATTAAGTAGTTACGCTCACGTAAAAAACAGTATTCAGCTTAATCCGGTAGCACTGGAAGCTGACCCCAACATAGCTTAGACTAAAATCTAGCATCATGCCGAATTTCGTGATTCTGGGTCGACGCGAAGTACTCTGTAGATTTAATGTCCTTTAAGTACTTGGAACTATGTTTTAAATAAAAGAATTTATATTGAAGCGTCAATAGCCTAATGGCTAGGGTGACGGCCTTGTGATCGAGAGGTCGCAGGTTCGATCCCCACCCATTGCACTATTGACGTGAACCCACTCCAGATACAAGCATATTAGCTTAGTTGGAGGGGTTAACAAGATTGCTAGTAATGTGAATTCCACCCACATTGCTAGTAACCTTTATAAAAAAATAAATGAAAAATATATATATATAATATTAATCAATAAATAATTTGTTACGCGAACAGGGTCTATTTACGCGGACAAAACGACAGGGTACCGTTAATTTAAAATAAAAATACTGTGTACAAATAAATAGTCTTATATTATTTTAATCTAAATCATAATTAAAGTCTTCTGTCATTGTTTAATCCAAAGAGTATGGTGAGGCAGCATTTGTATCTAAGCGATAAATTCCCGATATTCTGAAAAACGATAAACACATTATTAACTTGAAGTTAACGGTGCCTTTACTCTGCAATTTAATTTAATTCTAATACAATGCCAATACAAAATTGTTATTAATTTAACAGGCACCCAAACAACACACAGTACAAAAAAATACTCTCAATGTTTAGATTCCAGTCAGTTCCTTCTATTGACAGCATTTTTTTAAGAAAACTGAATCTCCTGCCTGCTAAACTAATATCAATCGCGCATTGGCATTGTACTAGAATTAAAATTAAATTGGAGAGTAAGGCCTCTGAGGAGAGGGACTCGTGGCTAACGGGGAATTTACTACACGGAGATGACCACGGGCTGTTCATTCGCATATTTGTCGCCCGTATAAACTTAATGCTTCTTTAGGCCCGTTTTTTGAGATGGGAAAAAACAATTGAACTCGCGACATTGTTACCATTACTGTTACAAACACCTGTATATATAAGTATGTACTGTATATTGTAATTGTTAAAGTTTTCACTTCTGTCGGCTCTCCCGGAGGGACAGTTTTATCTTAGGTATAAGTAATTGTTCACTACAGTACTTTTTTGTCCATAGGTGTCCAATAGGTCATGCGACATTTCAAATTAATGTATCGTCGAGATTATTTGGTAATGTAAAAAAAGAAGAAAAAAAAACGAGTCGTATATAAAGTAAAAATGAGTGTGCTTTAAACCACACGACTGTAGTAAAACTTCTTTATTTACAAAACGTAACTGGCTATGAGAGAAAGAGAGAAAGAAAATGTGTGATCGCACCTCTATCTCTTGCCCCTACAGTAATATACGAAATGTAACTCTCTCTCTCTTTCTATTATCACTAACTTGCCTCTCCCGATCACACTTTTCGTAACGCTCTCCTCACGCATTCACCAGCTTACTTGGGGAGTAAGCTGGTGAATGCGGAGTCAAGCGTGCGTATAAAAGTTTTACTTCAAAAAATTTACTTTACATTCCAAATCTATAACTTATTCGGCCATTTGAAGAATCAGGTTTTTTCAATATGGATTTTTTGTCTAAGTTTTCATAAAATTCAATTTTATACATACCCCGTTTTAGGCTCCAACCCGCCCATTTTCAGAGTTCCTGGCAAATTGCAATTATCTCTTATTGCGGTGAAGTAGGAAGAACATTCGCGTCCTGTGAAGCCTCCAGATTTTACAGACTCAGCCAAGTAGTAAACAGCTCTAGAAGAAGAAAGAAGACTGATTAATCAACAGTTCGTGAAAGACGAAAAAGAAATAGTTATTCATGATTTAATTAATAACATAAATGTGGACAACATCATATACATTGCTCTGAACCCAAAGTAAGTAGCTAAAGCACTTGTGTTATGGAATTCAGAGACAACGAAGGTACCACAAACACCTAGACCCGAGACAATGTAGAAAAGGGGTTTTCAACATTGACATGTCTCTACAACCCGAACCCGGGACCTGCTGCTAAAGGCAGAAGAGTCTTAAGCAAATTGAGAGACCTTTGCCCAGTATGGACAAATTAAAGGTCATTAAAAAAATTGCATATCGAGTTTATGACGCCATTTTCGAATTTTTAGGAGATTGTTGGAGAACTGGGGTTTTTAGTTTTTCTGCTTGTTTTCTGCTGCCAAGATAAAAGTGTCCTTACTTATCATGACTGCACATTGGAGTAATACAGCCTGGCATATCGATCCCTCCATTTGGATAGAAGTCGACATCGCCCAGAGGTGTCAAAAATCCCATCATTCCAGAATTACTGTGTATTACTTCCGTGTATATACCATCAGAAGCTTGGAGTCGGTTGGAGTTTGTAATCCAGCCGGGTAACGCTGGATCTATGGCTAAAAGAAAAAAAAGTTAAAAAATTACATTCCACATAAAAAAAACAGCCAAGTGCGAGTCGGACTCGTGCACAAACTGATGAAAAGATCTTCCAAGTAAAATAAAACAAAACTTCCGACAAAGACATATATTGTATAATCATGCATAAATCGGGCGGACGGTCATTATGTTCTCAAAAATCTTAACATTGCCATCTAGAAAAGTGACGTCATCGTCATAGCGACATCTCTTATTGTAAAAGTATGTTAATTTGACATAAATCGTATCGAACACTATATTTTGAAATGAAAAACAAACATGAAAATTTACATTTGAAAATAAGTACATGAAATCTACTTGAACTAACTAAACATATATAAAACCTACTTAAACGACTGAACACAAAGGGTTCCGTACAAGTTCGTTTACGGTTAATTATCCAAATAACAAAATTAACTGTTAAAAAATGCTCTCCCATACGTCGATGTACGAAACTATCCAATTTTCAACTGTAATTATAGGTTTGTAATCGCAAAAACCTAATTTTTATGTTACAAAACTACAAAATAAATACAAATCGTAGAAAGAAAAACTTAAACCTCAGGCAGGACTCGAACCTGCGACTACTGGCTTGACGCGCCACGATTTCTTATACGATTTATATTTAACTAGCTGACCCGTGCCCACTTCGTTGGGCATAATGTTAATAATCCTTTTTTAGTACATGTGACCTAACAATTTAAATTATTTTATTAACATTAAAAATTAAATTATCTATACTAATATTTAAAAAACTACTTTTTGTAACTTAAATATAAAAGTAAGACATATGCTGTCGTTGACTTTTTTGTAGGCATTTTCAAGCTCCACATCTTTTCTCTAAAACTCAAAAATATATCTTTCATAGTTAAGGCAGCGTTCGTAAGAAACGCTTTCAAACGACCGTTTTTTCTCCGATTCACTTTGCAAAACGGACTACCACGTAAAAGCCTTTTTATTTTTCGGTTTTTTATATAACCTATGACACTCAGCAATAATGTGGCTTTCTATTGGTGAAAGAATTTTTAAAATCGGTTCAGTAGATCCCGAGATTACCCCTTACAATTTAACAAATATACAAACACACAAACTTTACTTCTTTATAATAAAATATTAGTATATAAGAATAGATAACCTCATGATTAAAAACTGTTTGTTCGATCAAAAACTTGTTTCCCGATCTCAAAGGGAAGCGCGCGGACAGTCTGTAAGATATTAAAGTATTTACTTACCCAAAACAAAGGGAACTGATCCTCCGAGATTTCTACCGACGATGCCTACTTGGTGCCCTCCCAAACTGTGGCCGATAAGATAGTAGCTGCTGAGCTCAGCGCCCGTTTGAGAATTAAACCAAACTATGAACTGGGCCACTGAAACACCTGCAATGAATATCGTATAATTATTCAGAACATAAAGGTTTACTCACGCATATTCTCGGGATCGCCCGACTAGTTTCAGACTCAATAGGAGTCCCTAATCATGAGCTGACGCGGCGACGGTGGTGTCGGGAGTCGAACTGATCCGAAGAAGATGCGTCAGTAACGTATGAATACTCTTCACGAAGGTTACTATATGAACATCGTATGTAAAAGAAAGGAAACTAGAGATATAAATAATGTAAAGAAATGTAAATGTGGACAACATCACATACATTGCTCTGAACCCAAAGTAAGTAGCTAAAGCACTTGTGTTATGGAATTCAGAGACAACGAAGGTACCGCGAATACCCAGACCCGAGACTATGTAGAAAAGTAGTTTTCTACATTGACCCTTCTGGGGATCGAACCCAGGACCTCAGAGCTGGCGACACCTTGAAGACCTGTGTGTACGCCACTCGACCGCGGAGTTTGTCAATAATGTAATACTGTTAAATTTTATTTGTACTTGTAAACTTAGTACAGTACACTTGCAATAGATAGTTACTTTGTCCTTTGAAGAAGAGAAGAAAAATATAATAATAGAAAAATGATTGAATTTATTTCCATTCTTAGTACCAGGGGGGTACCGGTATATGGGGCGACGACTAGGAAACTCTACTTGTCTTGGGAGAAGCCTATCCAGCATTGGACCAAGCTTAATTGAGTTATAAGACGGGAAGACAAAGTTTACCTGATGTGACAGTGTTGGCGACAGCGACGAAGTAGTTGATGGGATTAGATCCCACAAACCAGTCTACGCCGATCACGTTAACATCGCCACCTTCCAACAACGCTGCAGATCGAAAGAGTTTATATTACAAACATCAATAACTTTTGTCAGAAAATAAGCTAGAATGTAAAAAAAAAATAAAAAAATAAAAACTATCTTTATTTTCTAAGACTGAGCAGATGATGGTCATTTTATTCGCTGGACAGAAAAGACGACGCTTAATTTAAGACTGGGTTACCTTGAGCAAATTTTCTTCATGGAGAACTCCATTGGTTGTCGCGCTCAATTTGCTCACGGTAGCGCGACAACCAATGGTGTTTTGACGTCATCTTGATCGCGGCAATCAATGGTCAAACACAGTCATTTCTGTCTGGCGAACAAATTGTATGTCTGTTCAGCGTCTCACTGAGTTATACAGTGTTTTTTGGCAAGGTGGTTTGAAACTATCAAGTTTTGATAATAATTATGTTAGTTGTTACCTGGAATCATCGTAGTTCCCAATATCCCTGTAAGATCATTTCTCCATCCAGGGATGAGTACCACAGTCTTCTTATTCGGGTCGAAGTTGGAGTTCCTCAAGAGATCCCCATTGCCTAGAACCATAGGTTGACTGACGTTGGGATTTTTCCTAAAATAAGATGGGAATTACAATAATTATTATAATTATATGAAATAATAAATAATATGGTCAATATGATACATTGCTCTGAACCCAAAGTAAGTGGGTAAAGCACTTGTGTTATGGAATCAGAGACAACTAAGGTACCACAAAGACACAGACCTGACACAATGTAGAAAAGTATTCTTTTTTTATTTGACCCGGCCGGGTTTCGAACACGGTGTCGAAACCTTGACAAGGTCTAGGTGTGGTACCTTCGTTGTATCTGGTTTCATAAAGGATGGCTAAGGATGGCTTGACTACAAACATGGTCGCATTCATTTAATCGTAAGATACCTATTTATTAGAAGCTATATAAGTGAATACCATATTAATCCTTATCTTAAATCCTACTATAATTATCTTTATTATCATCGTCATGCACAATTGCATATTATTGCATATTATTTGTTATTAATGTTCAAACTTCTTAGCGACACAATAATGCTATTGGTTGCCATACGCAAATTGAGAGGGGCAACCAATGGAGTTTTGCGGTCGCGGTCAACGGTATTGCGGCAACCAATAAACAGGCGCGGTCATTTCTGTCTGCCAAACAAATTGTCGAGAGTCTGCTTAGCGCGTTAAGCTGTGACTCTTTTACTGGCTTTTATTTAACTTGCAATGTATGTATGTTTAGGTCAAATCTTGCTAGCTATACTAGCTAAACTTCTTGACATATGAACGATGACTACACGGATAGTCGAGTGATATAGGTCACCACGCTAACTACTACTGTGCGCGACGTTCGACAATCATTTGTGTGATCCAAAATTGCTGGTTCTTAGTCTGGGTGTTCTTTATGCATGTGATTTGAACGTTTGTAAAACCCTCCGCGACACAAGTATTGCGGGAGTCGTTTAAAATAACAAAAAAATATGAAATTTTGTACACATATATATAAAAACAAAACAGTATTATGGTACTATTGGTACTCTCTGGCTTGTCTAAAAATCAAGCCGGAAGTTGGGCAAAGAAACTCTGTAACGAAA
This sequence comes from Diachrysia chrysitis, assembly GCA_932294365.1. Taxonomy (NCBI): domain Eukaryota; kingdom Metazoa; phylum Arthropoda; class Insecta; order Lepidoptera; family Noctuidae; genus Diachrysia; species Diachrysia chrysitis. Next base: position 4,935,268 of record OW028671.1, read on the forward strand.
CGATGCAATACTATCGTGTTTGGAGTTTTTTGATATGTCTTCACTAGTACGGTGATCCTAATTGGTTTAAAAGCTTACATTTAAACTTGTTTTATTATAACTTATTTTAAAATATTTAGAACAAAACGGTTTACTCACGCACATTCTCGGCATCGCTCGACTAGTTTCAGACTCAATAGGGGTCCCTAATCATGAGCTGACGCGGCGGCGGTGGTGTCGCGAGTGGGTGATCCCGAGAATATGCGTGAGTTAACCGTTTTGTTCTAAATAATTATGAATACTCCTCACGAAAGTTATTATGCACTTATTTTGAAGTCAGATAGTTAGTTACCTTGTAAATAGATGGTAGACATTCTGTACAGCGGGGTTGTACCTAGCGGCGTTAGCCAGATCGCTGGCAGTGCCCCAGAGGTCCACCAGGTGGGGGGCTTCAACTGCATCTCGCACGTACTGGTACCGGAGACCAGAGTCCATCTTCCTGACGATGGGATCGTAGGGAAGCGCTGAAACGATACACAAGCTCTTATTAAACTTGCAATGTATGTTTTTGTAGGTCAAATCTTAGAGATAAAATTTTAATCTCAAGCAGGGCTCGAAGCTTTTTTTTTTGCAGACGAACCTCATTTATTATTCAGCCTTGTATCCCCACGGGGGGTGGGGAAGCAAGAGTCCGGTCTTCCAGAGCCTTGAAAAAGTTTCCGACTACTCCGGCAAAACACCTGGTGCCATCCTTCGCCTTAGTGGCGGCGTTACGGGTCCAACCGAAGTCTTAACACCATAGCGCCCCCAGCGACTGCCCGCTTAGGGGCCGTCCCTCCTATCTAGGAGGGAGGACAGCGGGGGCAGTGCATGGCACTACCCATCCCCGCTCAGCACGGAAGGAGACGCGTGCAATAAAGGCTGAGGGATCCGCGTCCCCGAACAGGGTTCGAACCTGCGACAACTGGTTCAACGCACCAGTCGCTTTACCAACTAAGCTACAGAGGTAACTAACCAAAAGTTTAAATTTCTTTTTCTACTTGTTCTGTCTTTGGACCACGTATGCGACATCTAGTTCCAACCATTTCTGGCAAATGTAAGGCTAATCCGCGAGATATCACGAGCAGAACAAAAGTGTTCTTCGTGATACAAAATGTTTGCTTTAATCAAGCGGAAAATACGGCTTTATCTTTATGATCGATCTGTTTGTATGTCTTGTACTTAGACACGAGCCCCGAGTCAACAATAAGATAAAAGACTCGTTAACTTTGATTTATAGTCATAAGCCTGCCAAATTATTTGTGACGCCGGGCATTTCGGCCATATCTAAAAAAGGATTAATAATTATCATGATGAATGCTTAGACGAATTGATTTAAGAGAATAATTCACGTGTTTTTAAGCAGTATAATGTAAACAAAATATAATTATTACACGTCATAAGATTAGGAAAGTAAACGTTCTTATTACGAGCCTTTCTTCACATGATGGGTGACGTCACCAGTTAAAAAAATTTCCGATTTCCCATGAACTATGTTGTCCGTGTTTTTTTTTAAAGAAATCTACTGCTTAGCCTGATTGCAGCCTTTGACTGCTTCACCGGACTTTTTGGCGAAACCATAAGGGCCTCCAGCCAGAGCAATAGAAAAACTAACTACGTCAGCAACGTTCACTAAGGGCACCCCCTGTGGGGTTCGGACCTCGACTTAGTGCGTTGCTAACAATCTTAATAAGGCAAAAACAGCAAAGGATGGCTGGATCTAAGTTTTAATTATTTAGGGACATATTATTATTATTGCTGGTTTGGAATATTGATAGGGAATGTTTTCCATGATCGAGTTGATATTCTGTAGCGAGTTTTCATCTGATTGCATATCTCAACAAACAGATTTACTTAGATGTTTTTTACGCGGACTTTATCAATACTCTTGATCCTTTGAACCATATTATTACTACACTTTTTTGTTTCGTATGTAAACAGCACATGTATGTTACACAACCATAGAGTTATATTTATATCACTTTGGGAATATTGAAAATAGGAAAAAAAAAATTGTCAAATTTGAATAAACTTATACTTGCTTTACAGAAACATGATCTTGACCGTTTTTCAATTAATTGTTGTGCCACAAAGAACTTAATATTTAGATCTATGTTCTTTGTGGCATATTTTTATTAAACTGCATTGGTCATTAAACTGAAAATTACACGTTGTTTTATACACTTTTTAGTTATTTAAGATTTTGATCAATTCTACCCCCAAGGTGATTAAATAGTTAGAAAGTTTGTATGAAACTTTGTCAATTTTAAACCGATCGGGCTGAGACTTTGCATGCATAAAGCTACTATGACGTAGGCATCCCCTAAGAAAGGATTTTGATAAATTCCACCAATAAGGAGATCAAATAGGGGATGAAAGTTTGTATAAATCTTCTTAGATTTTCGACTGATTGAACTGAAATTTAAGATTGGAGCTACTATGATGAAGACGTCCGCTTAAATAGGATTTTGATATTTAACAAATTTTACACGCTAAACAAAAGTAAAGCCGCAGAAACTAAACCTTATTAATAATAATACTTCTTAACACGAGCGAAGCCGCGGGCAAAGCTAGTCTATCTATATATATAAAATGCTTTGTCCTGAATGACTGACGAATCAACGCACAGCCTAAACCGCTGATCGTAGAGACCTGAAACTTGGAGGGCGAGTTCTTTGTATGACGTAGGCATCCGATAAGAAACAATTTTCCGAAATTCTACCCCTAAGGGGGTGAAAAACGGTATCAAATTTAGTATGGGACAACGTGATTCCTTGATCCAATTTACTTTAAATTTTCATAATCGATACTCCTTAGTGCTTTTGATTTAAATTACATTTTATTTTGACTCAAGTTTGAAAACTCAATCCGATTTTATTCAAAAAACGTTAAAGTCTCATAAAACCTTGGTGCAATGCAATACTCTTTAGATTGGAATGTCAAAAACCATTTTCAGCTACGCGGACGAAGCCGCGGGCTAAAGCTAGTCGTATATATAACAAATATTAAATTACCTGTAATAGCGCTTATTCCCAGGATAAAAATTACAATTGCCCGACCCATGGCTGACGATGTTACAATTAGTGATTTAATTAATTCTCTATCATATATGTATCGATATTTATACTCTAATTAATTGATAAACATCTAAAATTGAGTTCAGACTACGCTTTTAAAATTGTTAAGTTTATAATTTCACGATAAACCGGAGATATATCGTCAATTAATATAATATTGCACAGTATTTATCTATTTACTAGCGTTTTCCTTTTTAATGTTTTTATAGGTATTCTGCCATTCGGGTAAAGACGAACCCGACAAATCAAAGATCATGAAAATCGGTACGCCGATGAGTTATAAAACGTGTATCGAACCCGGCTTTCTTAAAACGAAAATATGATTAATACTACAATTATGTAGGTAAACAATAATACAATTTATTGTACACACACAAAAATAAAGGAAAGTTACTAGTTATAGGTCAAAGGTACTGCTTATGAATTATATTATAGCAGGCACACAAACAACACACTGTACAAAAAAATAATGTCAATTTTCATGAACACTGGATCACGTGTTCTCTAAACTAATTTCAATTTTTCATTGGCATTGTATTGAAGTTAAAATTAATTAATGAGTAAGAGCACAGCATTGAAAAACTTTACAATAGAAACAGACAGAGTGTGTAATTTAAAAAAACGAGTGTACTTTAGACCACACGTCTGTAGTAAAACTTCTTTTAGAGAAAGAAAGAAAGGAAATGTGTGCTCGCACCTCTCTTTCTTGCCCCTACAGTAATATACGAAACGTAACTCTCTCTCTATCTTCACTAACTTATATTCCCCTGTCAACCTCCGTTTTCCTTGCCCGATTACACTTTTCGTAACGCTCTTGTCACACATTTGAAGCGAAGCTTACTCCCCAAGTGAAGCGTGCGTAAAGAAGTTTTACTTCGGCGGAGCTCACCAGGCAATGTTGTTTGTTGGTCGTTTGCACTACTCTAGGTACTCGAGTTACAGAACAAACAATTTGTTCACCAAAGAGAAATGACCGTGTTTGACTATTGGTTGCTGCGGTCAGTCCACTTCGGTTGCCGGGCTCAACTTGCATACGGCAACCACTAAGTAAATCGCGGTCAGATTTCTCAGAGCCTTCTACTTCTACTTCACCTTCTACTTCTAGTTTGGAGTTTCTTGCCGGTTCTCCATAGGAAGGTCACTTTGGAACCGCGCACCTAGAGTCATTTATTTCTGTAACTTTAACGTTTGTTAAGCGCCTTTTTGAGGTTTATAAGAAATAAAAAACTTTTGAATTTGATTGATTTTGAAGCCACATTGGTGCTACCCTGGGTTTAACCTCTAATCTTAAACGTCACAATTAAATCATTGTACCGATAATCTGCCAATACCATATAATATTTTGCCAAATTTAATCAATGAACAACTACAAAACATTCTGAAGTTTTAGCGTGATAAAGATTATCATTGAATTGTTTTATTGATAATAGGATTATGAGTCACTAAGCCCTGAAAATTATACCTACATATTGTTGGCATGAGTTTATCAAATAATAATATATTTATAATATATTTACATCTTCCTTATTCTAAACATATACAACAACATATATTTTTTTTATTTTAGCAAACGCACAAGTAATGCCATTTAAATGACATAGAAATTACATCATAGTAATGTCATTACTTTGCCTCCATTTTTAATGTTAAACCAGTATATTCTATAAGATTATTTTTTGTGTAAGCCATATAATCCCTTTTCTATTAGGAGAGAAGAAAAAAGCATATTATTCAATGATAATACCGGCCTATAAATGTCATACGTTGTGCATGAAACATTTCAACTGCTTGAGCGGTTCAGCTACCTATTTCAGGTCATCGGTCCATCGGTCCATCGGGCTGGGGGGCATCCCTTCACGCTGCATTTTCCGATTCGCGGTCTCCACTCAAATACTCTTTTGCCACGGCTATCGGTCCTTCGACAGACAATCTGAATAATATAATACTAATACCAGCCTATAAATATCCCACTGCTGGGCACAGGCCTCTTCTCATATAGAGTAGGAACGAGCATTCATTACCACGCTTGCTCATTGCGGGTTGGCGATTTCACATTCCAATTTTTGGAATCCGGGTTTCCTCACGATGTTCTCCTTTCCCGATTGTCAATGATGTCTTAGAATAATTAAGAAAGTACATATAACTTTGAAAAAGTCACATTGGTAATTGCCTGTCATGGGTTCGAACTTGCAACAATCTGAATACCTAATGTTAAATATATTGAATAGATAACTAAATGTTAAAGATACCTAATTAACTTTAAATTATAGGTAAGACTTTTAAGATATTGACATTATAATGTCTAAAATAAGGAAAATCGATGTAAAGAGTATACCTAGTTTAATTATCCTTGTTTTATTATCTATTAAATACCTGTATTTACTTTATCCTCTTTGTCATTATAATTAAAACCAGCTGTCCCCCGCGACTTTGTTCGCGTGTTTTAGTTTCAACGGTTTTTCATTTTTGCAACATTTTTCATTTATGCTCCGCTCCTATTGGACGTAGCGTGATGTTATATAGCCTATAGCCTTCCTCAATAAACGGACTATCCAATACAAAAAGAATTTTTCAATTCGAACCAGTAGTTCCTGAGATTAGGGCGTTCAAACAAACAAACAAACTCTTCAGCTTTATAATATTAGTATAGATTATATTAAGTAAAGTATAGATTACAAAATTGTATCTTACAAAATTGTAGCTACCTACAGTTTTAAAACAAGGAAAATCGATGTTACTGTAAAAACCCTTATTGGTATATACTAGCTTTGTCTTCGTGTCTTGGTAACTACCAGGATTTTATAAAACGTGTCAAATATTCGAGCTTTACTTACTGTTTTGCCTTTGACTGACGGAAAAGTTTGGTAAGGCTTGGTCGGTCGACGGAGCTCTGGGACCAAAGTCGGACAACGGAGCCCTGGGAGCACAGAGTACTTTTATATGCCTGGGGGTCTAGACAAGTGGTATTTCGATAGATTCGCTGATAAAATCGCTCAATGTATGGAAATGACAAGTCCAAGTCACGTGACTTATCAAAACGAAATGTCATTTCTATACATTTAATGTCATTTAAGCGATTTCTTCAAAAAAATAAAAATAAATGCCACTTGTCTAGGGGGGCTGGGCTGACGGTCGGACGATGAAGCCAACGGGGGCTTTATCGATTCGCTCGCTCATCAGCCTTCGAACCTAACCTATCTGTGTCGGGGTGTTCTATTAAAGTATTTATGTGCAAAACTAACAGTATTGGTTTTGTCAAGTACAGTGCTAAATAATGTAAGATAAACCACCACTTGACAGAGTTATCTATTATGCATCAGCGACATAATTTTAATTACTACACATTTCAATTTGAATATCAACCATACACTGAAGTCAGGGTGACCCAAGTTTTAAAGTTTTGTAATTTTTTGTAACTCAATTCCCATAACTTAGGGCCGGCGCTCACTGAAGTCGTGGCACGGCATGGCACGGCAGGTTGTGCAGTGGCATCCCGCGGCGTTTTCTCCCCCTCTTGCCCCTTGCGCACCGACCGGACTGCGCCCCACCGAAATGCTGAACAAGTTTCAACCTTATTTCAACTGGCTAGCAATCAAAATTCCTCGACCCCAAAGTGACCCATACGTCTCGCAGGATGCAATGGCGCGCCGCGGCATCCCGTGGAATGAAACAGCAAGACACGTCATGCCGCCGCATCCTGCGGCGTGTCGCGTCATGCCGCAGCATCCTGCGGCACGTCGCGGCATCGTGGTAACAAAATAAAGTAACATAATTTCTAAACTCATTGAGATAAGATTCAAAATAACTTAATTAGTATTAAAACCCTTTGCCAGGACACACCGTGCCGTGCCGGCAGTGGGCGCCGGCCCTCATAGCGTAACATTTGCTGTGCTGTTATATTATGTATACTTTGGGTCAAGATCTACGAGGGACTTGACCCAAAGTATCACTCCCTCAGTAAGTCATATTTACTAGACACCTATACAGGGTGTATGTGTACCTAATTTTTGAGACATTATCAAATGAATGCTATTCTTTTATTTTATGTAATTCGACAATAATATTTAAAATGAAACTTTGGTTTAATCTCTAGTTCTGAATTTTAAATTTGGTTGGTTATTGAAAACTGACTCTATACAAACATGGGTTATAGGTAGAAGACACTTAAATAAAAAACATATAAATGGCAAGATTCGTTTATTAACATATCTAACAACTAATAAAATCATATATATGTATGTCAAGGTCGTGAAAGATTGTCTTAGAAATAATAACGTAAGCGACAAAATAGAAAATCTCATATTAATCGAAATCTACCGGATGGAATAAAAAATCAATCGACATTAATCTAAATATTATGATTATGCATCAAATAGTGTGAAAACAATATCATTAAGTTTAATAGTTTGGTGGATTAAACAAAAAAGTTTTTATAGAGCCGATTTCAAAAAATAAAACTATCAAGGAAAGTTTCTTTAATCATGTAACTGATCAATATTTATTTTCATCATATCCTCTTCTATCTAGAAACCAAGCAGTTCGTGTAGGAGCGGTATATGCGAGTTCAATTTATTTTTGTATTTTCTTCTCAAATTAGCTCAGCTATTTGTCAGCAGCTCAGGTGGATGCGTCATGGTAGCCCGCAAAATTCAAATCTTATCATTTTTGCAATTTGTCGGTCAGTCTCAGGCTTTTTTTTTATTAAAATACAATTCGCGACCGTAGTATGTTTGTAGGTACTTAAACAATTATAATCATTTAATTTTAAATCATCAACCTATATCTATACTTTAATATTATAAAGCTGAAGAGTTTGTTTGTTTGAACGCGCTAATCTCAGGAACTACTGATTTGAATTGAAAAATTATTTTATTATTGGATAGTCCGTTTATTGAGGAAGGCTATAAGCTATATAACATCACGCTACGACCAATAGGAGCGGAGCATAAATGAAAAATGTTGCAAAAATGAAAAACCGTTGAAACTAAAACACGCGAACAAAGTCGCGAGGGACAGCTAGTGTTAAATAAATTAAGTAGATAACTACATTTTAAAGATGCCTAATTAACTTTAAACTATAGGTAAGATTTTTAAGATATTGAAATTATAATGACTAAAATAAGGAAAATAGATGTTAATTGTATACCTAGATTAATTATCCTTATGTTTTACTATCTAATTAATATCTATATTTCCTTTATCCGCTTTGTCATTATAATTAAAATTTAATATCTTACAAAATTGTAGCTGCAGTTTTAAAACAAGGAAAATCGATGTTACTGTAAAAACCCATAGTTTGGTACCTATACATATACACTTAACAGCAATAAAATCGCACGCTTTGACTTTTTTTGTTAATGCAGTTTTTTTCATGAATCTGAATAAATATTTAAAAAAACACAAAGCATAGGTACATGACATAAAAAATAATAATAAACATAAGAGGTTTTACGGCACAAAACCCAACAAACGGGTAAAATTACCCAATTTTGTTGAAGAAATAATCTATACTAATATTATAAAGCTGAAGTTTGTTTGTTTGTTTGTTTGAACGCGCTAATCTCAGAAACTACCGGTTCGAATTGAAAAATTCTTTTTGTATTGGATAGTCCGTTTATTGAGGAAGGCTATAGGCTATATAACATCACGCTAAGACCAATAGGAGCGAAGCATAAATAGAAATGTTGCAAAAATGAAAAACCGTTCAAACTAAAACACGCGAACAAAGTCGCGGGGGATAGCTAGTGAAAAGTAAACTTAAAATTCTTAATCAAATTGTTTATTAATAAGGTTTAGGGAATACCCCTAGCCTTAATTTCAGCTCTTAATCGGTTTTTCATGGACCGTATTAATTTTAACATGAAATCTTGTGGTATAGCGTTCCACTCCTCTTCAATGGCAAGTTGAAGCTCTAGGAGGCGCGTAGGAGCAGCCCCCTAGACAAGTGGCATTTCGACAAGCGTTAACGAAGATAGAAATCGCTTAAATGACATTAAATGTATGGAAATAACATTTCGTTTCGATAAGTCACGTGACTTGGACTTGTCACTTTCATACATTTGAACGATTCGATCAGCGTTATCGCTTGTCGATATGTCACTTGTCTAGGGGGGCTGGGCTTCTTCTTCGAGCATTACTTACTGTTTTGCCAATGACTGACGGAAAAGGTTGGTAAGGCTTGGTCGGTCGGCGGAGCCCTGGGACGAAAGTCGGACAACGGAGCCCCGGAGCCCTGGGGCCCTAGAGAAGTGGTATTTCGACAAACGTTTACGCTGATAGAATCGCTCAAATGTATGGAAGTGACAAGTCCAAGTCACGTGACTTATGGAAATGAAATTTCATTTCTATACATTTAATGTCATTTAAGCGATTTCTTTAATATCGTTAACGCTTGTCGAAATGCCACTTGTCTAGGGGGCTGGGCTGACGGTCGGACGATGAAGCCCGAGTATAACGGGGGCTTTATATTTTATATCTAGATTCGCTCGCTCATCAGCCTTCGAACCTAACCTATCTGTGTCGGGGTGCTCTATTAAAGTATTTATTTGCAAATCTAACAGTATTGGTTTTGTCAAGTACAGTGCTAAATAATGTAAGATAAACCACCACTTGACAGAGTTATCTATTATGCATCAGCGACATAATTTTAATTACTACACATTTCAATTTGAATATCAACCATACACTGAAGTCAGGGTGACCCAAGTTTTAAAGTTTTGTAATTTTTTGTAACTCAATTCCCATAACTTAGGGCCGGCGCTCACTGAAGTCGTGGCACGGCATGGCACGGCAGGTTGTGCAGTGGCATCCTGCGGCGTTTTCTCCCTCTCTTGCCCCTTGCGCACCGACCGGACTGCGCCCCACCGAAATGCTGAACAAGTTTCAACCTTATTTCAACTGGCTAGCAATCAAAATTCCTCGACCCCAAAGTGACCCATACGTCTCGCAGGATGCAATGGCGCGCCGCGGCATCCCGTGGAATGAAACAGCAATACACGTCATGCCGCCGCATCCTGCGGCGTGTCGCGTCATGCCGCAGCATCGTGCGGCACGTCGCGGCATCGTGGTAACAAAATAAAGTAACATAATTTCTAAACTCATTGAGATAAGATTCAAAATAACTTAATTAGTATTAAAACCCTTTGCCAGGACACACCGTGCCGTGCCAGCAGTGGGCGCCGGCCCTTATAGCGTAAAATTTGCTGTGCTGTTATATTATGTACACTTTGGGTCAAGATCTACGAGGGTCTTGACCCAAAGTATCACCCCCTCAGTATGTCATGATATTTACTAGACACCTATAAAGGGTGTATGTGTACCTAATTTTTGAGACATAATCATATGAATGCTATTCTTTTATTTTATGTAAATTGATAATAATATTTAAAATGAAACTTTGGTTTAATCTCTAGATCTGAATTTTAAATTTGGTTGGTTATTGAAAACTGGCTCTATATAACATGGGTTAAGGGTAGAAACAACTTAAATAAAAAACAAATAAATGGCAAGATTCGTTTATTAACATATCTAACAACTAATAAAATCATATATATAATAAAAATAACAATGTATTTGGTTAACTTAGCAATTTGAACTAAATGCTTTTATAATTAAACCCTTTCAAATGAGTGACTAAAGTTATAATAATTAATAGATATATGAGTTGAGCAGACAACGCACAATTAGTCTGGCGGATAAAAATGACCGCGCTTGTCTGTTGGTTGTCGCGAACATTTTGACACCTTGATCAAGCTGGCCCGAGCCGGCCAAACTAGCAATAAAAATATGTCCTTAAATAATAAAAACTTAGATCCAGCCCTCCCTTGCTGTTTTTGCCTTATTAAGATTGTTAGCAACGCACTAAGTCGAGGTCCGAACCCCACAGGGGGCGCCCTTAGTGAACGTTGCTGACGTAGTTAGTTATTTTATTGCTCTGGCTGGAGGCCCTTAAGGTTCTCACCAAAAGTCCGGTGAAGCAGTCAAAGCCTGCGCTCAGGCCAACTGCGAAAAACTCTTCCAAAAAAAAATCTTATTGACTCGAGTGGTTGTCGCGCTCAACTTAACCAAGGCAACCAATTATCAAGCGTTGATATTTCTGTCCGACGGACTAATTATCCGTCTTCTGCTTCACACCTAATAGTATTATGACTTAACATTATTCGTATTTCAATTGACAAACGATTGAATGTAAATATTTGTAATTAAATACAAATAGTAAAAAATCATAATAGTAGATCGCTCGAAAAAGTTCACGTGTACTACCTACAGTTTTGTATCAAAGAAGCCGCCTGAGCGAGACATCTTTTTCTAGTACGAATGTTGAACCAGGAACACGCCTTTATTGGATCGGACAGGGTTTTTGTTACATACTGTATACGTAGCACTGAACATTCAAAATAAAGCAAAATCGACGAAAGCGATTCAAATAGGATGTCGATCGCAATACATAATTATTTTTAAAATAATTAAATATTATACCCGTACAATATTTTGTAATCGGATACAGGTAATAGGGATGTTTCCTGGGTATGAAAAGTTAAAATCTATTTAGTCCGTCAGTTAGATAATAAAAAAATATTAGACACGTATTTTTTCTTTTACCAAAACAATAAAAAATTACAAAGATACAGCGCTTTAAAGTTTCGGAGTGGGGGCTTATGACGCCACGCCTTGGTAAAAATTGTAGCGAGGAGTGACGTCACGCGTCATTTCCGTTCTCTGTATTTAGATCATTTTTTGTTTGCAGGAAAAAGAAAAAATACGTGTCCAATAAAATTCATTAATCTACAAGGCGGACATTGAAAAAAAATAGAAAACATGCCTATTGTGACTTTTGCTCGCGTACTCTGTCAATATTTTATCTGGATTAAATATAAGATATCCGATTAAAAAATATATATAATCACTATTTACAATAATCACTAGATATATACCGCATTCTATAGTTTTTAGCACCTAAGTATACACGTACTGGATCACCCAGTAAATGTGTTGTTTGTCAGACAGACAGTCGCTCTATAACATACTGGTGTTCAGCTGTCGGTGAGACTGGAAGCTGAACACTACAGTGCGGGGAAATGCTTTAGATTCCATTTAAAAACAAAACTATTGTATGCTTCTAACATAATTAAAACTAATCACAGCAACACAAAATTACATAATAATAGTTTTTATATACATGCTATTTATATACAACTATAGTGGTATTTATAATAATAATATCTTGGGACAACTCACACACGATCATCTGATCCCAAAACTAGGCAGAGCCTGTATATGGCAACCTGACAACTGATAAACATACTTATATATCTCTAAATACATACATATTATAGATAAATTACACCCAGATACAGAACAAATGATCATGCTTATCGCACAAAGATTTGTCCTGGGTGGGAATCGAACCCACGACCTCCGGCTTAGCAGACAGGTTACTAACCACTAGACCAACAGGCCAGTGATTTTTTATGATGAAAACCACTGCCATTGACATCTTCAGGAGATGAGATTTTATAATATGTATGTATAACAATATTTAGTTGCGAACTCTCAATAATAGGTGGCGCTGTATATTTTTTATAATAGTAGGAACAAAATAAATGCGTTTCTGCAAAATCATTGTTCTAAATAGGGGTATTTGACAGGTTTTTAAAAACTGTTCTAAGTTAATCACTGATGTCTAAGGATTCTATAGAAAAACTATATTTTACGTTCCATTACATAATTATAGTGCAAGAGAAAATGAAAACAAAAAATATCCCGCAAAAAAGCTTTTCCTGACAATATGGCGCCTCATGTCATCGTGACGTCACCTGCTTGTAAACTTTGGTTGTTGAGTACTGTATACAAGTAGTTGACGTCATCAACCATTCGGCCAATCACAGCCGTTTTGAATCACGTGACTAAAGTAGACAAAAAAAAACTTTGTCGATTTTCTCTTAAAATATGATCTGGTATTTTTTTTTACTGACTAAATATTTGGTTACCAAAATTCATATTCAATACGGACGCCATCAATAGATCCTATATTTTACACGCTGTCAAATACCCTATTATATCTTACAATACAAGACATATTCAATGTTGCCATGTTTTGGTAACATGTGCATGGTTGACAACTCTTCTTTTTTCTGCCCTTTTCCCAATTTATTTGTGGTCGGCGCACAATGTTTTCTCCTTCCATTCCACTCAATTAGCCGTCATACTGTCATTCACTGATTTTTCCCTCATATCATCTCTCACGCAATCGATCCACCATCTATTAAACCTCCTCTTCCTCCCTAGTCCTCCACATCCAAATTCATCACTCTTTTATTTACATGCATGGTTGACCACTAAAATGATTATTTCACCTACTAAATCAAAATAGCAATTTTGAGTAATTGTTATAAATGATATCTTAGATATCCGCGCAAACAAGGACTGCTTGAAGCAGTTTGAAAGCTTCTATCGGTCCACAAAACAAAAGCGGACGGGAGGCGATTGGTCTCTGGCTAGCTTTAAGAGCAGAAAGTGTAAGGGCGACCTTACACAGACCCTCAATGAATCAGAACTATGCACAATTATTTAAAACAAAACGGTTTACTCACGCACATTCTCGGTATCGCCAGACTAGTTTCAGACACAATAGGAGTCCCTAATCATGAGCTGACGCGGCGGCGGTAGTGTCGTGAGTTCGATTTGCGACATTAGGGACTCCTATTGAGTCTGAAACTAGTCGGGCGATCCCGAGAATATGCGAAGTATAACCGTTTTGTTTTAAATAATGATAAATACTCCAAACGAAAGTAATTATACAAATAACTATGCATGTCATCGGACGATTGTGAGCATTGATAATTCACAAAATATACTCGAAAAATTATAATCTGTCGACAAATTCTGAACTACAATATTGCAGACTAGATTGTTTGTAAAAACCTAACCTTATATTTTAAAAAATCCGATTGACAAATTTATCGGCAGTTTATATCGCAATAATTATTATAAACTATCACAATTTGTTGAAGGATTCCTATATAAAAAAAACCAATTCGCTTTGCTAACGGACGATAGAATCTTCTAACGCCTAGATCCTATAATTAATATGTGCGATTTTTCATGATTTTTATCTCTTTTTTTTTTAATTTATTTATTTTTAATTGTAAGTTTATGGCATTGTAACTGTAAATATTATGTAGGTCTACCATTAACTCATTTCGTTATTATTTTATTTCTTCAGTATAGTTATTGCTAACTGGCGATCTGAGTAAGTTGTTGCCCCACATATTTTGATGGTGCCACTGGTGGTATTCTTGTGTGTCGGGTTGTGCAGCTCCCTCGAAAATGGTTGAGCTGCATGAGCTATTCGGGGCACTCTTGCCACTTGTTGGCACAGGCTTGCTCAGGTCGAACTGGCTCTTTCATCAAAAGGCCAGTCCAGAAAAGACACTGCATTTATTTACACAAAATTTTTAATTACAATGATTGTCTGGACTTTAAAGGAGGCTGACCCCTGACTTTGTTTCGACATTTCTTCTCAGGGTAGCCAGTTAGGAAATGTCGAATCCAGCGAGCTCTAAAAAATGTTTTATGTGACTTGTAAAAGTGATGATTTTTTTCTAGTTACAAAAATAAATGATTTGATTTGATTTGAATTATCTTTTGATTCGTTATTCGTTAACGTGACGATCCGTCACTAGGCTGTCTCTCATCCGTTCGTAACCAGACGTCAGTTATTTGGGTAACGAACAGTTACAATTTTTTTTATAGGAACAACTTTTTTTAACGCCTCGTTGATATTTTAACAGTTCGTTAGGGAAACGATTCGTTTTTTGTTTATTGGTCCCGGCCATGCGCAAAATGAAGATAATTGTATCGTTCGTAAGCAAAACGAATCAATTCTTGAATATAGGAATTAGCTATAACCATTCTGATAAAATTAAATCATGAAACACAACTTCAATACGAAACTATCATTCTAAATACGTAACTAAACAACTTTTAGCGGTATCATCGTTTTTAGTGTTGTCTATATTATCCATATACTGTGTGTAGCCCCCGGCTAATATCCCCATGAAAATAATAGCCCCAACTGAAGAGTTGGATCTGAATTTAGACGCACAGTCTTCAGGATTTTCCGTGTCCAGTGTGTAAATCTGAAAATAAATAGTATTATTTTTATTACTCACATAACTTAGGAAACAACTTAATAGCTCTTAACGCAGTAGTGGTTGGATCACAAGAAGGTGTGTTGGCCCACGTTGATTGCTCAAAAATACGATACAATCTTATCTGCGGGTCGCTGCAAAATAAACAGCCCTTTAACCAGCAGTGCGTATAAACAAGATTTCGGCCAAGCGCCCATCTATTCAAAAGCCACGGTTAAGATTTTATCCGCGACGCTCACGGCCAGCAATTATGGCCCTAGTAGAGCCCCGGCACTCCGCGGCGAGGTAGCCGGCCTCGGCGAGCAGGGAGGGCCCACTCCATCAGCACCTACTAGAGCCCTGGCACTCACCTGCCTCCCCGCGTGCGCTAGGTAGCCGCCCACGGCCAGCAGGTAGGGCCCACTCTACAGCACCTAGTAGAGCCCCGGCACTCACCTGCCTCCCCGCGTGCGCTAGGTAGCCGGCCACGGCCAGCAGGTAGGGCGCCTGCACGCCGGCCGCGAGGCCCGCCGCCGCCAAGCTCGCGGCGCTGAGTATCGCGCAGCCGGTGAGCGCAGCGCGCGTGTGCGGACCGAACGTTAGCGCGGTAGACCGCACTCCGGCTATTATGTCATCGGCTTTGTCCTGGTTAAAAACAATTTTATTGAAAAAAGATAATCGCAATCGAGGTCGAAAACGAGATCGAAATCTATCTACTTTGGGTTCATAGCACTGTATGTGATGTTGCCCACACTTATTCTTACCTGATGTGCGTAAATCGTGTCGTAAAGTACAGTCCAAGCCAAGGCTCCTACATACAGGGGGCCACATACAGCCCAATCCACTGTGCCCTGTATCGCACTGTAGCCCAATAGTGCCCCCCAGTTGAAAGTAGCCCCTAAAACTACTTGAGGGTAATTTGTAAATCGCTTGGCAAGAGGGTAGGTTACTACAAGAACTGAAACAAAAGAAAATAATTAATAATTAAGAAATTCTAATACAAAATTAATTAAGTACCAATTTTTTGTATAATTATGTCGTGGTGGCCTAACGGTTCAACGAACGGATTTGTATGCACAAATGTGCAGGTTCGAAGCCACTATGGGCAAGTACCAATGTGACTTTTTCAAAGTTATATGTACTTTCTTAATTATTCTAAGACACCATTGGCAAACGGTGAAGGAAAACATCGTGAGAAAAATTGGATTCTAAAAATTGGAATCTGATATCGCCAACCCGCAATGAGCAAGCGTGGTGATCCTGTGCCCAGCAGTGGGACATTTACAGCCATTATTATTATTATCACAAAACATATCTAATTTATTTGTTAAACAGAGGTTTTGGGGTAACAATGATCTTTTGAGAGTAGTATAAAAATAAAAACACCTAACATCAAATTCGATTACATTATGAAATGTTATTCCTTATTTTTAAACTTGACTTTGAATTTGTTAAAACTTTTGGCTTTAAATTTGTTAACACATACAACCTTACACCCTACAAAAAAAACTGGCCAAGTGCGAGTCGGACTCAACCATTAAGGCTTCCGTCTTATGGGGTCATTTACACGTTTCTTTAATTTTTTGTTATAGCGGCTACAGAAATACACACTGCGAATATTTCAACTCTAGCTATTACGCTTTACCGAGATACAGCCCTCTGACAGACGGACGGACGGACGGACGGACGGACGGACGGACGGACAGACGAACGGACGGACAGACAGCGGAAGCTTAGAAATACCAAAGCCATACTCACGCATACTACTAGCTCCTAACAATATACTGTAGCAGTTCAGCTGCAACAAAACGCCTAGCGCTAAGCTCAGCTGTGCTGCTAGGAACACTACGGCTTGCGTCTCGCTCACCGCCCCCGTCACTAATGGACGCGTCTTCGTTCTTTCTACCTGTAAGATATAATAAAAATTACAACAACTATTTTCTAAATTAATTAATAATTTTAAGACACTTTCACAATAATGTTGAAGGAAAACATCTTAAGGGAACCAGTGGCCTTAAGCCGCCTATAGACGGACTGCTCGAGCAGTTTGTCTGTGATCAACGTACACGGACTGCTCGAGCAGTATGTCACTGATCAATGTACACGAAGTGCTCGAGCAGTTTGTCAGTGATTGACGTATACTGGCTGCTCGAGCAGTTTGTCAGTGATTAACGTATATGGGCTGCTCGAGCAGTTTGTCAGTGAACAACGTACACGAACTGCTCGAGCTGTCGGAGTTCTATCCATTGGTTAAAACTATTTGAAAACCGTTTGATACCTAGTTTTCGAATTTATTGCATTCAGATATACAGATAGACGCGGCGGAGGACTTCGTTTTATAATAAGTAAAGATTAAATATAAGTAAACATACCTTAGCATCAACATCTCTATCCCACAAATCGTTGATGGTACACCCTGCTCCTCTCATGAGCCCCGCTCCCACTAGGAATAGGCCAGCGGTGTGGAGTGAGGTCTGTAGGGGTACGGTACCGGGTATGGAGGCCAGGGCTATAGACCATGCGCAAGGCCAGTAAAGGAGGTAGATACCTGTAAACATAATAATACATATTTGTATAATAACTTTTGTGAGGAGTATTCATAATTATTCAAAACAAAATGGTTGACTCACGCATATTCTCGGGGTCGCCCGACTAGTTTCAGACTCAATAGGAGCCCCTAATCATGAGCTGACGCGGTGGCGGTGGTAACGCGAGTCGAATAATAATATTATTTTTATATCAATAGTTTTATTATAATCTATACTAATATTATAAAGAGGAAAGATTTGATTGTTTGTTTGTTTGCATTGAATAGGCTCTGAAACTACTGACCGGTTTTAAAAAATTCTTTACTGTTGGGAAGCTACACTATCCCCGGGTGACATAGGCTATATAATGAACTAGCTGTCCCCCGCGACTTTGTCCGCGTGTTTTAGTTTCAACGGTTTTTCATTATTGCAACAATTTATGCTCCGCTCCTTTTGGTCGCATCGCAGCGTAATGTTATATAGCTTATAGCCTTCCTCAATGAATGGGCTATCCAACACTGAAAGAATTTTTCAAATCGGACCAGTAGATCCTGAGATTAGCGCGTTCAAACAAACAAACAAACTCTTCAGCTTTATATATTAGTATGGCTAATACATATTATTATACAATAATACATACCTATGGGTTTATCCCATCTCGCTAACTTAACATACGGATCAACTTTCTCCTTCCAAAAACTTTCTACCGTAGCAACAGCACTTGTACTTGGCAATCTTTCCTGTAGTTTCTCATACACTATTTTCGGTGTTGTCGTTTCTATAACAGCCTTCTGTCTATGATCGTTACGTGTTGAATGTACTCGTGATATTTCATAATGATTATTATTGTTATGCTGCTTTTTCACATAAACTTGACCACATAAACACGAGTATGGTTTTATATGGCTTACGGTTTGTATCTTTGTATTAAACTGTATCGTTCTCTGTAGTAGTGTTGTGTATTGTGATATTTTGTATATTTTTATCGTGTTATTCAACATTTTTGGCGGTTTCACAGCTCTGGTTCTGTAAATAGATAAAAAATATATTACGTAAGTTATTTAATAATGCTTTACCTAGTAAAATGGGTTGACGAAGTCATATAGTAGTCAAACCATGTAAAATACGGTATTCAGCTGAATCCGATGAGACTGGACACCGATCCAACACAGCTAAGATAAAGGCTACGCAGAGAGACTTAACTAATCCATTAAATTGTTAAAGATACTTAAAAATCAATACTATTTTTAGAATTGCAAAAGTAACTGTGTTTGTCTGTTTGTTAGGCTTTCACAGCTAAACCAATAAACTAATTTTGATGAAACTTGGTATATATACATAGGCTACATTTTGCTGCCATAACCGACACCCACACATGTAGAGCTGCAGCTACAACAACAGCTAATAACATAATAATAAGCCCTGTCTACATAAAAACTGATGTTTACACCAACTTTATAAAACTATTATTTTCCTGTAAGGTAAATATAATAAATATAAGCCAGGTTTTAGATAAACACGTGTTATTACTTTATAAATGGACTTTGAAAGCAATCCAATTGGAATTAAAATAACAATTATATTAATTAACATATTACTGATATAAAGAACGATAAATACTCATGTGAGCTATATTAAGTATGGAGATTCTTATCGAATTCAAACTAGGAAATAGTTACGATGCAGGAAAATAAATAATATATCTTTCGGAGCAATATTTAAATTGTTTCGTACATAAAATATGTTATTTATGGTCTAATAAATTGAAAAACACATGTAACTCACCTTTAAACCGTAGTTTCAGTTAAAAAAATCAATAAGTACTTGTATACAAATTATTCTATTAAAAAATAATAGCCAATTATTATTAACGCATCCGAGGTTAATGTCAATTTCAAGGACACTAAACAAATTATCGAAGAAAATAATTAACGACACATATTTTGTAGTACCTTTTATTGCTATTTACATTATTATTATTTTATTGTAAATAATAAATAAAGATAGAATAGAATTAGGTAATAATCCAATGTGCCGCGAAAGATAAGGACACACAGATCAACAGACAGATGATAACGCGATCTGGATCTGTCAATTCTGTCATATTCGATTTTTTCCAACATAAGTAACTTCGTTCAGAAATTTTAATTGATAAAGAAACAAAATAGGTGTTATGTTTTTATTAAACTTTAAAAAGTAGTAATGAGATAATAGAATTCGATTTACTTGTATGATTTAGTTATTTATTTTATGATATTATTAATTTACCGGTTGACTCAGGCACTGGAAATTTATTCCCGTAGACATTATATGCAAAGTCTACTTCGATTAATTTCAAAAGTTATGGAGCATCAGTGGCGTAGCTACCGGAGGGCTAGACGGGGCTGTGCCCCGGGGCCCCCAAGCTCGGGGGGCCCTCGGACTCTGACTTACAAATGATTTTGTTTTTAAATTTGTACATAATTAACAAACCACAATTATTTATCGTCACCGGGTATCATATATTATCGATACTTAAGTATTGTAACATGATTGTAAGTATATCTCTCATTACATTACTACGTTCATAGACAAACATAGATTTTCCATTTATATTCCACTTAGATAGTATTCGTACGAATTTTTGCCGGAACGAATCGCTCCTTTCGCTATCGCGTCGAAGGCACACTCTCGTCTCCTCACCCGATCCGCGCCGGAGTTCGCAAGGCTCCGTCCTCTCTCCGCTCCTTTTAACACTGTACTCCAGCGATATTCCACGCGGTGGCAAGCCCCAAGTAGCTCTGTACGCCGACGACACGGCCATTTATTATTCAGGTACCAGCCCCTTAGCGATAGGTCGAACTCTCCAGACCGCGGTCACGGCCCTCGGGAAGTGGTTCACGAAATGGAGAATCGAAGTCAACCCTACCAAAAGCGCAGCCGTGCTATTTAGTAGGAAACGGCGGCTTCCCGCTCCCCCTCCACCCAAAACCCTCTTCGGCAAGCCTATCCCTTGGGAGCAGCAAGCCAAATACCTGGGTGTAATCCTTGATCAGAAGCTTAGCTTCGTACCTCATATCAAAGCGGCACGCGCGCGAGCCGCCTTCGCCCTCGGCCGACTTCATTGTATGTTAAACAAACGCAGTAAACTCTCTCTTGCTTGCAAGAAGAGAATTTACACTGCGTGCGTCAGACCTATCATGACTTACGGCAGCGTCGTATTCTCTCACGTTCCCGATTATCGACTCAAACGAATGCAAACTCTCCAAAACCTTTTCATGCGTAGAGCCACGGGCGCTTCAGGTTACGTTCGTAACTTGCAGCTGCACTGTGACTTAAAGCTGCCCACAATCAAGCAGTTCATGAAACGCGCCGCGACCCAATTCTTCGACACCGCAGAAAACCACCGTAACCCGCTAATCGTAGCAGCCTCGCGTTACCGACCTTCAGTCACATCTAAAATCAAACGGCCCAGACATACTCTTTCCTACCCTGACGATAAAACAACGCTTCTCCAAGAAGCATTCGAGTTAGCTAGCATTAGCAATACAAAACACAACCGCCGTATATTACGTCCTCGCCGGCGAGGCCCGTCGCGTATAAATAATTGTAACGTAAATGTTACCCCCCCCCGTCCCTAGATCAAGCTGGCCCGAGCCGGCCAAACTAGCAATAAAAATATGTCCTTAAATAATTAACACTTAGATCCAGCCCTCCCTTGCTGTTTTTGCCTTATTAAGATTGTTAGCAACGCACTAAGTCGAGGTCCGAACCCCACAGGGGGTGCCCTTAGTGAACGTTGCTGACGTAGTTAGTTCTTCTATTGCTCTGGCTGGAGGCCCTTAAGGTTCTCGCCAAAAGTCCGGTGAAGCAGTCAAAGCCTGCGCCCAGGCTAACTGCGTAAATCTCTTCCAAAAAAAATGCTTTTATGAAGTTTTGTAACTTCCTTACTGATAGATAATATTATCGTGCTAATGCCCTCCGTCGATCGATATAGGTACATCGCAATCGGTTCACGACGAATACGAAACAAACGAATTTAAATAGTTTACTTGGGGCCCTAGTTTTATTTTTTGCCCCAGGGCCTTTGATTACCTAGCTACGCCACTGGGAGCATACAAGACATTCTCACTTTAATCATAAATATTCTAGCCCGGAATCACCTACTGCTGGGTATAGGACAAGCCTCCCCTTTTATGTTAGGGATCTCTCCTTTCTTTCAGTTGAGTTATTATTTTGTATCGCTCCGTCGCCATCGCGGTCGTCGTCGGGGCGACAATGTTTCTGCCAATGTCGTTGGGAAATCAAGTGCCGCGGAAAATAAAGATTAGCAAAAAATTACAAATAAAGGAGAAAAAGTCTTTGAACACCTTCCTTTTTATAAATGATAAACGAATTCTATTAAATATGTACTAAAATAAAATTTAAACTATATCATAAATTACAAGCAAATATTGTTAGCCTAAAGGAATTAGGTAGGACATCGCAATAGGAAAAGAGTCGAGGGAAAGGAAGAATATCATATAAATGTTAGGGCAATATATATGTTGGGGCAATTAAACCGTTCCATCCTCTACTCCAAATTCACAAATTGAGGAATCACGCCCTTTCTTTTCACAGAATACTTATTGATGTTGTCACACTAACGTGCTCTCGGTTGGCCCAGACTGTGACTCCCATGGGTCTAGGGGCGAGGGACTTGGGGAAGTCCCCCGCCCCTAGACCTTCTAGAATTTGGATTCCCGCGGCCCCGCGCGCACGTGCGAGGAGACACCGGGGTGGTTTTAGCCGGTAAGAGACTCATGGACTACCTTCGCCTCTCCCCAGGCGGTAGTCCATAAGGATTGCCCCCAAAAGAAAAAAAAAAGACTGACTCTCGACATGTTATGTGGTTAAAATAACATGTACCTAATAAGCGCTTCTTCTACTGTTATTTGTTTGTGTACTGTTCACCAGCTGGCGCTACTGGCGCAATAGAACCACAGAACAAATATACTGAATAGAACACAATAACCACGCGTATAGTTCAATTCAAACTTAATGGCGCCTGTGAAGTTCGCTAAACGTTGCGCAGTACCTCGCCCCGCACCCCCGCTGGCGCATAAGTTTGGTACTGCGCAGCGACTCGACTCGTGTTCACAGCCGCCATTAAGTTTGAATCGTACTGTATGACTAGCGCCCCTAGTGAGGAAATTAATAAGTAATTCAACGGTGACATCAAAATAAGTGTATTTTCGTAATTTATTCCAATTACAAAATGTAAGTAACGCTCGACGAAATATTTTTTTAAATCAGGCTGCCAAAAAACAAACTAAATGCAAGAAAACAAGCTACTGTATTTATTTATCGTATATTTTGTAATGTTTTGTTTAGCTTTTTTTTATTCATTTGATTTGGCAGTTGAGTCGGATTTTCCAATTCTTTAACTGTGTACAAATACAAAATTGTCTTGTATTTAACGATTTTCTTGTTTTCGAACGGAGTCTTTCATGTCATCGGTTGACTGGCTAGCTACGCTACGATAGGATTACGAAAAAAAACAAATGGATTAAAAATGTTGAATAGATTTCTTGTAATGTAAACATCAGAAATAAAATATTATCTAGAATACTTATTTATAGTGCAATAATATTGTAAAGTTTCAAGTTTATTTAGCTTATTCTATAGAATAATAATATAACAGGCAAGTAAATAAATATTAGAACGTGGGTACTTATAACAATTATTTTCGTTCAAGCATTACTTAAATTTATGCTATACAAAGCAATAACCTAACGTTTTCAGCTTTACTTGCTGTACTTAGCCTTTTATTTCAGATACCGTGTAACAATTAATGAAAACTATACTAATTTAATTAACCAAAACTATTCAAAATTAAACTGCGAGAATTTCATTGCGAGTTTGATATTCCATTAAAATTTATAACTTTGAATTTTTTCTTTTGCAGCCATCACAGTAATGCAAAATGCGTGGGAAAATAAAAAAGAAAGGTTTGGAAAGTGACCAGAGCACATACACATGCCCAGAATGTAATAAGGTATGTATCTAGAACTATTCTAAATTCTGACAACCATTCTTGCCATGAGATATTGTGTACAACATAGAGATGTGTAGCTCCTGAGTGAGTGATATAAATGAGCTATATTGTCAACATTACACATAGAGGCTTGTTTACACTTGGGCTAAGTGTAAGCCGTCAGGTTTGACCGATACTACAGGTTAAGCCTCGCTTGCCGCGGTCGCTCCGTGGATGATACCGAGACCCCTCCATGTCTCGGAAAGCATGTTAAGCCATCCGTTCATGCGTGATGTAATGACCAAGGAAAAAAGAGATTAATTTTTAGATGTATTTAGAAATTTATAAGTATGTTTATCATTTGTCTGGTTGCCATAATACAGGATCTGTTTGATAGTTTGGCATACTAGATGGGGCATTGTGTGAGTTGTTCCGATATCTATAGAAAATGTACATATAATATCTATTTTTCTTATTTTTACAGCAATTTACTAACTCTTCACTATGGAAAGCTCATTTAAAACTCCACACAACCGAACATCCTTACAAATGTGAGTTATGTCACTATACGTGCAAAGTGAAGAAGTATTTGTCTCGTCATGTGAAGAAGGTGCATACGAAGCCGGTTGGGAACCAGTGCACGGTCTGCGGAAAGTGCTTTCATTTTGATTGTAATCTGCAGGAACATATGAGAGTGCATACAGGTTAGTAATAGCCTTAGAGTAAAAAGTTATTTATAGAGTGCGCATATCGAGTATGAACTGTTGGCACTGGTATGAACAAGTAAAATCTTGAAATTTGTGTCAAACAGAGTGTGCCGTTTTATTAAAAGTAATTCAAAACCTAATATTACCCTAATAATATTCGATATTGGCCCTGATTCTGTTAAACCCACACTAAAATTGTTTTAGGCCATCGGTGTCTTTTTTACTTGTTCACAATTAGAAAAGGACAGACGAAAGTGAGAGCTGTCAATAAATTTGACAGCTATGCCTTTGACAGCGTGTGTTTCGACTAAAATTCTCATAGAAATCTAGCGACACGCAGAAACGTGTGCACTAAAAAACAGTAATGTTCAAGGCGAAAACTGGTTTGATATTTCTAAGTTAATTGTTATCTGTTGCCTTCCTTTTCTTACGCTGTATGATAGTAAAAGATAGCAATGGTTTAATTTTGATTTAATTAGCGTACAAGGGAATTGGTGCCATTATTAGGATAATGTTAGGTTTTAAGATAATTATACCATCAATATTTTCGCATAATCGTCTGTCGTCGCTCGGAAAATCACGTAAAGGAGCGTAGTACTTACAGCTAAAAACCTGCTTACGCTCGGCACAACGGGCTACTAGCAATGCACGAACTCTATGCTTGTCTATGTTTACTCTAAGAATACCCCATCAAAATCTGCCAGGTCGTAAAAAAATGAGTTTATTAGACAAATTAGGGATTATCCCACAGTGCCGCAACGTCTTTTTTTATAACAAAATATTTAAAGTATTTATTTTTGACGACCTCCGTGATCGAGTGGCGTACACACCGGTTTTCAACGTGTCACCAGCTCTGTGGTCCCGGGTTCGATCCCCGGACGGGTCAATGTAGAAAATCACTTTTGTACATTGTCTCGGGTCTGGGTGTTTGTGGTACCTTCGTTGTCTCTGAATTCCATAACACAAGTGCTTTAGCTACTTACTTTGGGTTCAGAGCAATGTATGTGATGTTGTCCACATTATTATTATCATTATTTTTTTGCAGGGGAAAAACCATACAAATGCAATATATGTGGTAAGGCGTTCAGTTCGTCGTATTCACTATCCGGACATAAACTCATACATACGGGTAAGTTTATATTACTTGACTAGCTTTTGCCCGCGACTTCGTCCGCCTAAATGTCTAAAATTATTTTTGACATTCCAATTTTACAGAGCATTATTGCGTTGCACCAAGGTTTATGTGCGTTTACAGTTTTTTTGAATAAAATCGAATTGAGTTTTCAAACATGTGTCAAACAAAACAATTGTTAATAATTATTATTTAATTTAACATCTTAAAATTATTTACATAATATAACTTTTGAGGCTGTATTGTGTTCCATTGAAAAATTACAAATTAATATTTTCAAATGACTGCCCGGATATCTAAGCCACCACGCCAATGTCTTCCACCAATCACGAGCCAGTAGCTTCTCCCTCATTGGTTGAAATTGACAGATGAAAGAAAGAAAGAAGAAAGAAAGAAAATATTTTTTTTAAAACACTAAGGAGACACACACAACAAAAACACAATATAAAAAAAAATACAAACAAGTTAAAAAAGAACACTAATAATAATAACAGAAAATAACAAAAACAAAAGAAGAAAAACGAACAAAATAATAAAAAATAATAAAAATAAAAAAACGGCAACACTCCCAACTCCCAGTTCCCAACACCGCTAGTGGCCACACTGAATCGCCGGACGGACGCGACGTGAAACAGATGGACCACAAGCTAGTAAAACAGCAAATCCATACTTTATTATAAATGCGAAAGCTACTCTGTCCGTCAGTTACGCTGTTACGGATAAACCTCTTAACTAATTTTGATGAGACTAGGTATGGAGTTAGCTGGAATCCCAAGAAAAGACAACTGGGCCTCTAGACAAAGTGACAATGCGACAAGCGATAACGCTGATCGAATCGCTCAAATGTATGGAAGTGACAAGTCCAAGTCACGTGACTTATCGAAACGAAATGTCATTTCTATACATTTAATGTCATTTAAGCGATTTCTATCATCGTAAACGCTTGTCGAAATGCCACTTGTCTAGGGGGGCTGCTACTTTTTGCTGCGCTTACTGACATGCACTGGGCCAAAGCCGCGGGAAAAATTGCAGATAATAATATCAAATTGATAAACACACCACGTTATTATAAAAAGATAGACAGCTCACACTCGGCCATCTGATCCCACACTAGGCAGAGCCTGTATTATGGCCACCAGACAACTGATAAACATACTTATATATTTCTAAATACATACATATTATAGATAAATTACACCCAGACACAGAACAAATGATCGTTCTCATCACACAAAGATTTGTTCTGCGTAGGAATCGAACCCACGACCTCTAGATTAGCAGTTAGCGTCACTACCCACTAGACCAACAGGCCCGTCAAATGTAGAAAAGTGGTTTTCTACATTGACCCGTCCGGGGATCGAACCCGGGACCTCAGAGCTGGCGACACGTTGAAAACCGGTGTGTACGCCACTCGACCACGGAGGTGTCATTACCATACATTTAATGGCATTTAAGCGATGTCTATCATCGTTGACGCTTGTAAAAATGTCACTTGGTTACTGGGGCAGGTCTTTGTTAGATAAATGTGGACTAGTGTATAACAATTCGCTGTAGATAGTCAGAGAAGACGGAATTCCCCATACAATCTTCTGGTTTCACGCATTGCCCCTGATTTTCCACAAACCTGGAAAAAAAATATTATTTTTATTTATTTATACTTAATGAAAAAAGGAATTAGAGTATAATTTATTATTTATAATTATAACTAATTACTAAAAATATATAAAGTTGAAGAGTTTGTTTGTTTGTTTGAACGCGCTAATCTCAGGAACTACTGGTCCGATTTGAAAAATTACATTAGTATTAAGTCGCGGGGGACAGCTAGTTTTAAATATTTTCAATTTTAACTATATATACATTTAAAAACAAAACTAAAATCTTAACTAATAAAATCTTAAAAAAATAGCATTTCGGATATTTAAATAATACTTTTTTTTTTCGTTTTTTCTTGAACTATATGTAGTGGAACGTAAAATATAGATTTACTATAGAGTCCTTAGACATCAGTGATTAACGTAGAACAGTTTTCAAAAACCTGTCAAATTACCCTGTATGCTTATTCGCTATCTCCAGTTGCCAACCCAACCGATGTTTACCGGATAAAAGTAAGTATAAAAATGCTTATTCAGTATCGGCTAACGTCGGTAACCAACTAAGTAGTAGTAGATCTAGTTTGTCATCGAAGTTACACGATAAGAAACTTGTGTTTTCACTGTCTTTTTTTATAAAGCAACAATCGCTTTTGTTGACAACCGCCATAGCGAATAACCCTGCTGTTGCCACGTTAAGCATATTATGCTTAAGCCGGGCACGAAGTAGATGCTCTTGCGCTATCTAAGTATATCTATATCTGTGTTATACATACCCGTTTTTACAAAAGCACCCCGACAGATATATAGTGATGCAGTTCTTCGACTGCACCCTTATAACTTGATCGTTTGTTCGCGATCCGTGATATCTCAGAGCTTTCCTTAAGTATGCTACTATTCTCTTGAAATCCACTTGTCCGTAACGCAGGTTTAAATTGCCCTCCAACTTTTGAAGAATCACCTAAAAGTTTAGTTAAAGATTTTCGTAGTTTTTTTTTTAGGCTTCCTTCCAACCTATGGGTAAAACGGGACCCTATTGCTAGGAATCCGCTGTCCGTCCGTCCGTCATCCCACTGTATCTCAAGAACCGTGATAGTTAGACAGTTGAAATTTACACAGATGATGTATTTCTGTTGCCGGTATAACAACAAATACTAAAAAACAGAATAAAATAAATATTTAAGGGGGCACCCATACAACAAACATGATTTTTTTTTTGCTCGTTTTTGCTTTATATTGATACCGGCAACAGGTAGACGCTTGAAATATTCACAGAATATTTTATTATATATTCATTTTAAAAATAAATAATTAATTTAAAATAAAATATATTTAAGGTCGGCTCTCATCAACAAACATGTTTTTTTTACCGTTTTTATAGATGAATGGTACGGAATCCTTCGTGCACGAGTCCGATTCGCACTTGGCGGTTTTTATAAAAACAACTAAAGAATTTAATCCTTGTATCGCGAGACTTTTACAAGGATGATTTTTAATGTCTGATAACTGATGCCCAAAAATTGGGTATCAATGATTAAATTAACTCATTTTGAGCTGAAATTTTGTAAACTGACTCTATACCAGATGTACTCTTCATCCCTTTTGGATTGTTATGACCTTTCGGTTACACCCTGTATCTATACTAATGTTATAAAGCTGAAGAGTTTGTTTGTTTGTTTGTTTGTTTGTTTGAACGCGCTAATCTCAGGAACTACTGGTTCGAATTGAAAAATTCTTTTTGTATTGGATAGTCTGTTTATTGAGGAAGGCTATAGGCTATATAACATCACGCTACGACCAATAGGAGCGGAGCATAAATGAAAAATGTTGCAAAAATGAAAACTAAAACACGCGAACAAAGTCGCGGGTAGTATATAGATGTACAATACTTACCGCAGCCATGTCCTCATCAAAGGGGTACTTAGGATCAGCAAATCTGTTTAAGAATCTAGTGAATTTCTCGATAACCTCAGGTTTCTTACTCAACCTACGAAAACATTTATTCCCCACGAGTTTTTTATAATATTTAGTATCGAGGCTAAGAGCATCATCCATATTACAAGTCCGATTTTTAAATTCATAATCGACTTTCAAAAGTTCCTTTTTCAAACCATCAACGAACTTTTCGTTGTTCAGCAGTCTATGGTAGGTGTTGTATATTTTTAAATGGCGTTGTGTCTCTGGCGCGAGATTTCTTCGACCATATATATTCGTTTCTTGTAGTCTTTGGCCCATTGCGTATAGGTCTACAGAAGACATGTTGATCCGGTTTTTCATTTTTTCGTTCAGTAAATATTGGTAGTCGCTTATTTTTAACCTGGGGATGGAAATTGCGTTTTAGTGAACTGGGACCGTGGACAGCCACGTACCGCGCAGTGAGGGTTGAGAATCAAACCAAATGTTAAGAAATTTTTTTTTTTTTTGTTTGACTGCACGGATAGCCGACTGGTATAGGTCACCACGCCAATTACCTCTGTGCGCGACGTGCCGCGGGTTCGATCCCCGCATGGGACAAGCATTTGTGTGACCCACAAATGCTTGTTTCAAGTCTGGGTGTTCTTTGTGCATGTGATTTGAATGTTTGTGAAACCCCCCGCGACACAAGGATTAAATTCCTTAGTGCGGGAGTCGTTTTTTTTTAAGAAATAAAAAAAAAAAAAAAAAAAATTAAGGCCCGCTTTCACAAGCCCGTACTATCTTTTAACTGCAGAGTTAAATGCTAACACGAGGCTAAATTAACCTTGTCTTTCTTTTTTTGAGGAACAGAACCCTAGTTCCGTTCCAAAAGGTAAAAAAAAGAACCCTTGTAAGGTCACTCTCTTGTCCCTTTGTTTTACGGAAACAAAAAACTCGATACATTGATTAGAAAATGTCGCATGACGTTATGATTTTGTATATTGTATAGTGACTGCACGGATAGCCGAGTGGTATAGGTCACCACGCCAATTACCTCTGTGCGCGACGTGCCGCGGGTTCGATCCCCGCATGGGACAAGCATTTGTGTGATCCACAAATGCTTGTTTCAAGTCTGGGTGTTCTTTGTGCATGTGATTTGAATGTTTGTGAAAACCCCCGCGACACAAGGACTAAATTCCTTAGTGCGGGAGTCGTTTAAAAAAAAAAGCAAAAAAAAAAAAAAAAAAAAAATATTTTGTTTCAAACCGTAAAGTCAATAGCCATCACTCTTCTAAATCAAAATTAAAATTCATCATTTCAAATTAGGCACTTTTTTAAAGTCAACATATCAGACAGCACCCCTGATTCGCCCACCCTTCACCGCTTCCTAAGTGCTCTGGCTGTGGAGAGGAAACGGCGCAACAAACTCCCCAGCAGCACGCTTTCATTATGTTTACACAATAATAATAATAATTATCATTTAGGGACCGGGCCAAATAAACAAGTTTTGAAGTTTTTCTTACTTTAAAAAGAAAAATATACGTGTCAATATTTTCATTAATATCTTTGGAAGGATAATTAGGTTTTGTCTTTTCATACCCAGTGATCTACACTATTGCGGTATATATCATTCTACATAATCTTACTAGGATTAGGAGTTTGACTAGCAATCGTCTAGCCCCACCGGAGCCCCGCCGAGCATGCTTTAGAGGACTCCGGCAAAGGCGAGGACGAGACCGGGCTGTTTTAGTCGGTGCAAGTCCGACATATCCCCACTTTGTGCCCTCGGCGTGGGCTGAAGCCATTAGATTTACAATAAAAAAAAAACTATTAATTATTTTTCGTTTTTTTTTTCATAACTAACCTTTCAACTGCAGTGAGTATGGTATTGCAGGTCACAGGGCAGGGGTGTCCTAGCGGCATCCAAGGGGTTGCGTTTACGTCTTGGCAGTAAACTCTGCCTTCTGGAAAACAGAATCCTTACTAATAATATTATTAATGCGAAAGTAACTCTGTCTGTCTGTCGCGCTTTCACGCCAAACTGAACCGATTTAAATGAAATTTAGTAAACAGATAGTCTAGAGCCTGAGAAAGGACATAGGCTACTTTTTGCCGCGATAACTGACATCCACGCTGGCAGAGCCGCGGGAAACAGCTAGTATAATATATATTTTAGTTTTAAGCGACTTAATGGCCATGATTTCGTAGTGCGGAAACAAGTTAAAGTATTGCTATCTTTCACTAACATGCGGCGTGGAAAAAGGACGGCGATAGATAAACAGAATTACAAAGTAGTATTAGTCACTGTGGTCTGTCATTTTACTGTAGAATGAACGGAGTGCCAAATTTAGTCAAGACTCTAAAATGAGTGGACCAATTTATCTGATCTGTGATTTATGGGGTTAGTCTCCAAGTCAAATAGTAGTAACTACAAAAGACATCGTAAAAACACTTTTTTTTTGTTAGGAACTGGACTATTCCCTCGGGCGAAACCGCGAGACACCGCTAGTTTATAATAATAGTAGATTATAACAATACCTGCAAAACCGATTCTCCATAGAACAAGAAATAAAAACATGTTTCTAACCAGCCTTCATTGTTACTGAAAAAATTATAATCAGAATGTAACAGTTAAAAAAATAATTAGCGATTGCTAATTTCGTAATTGCTATAATCAAATACAATTACTACCTAATTGTCGAATTATGTAAGCTCAATCAGTCGTTGGCTTTAAGATAGTATGGAATTAAAAAGAAAGAAAGAAAACAGTTAATTACCATATTTTCCTTGGTAGTAGGAATATGGGATAGGGATTTGGACAGCAGAGGACCGATATAGTCAAAGTCACTTGATTTATTTTATTCTTCTTCTCGTGAAATGACCCTTAAACTCTTTCCGACCAAAAGGTTACCAACTTTTTTTTTTTTTTTTTGGAAGAGATTTACTCAGTTAGCCTGAGCGCAGGCTTTGACAGCTTCACCGGACTTTTGGCGAGAACCTTAAAGGCCTCCAGCCAGAGCAATAGAAAAACTAACTACGTCAGCAATGTTCACTAAGGGCACCCCCTGTGGGGTTCGGACCTCGACTTAGTGCGTTGCTAACAATCTTAATAAGGAGGTTTCCACCTTGAATGAACCGGTCCTTTGCCTCCATCACGTCCTGGAGAGAGCTGGTGGTAGTGCAAGATGGGCAGTATTAGTAATTGTATAAGTAAACGGAGTTTTCGGTGGCCATGTTGTCTAAAGCCTGGTTTTGTGTGCAAAATGCCGCCCGAAGAAAGAGAAGGAAAAATTTTGACCAGTAGAAGGAGAAAGAACGTCACTCAGTGACTTCTATAGCTTAGTTGTTAAAACGATTGGACCGTTTAACCAGTAGTCGCGGGTTCGAGCCCTGCCTGAGGTTTAAATTTTTCTTTTCTACTATTTGTATTTAATCACTCAGATAATTAATAGCTTGGATTTAAACACATGGTATTTTTTATACTGATAAGTCCTTGGGAACAGGAACTAAGAGGCCGACACCCAGTGATGACGTCGGAAAAAAAAATTACCGCACAAAATTAATTTTATAAAAGAAATACCCTATTTTTTCACTAATATTATAAAAGCGAAAATAATTCGGTCCGTCTGTCCGTTCCGCTTTCACGGCAAAACTTCTGAACCGAATTAGATAAACTGGGTATGGGGTAAGCTAGGATCCTAAAAAAGTACATAGGCTATTTTTTGCCGGGAAAACCTACACACAAGCGGGCGGAGCCGCGAGAAAAACGCAGTATACTAAAAAAAATCTATACTAATATATAAAGCTGAAGAGTTTGTTTGTTTGAACGCGCTAATCTCAGGAACTACTGGTTCGAATTAAAAAAATATTTTTTTATTGGATAGTCCGTTTATTGAGGAAGGCTATATAACATCACGCTACGACCAATAGGAGCGGAGCATAAATGAAAAATGTTGCAAAAATGAAAAACCGTTGAAACTAAAACACGCGAACAAAGTCGCGGGGGACAGCTAGTACTAAATAAAATCCTTGTTTCAGGGGAAAAACCGTTTCAGTGTGCGTTCTGTGACTACGCCTGTAGAGACAATTCTACAATAAGAAGGCATCAGGAAAGACACATGGGGATCTCTAAAAACTACCCTTGTTCGATATGTGATAAGAAGTAAGTTTATAATAGGCATGTTTCCTATTTTTTTTATAATGTCCGTCTTGTAGATTAATGAATTTTATAGGACACGTATTTTTTCTTTTTTCCTGCATACAAAAAATGATCAAAATACAGAGAACGGAAGTTACGCGTGATGTCACTCCTCGCTACGATTTTTAGCGAGGCGTAGCGTCATAAGCCCCCACTCCGAAACTTTAAAGCGCTGTAACTTTGTAAGTTTTTATTGTTTTGATAAAAGAAAAAATACGTGTCTAATATTTTTTTATTATCTAACTGACGGACTAAATAGATTTTAACTTTTCATACCCAGTCAACATCCCTATTACTATCGGCAATCAACTTGAATAAAGGTGCATTTATATTGGTCTGACGTGTCGAACGGAATCGGAATTGGTGTTGTTGCATTCTGAGTTCGACGGGCCTGTTAGTCTAGTGGTTAGTGACTCTGACTGCTAAATTGGAGGTCGTGGTTTCGATTCTTACTCAGGACAAATCTTAATGTGATGAGCACGATCGTTTGTTCTGTGTCTGGGTGTAATTTATCTATAATATGTATGTATTTAGAAATATATAAGTATGTTTATCAGTTGTCTGGTTGCCATAGCACAGGCTCTGCCTAGCTTTGGGATCAGATGGCCGTGTGTGAGTTGTCCCAAGACATTATTATCCGATTGTGATGAAATTTTGCATATTAGTAAATTCGGTGACAATGCAATATTGTGGTACTTTTTAGCTGTTCTAATGGCAATAATAAGTCGCCGTTAAATCTCATTTTGTGTCACGTTAAGGTGTAAAGTAGCAACCAACAGAAATTTAAGAACGTCTTAAAGTTAAGTTGCCCTTAAGTATTCGAGATTAGACGATTTTACAATTTGTTTTGTATATATTTTTAATGAGAATATTTATTTTCAGTTTTAAAACGAAGGCATCCTTACAAGTTCACGTGGATGAGATTCATTTCGAGCTGGACGCGCGCAAGAATCCGTGCGAACAATGTGACAAGCTGTTTAAAACTAAAGCGTCGCTAAGATTGCATGTGGTAAGAAATACTTAAATTAATTATTATCATTAACTAGCTGTACCCGCGGCTTCGCTCCCGTCAACTGAACACTTACCCTACCTACCCTACCCTACCTACCTACCCTACCCTACCCTACCCTACCCTACCTACCCTACCCATGTCCTTCTCCTGGTTCTGAGCTACCTCCCCACCAATTTTCAGCCAAATCAGTTCAGCAGTTCTTGAGTTATAAATAGTGTAATTAACACAACTTTCTTTTATATATATAGATTTAAAGAATGCATGAATTTGGAGAAATTTGAACCTTAGGCAGTACTCGAACCCGCGACTATTAGTTAAACGCACCAGTCGCTTTAACAACCAAGCTACAGATGCCACTGAGTGCTGTTAAAATTTCACCTCCTGGGTTCGATCCTCGGTCGGGTCAATGTAGAAAACCACTTTTCTACATTGTCGCGGGTCTGGGTGTTTGTGGTACCTTCGTTGTCTCTGAATTCCATAACACAAGTGCGTTAGCTACTTACTTGGGTTCAGAGCAATGTATGTGATGTTGTCCACATTTATTTATTTATTGTTACAAGTAATCGCTACGCAGGCGTTATTATATTTTTACATAATACTAGCTGTCTCCCGCGACTTTGTTCGCGTGTTTTAGTTTCAACGGTTTTTCATTTTTGCAACATTTTTCATTTATGCTCCGCTCCTATTGGTCGTAGCGTGATGTTATATAGCCTTCCTCAATAAACGGACTATCCAATACAAAAATAATTTTTCAATTCGAACCAGTAGTTCCTGAGATTAGCGCTTTCAAACAAACAAACAAACAAACTCTTCAGCTTTATAATATTAGTATAGATAAATTAAAGACGCTCCCGCTGTTTGTACGCTTAGATCTTTTAAACTACTCAAGGGATTGTAATGCAGTTTTCAGAAATGGATAGAATGATTCAAGAGAAATGCTTATACAACGTGTCGTTTTGCATTTTCGTCAAATTCAAGGAGGTATCTGCTAATTATTCTTGACACGAATCAATAATAAGTAGGTTCCTTTTTTTTTTCAATTTTTCGGAAATAGGCATGTCTGGGACAAGCATTTTAAAACGCGGCCCGTGTGATACCGCACTGTAACTGCTCTTTTACACACACATAAATACACTGCCTACCGCATACGCAACGGGGCGATTCTGTTCTTTGAAAGTGGTGTATTCTGAAATACTGTCAAACTTAACTAACTAAAAAAACAAGTATGTTTTAATTATTGAGCAGATATCGTAAATTAATTTGATTAATTATATCTTTCATAACAGCCTTCTAAAATTTGACGAGACTGCAAAACTACACGTATATATAATTCTTTTTTTTTTGTTTTTTTTTTTAAAAGGTTACTAGCAATGTGGGTGGAATTCACATTACTAGCAATCTTGTTAACCCCTCCAACTAAGCTAATATGCTTGTATCTGGAGTGGGTTCACGTCAATATTGCAAACGGTGGGGATAAATACACAATAGACAGAAAAACTTTAACCTCAGCCAGGACTCGAACCTGCGACTAACTGGCTTGACGCGCCAGCAGAGCCAAGTCAGAAGTCGCAGGTTCGGATACTGCCTGAGGTTTAAGTTTTTGTTTCTATTATTTATTTTTATTTAATTACAAATACTCGCTCGGCATGCGGTAGTTCGTAACAAATAATTAAAATAATAATTCATTAAGGTTTTATCTACCCGTGCATGATTGGGGCGGGTGGGACGGTATAATAAAATAATGTGTATCTATTATTTTTAGAACACAGTACACAATAAAGGTAATCGTGTGAAATGCGAGATATGCGACGCTATCGTAACTAGGAACAATCTACTCTCGCATATGCGGAGACATGTCGACGTAAAACCTTATAAGTGCAGCTACAAGAATTGTGGGAGGAAGTTTAAACATAAGGTAAGGCGCTACACGAATAATTATTTCGTTTGCGAGTAGGCGGAGTCAAGCGGAGTGGAGAGCCAATCCGGAAATGCAAGACAGAGATAATACTAACTGCTTGCTTACGGGACGGAAAGAGCTAAACATATGTCAAGGTCGCGAAAGATTGTCTTAGAAATAATAACGTAAGCGACAAAATGGGAAATCTTTTATTAAATTACATCTGTAGGATGGAATAAGAAATAAATCGACATTTATTCAGTAATTTTGATTATGCATTAAATAGTGTGAAAAAAAAACTCAAGTTACATAGTTTGGTGAATTAAGAGAAAAAAGTGTTATTAAATTTGATTTAAAACTTAAATTTACGAATGAAACGTGATTAAAAAAAATAAAACTACTGACGAAATTTTCTTTTTCGTGTGATCACTATTTATTTTCATCATATCTAGGAACAAAATTTTAAGTCAATATCTTTTAAAATAGCTAAATAAATTGTATATCGCCTTAAAGCGATTCGTAATTTTTTAGCTCTGATAAGAAGACAACGGTGAACATACATTTGGGGGTGCTTGCACAAGTACATTAATTCCCATTTTTTCTGAGACATTTTTAAATGAATGTATTATTTAATTCGACAATACTCGTAATATTGAAAATGCACTTTCGGTTTGATCTCTCGATCTTAATATTAAATTTATGCTGGTTATTGAAAACTGAACCTATAAATCTCAATTCACTCACATATCAATTTAACAAGCATCCAATGGTTTGTAGTAACTTTCTTAACTTTTTGATTAATTTTAAACCTTGTTATATTCTTATTTTTGCAGGGAGATCTAAAAAAACACACTTTAATACACTACCCCGACCACCAATATCAATGCGATATATGTGAGAGAATGTTCGCGAGAAAATATAGATTAAAGGTACACAAACGAGTGCATGAAAGCAAGGAATATGTTGAGTGTCATTATTGTGGAGCGACGTAAGTATATTTGTATAATAACTTTCGTGAGGAGTATTCATAATTATTAAAAAAACACAACGGTTTACTCACGTATACTTCGCGATCGCCCGACTAGTTTCAGACTCAATAGGAGTCCCTAATCATGACCTGACGCGGCGAAGGTGGTGTCGCGAGTCGCGAGTTCGACTCGCGCTCCCGAGAATATGCGTGAGTAAACCGTTGTATTTTTAAATATACATTGTAAATACTAAAAGCTTCCAACACTATGTAGTGTTCGGCTTCCAGTCTCACCGACAGCTGAACACCAGTATGTTATAGAGCGAGTGTATATCTAACCTCCGGGACATATTAATTGGGTCATACAGTATCTAGAGTCCGACAGAAATTTGTTTTTTTAGAATATTATATAGATATTCCTGTTGGTTTCGGCCTAAACTGAGACTGAGGCCGAAACCGAATTTCGGCTACACTCTTAGTTTGGGCCGAAACTGAAACAGGAATTTCTATCTTATTTTCTTCTGTAAAAGTATTCGTGGGACAAAAAAAATGCTATCATAAACAGTCAGTCTTAATCTTTGAATCTCATGCCTATTTATCATTTAATATCTAATAATTGAAGTTTAAACTAATAATTTAAATAACATATAAGTGGCATACTCTTGTAAGTGACGTGACGTTGTCGTGTGTGAGCGTGGATAAGGCATTATTTAGCCGTCAAACCCTATCGCTTTGCTACCGCAAGTTAAGTAATGTCGACCATGTCATGCCACTGCCGAATATGTCCGATTGCAGCGCGAAACCCTTCGAATACAGTTTCGGTTTCGGCCGTAGTTTCATAATAGAAAAACGTAGAATAAAATATAAAAAAAAAACAATTCAATATCATTTAACAACCTCCGTGGTCGAGTGGCGTACACACCGGTTTTCAAGGTGTTGCCTGCTCTGAGGTCCCGGGTTCGATCCCCGGCAGGGTCAATGTAAAAAACCCCTTTTTTACATTGTCTCGGGTATTGGTGTTTGTGGTACATTCGTTGTCTCTGAATTCCATAACACAAGTGCTTTAGCCACTTACTTTAGGTTCAGAGCAATGTATGTGATGTTATCCACATTAATTTATTTTATTTTTTAAATCATTTCTTTTTGTAGCTTGGATAAAAAAAGTCATCACTTTTACAAGTCACATAAAACATTATTTTTAGAGCTCGCTGGATTGGACATTTCCAAACTGGCTGCTCTGAGAAAAAATGTCGAAACAAACTCACGGGTCAGCTTCTTTTAAAGTCCAGACAATCGTTGCAATTAAAAACCGTCGAAAAAAACATAATTATTGTATTATATTACAGATTCGCGACAAAAATGTATTTATCAAGACATATCAAAAAAGCCCACGGGCCAGACTCTAAGCAATATATATGTGATACCTGTCAAGTTGCTACCTACACCAGAAAAAGTATTATTATGCATTTAAAATATGGACATGGGACTGAAAAAGTAAGTTTTTGAAGTTATACTTCTTTAGGCGCGTTATGAAAAAATGATGAGAGTGAAATTTTAAGATGCGCGCGCATCTGTGACACAAAATGAACAGTATGAAGCTGTCTGCTTAACCGCTCATTATTACGATGCGCGCGCACACCGTCACGGAAACTACTATTACTACACCCTGAAGTTAGCTAGTCAACATTTTAGTTTTTCCAAACTACATACCTAATGTAAAAAATGACAAATATCAAGATGGTTAAAATACTTTTTGTACCAATCTGTCAATCACAAGTTTATGAGAAAGAATTTTATCTTGTTTCGCCAAAAAAGTGTAACTTCTTACGTGCGTACATAAGTACACACACACTTTTTTTTCTTTCAAATATTACCTACATTTTGTGCTCCCATACTCAAATACAGGTGTCCTAAAAATCATGGACGATCAGGTGTCCAGAGGTAGAGAATATCTAGAGGTATTCTAATCACCCCCATGTATGTTATGGGATTTTTTGTAGTTTTCGAGATATAAGACCTTTACGTGATTTTTTACCGAATTCGGTGAAAAAAAATAGATAAATATATGGATGAATTATAATAATAATACCAGCCTATAAATATCCCACTGCTGGGTATAGGCCTCTTCTCATAGAATAGAATAGAATATTATTTATTTCTTAGTATATGGTAATTACAGATGTTACAATAATAATGGTTCACATATACTACCGTATCCGGTGTAGAAATATTACACTTACAACAATATTATTAATATGCAATTTATAAGAACATTTAGACAAAATTATACATTAGGATCATAATTATCATATAGAGAAGGAACGAGCATTGATCACCACGCTTGCTCACTTGCGAGCTATCTGAAATTCCAATTTTTGGAATCCAAGTTTCCTCATGATTGTCAAAGATATCTTAGAATAATTAAGAAAGTACATATAACTTTATAAAATTCACATTGGTACTTGCCTGTAATGGGTTCGAACCGGCCACCTTGTGCACACAAATCCATTCATTGAACCACTAGGCCACCACGACTGATGGATGAATTATTAAAACTTTTTTTTTATTTTCAGGATACATTTTGTCAAATATGTAATAAGGATTATAATAAATATTTAAGTTTAAAGGAGCATTATTTAAAGCGGCACTGTATTAAATACAGCTTATTACCAAAAAAGTAAGTAACTGTTGCGCGAATACTCAAACGCAACTCTATTTTAAGCAGCCGTTAAGTCTCATGCTGTCTCTCTCACTAAGGTGTAATATAGCGACAGAAAAAAATAATTTTAGTTTGAGTAGGGATGTTTGACGATACATCGATTTGAAATCTTGCATGACGTCACAAATTCGTATATTTTGTACTGTGTGGTACCTTGCCTCTTATTGGTGGAGAATAAAAGATACACCTGATTTATTATTATTAAACTTTTGACTGCACGGGTAGCCGAGGGGTATAGGTCACCACGCCAGTTACCACTGTGCGCGATGTGCCGCGGCTTCGATCCCCGCATGGGACAAGCATTTGTGTGATCCACTATCGCTTGTTCCAAGTCTGGGTGTTCTTTGTGCATGTGAAATAAATGTTTGTACAACCCCTTGCGATACAAGGATTTAATTCCTTAGTGCGGGAGTCGTTACTAGAAAAGAAAAAAAATACAGAATGGCCTAAGCCAATTACACCATTTAAGACACTGTGCAATATATATTATAAATATAAGATATACATTTACGGACGGAATATAAAATAAGATGCGACATTAGCGACCCTTGCGAATTTAATAAAAAACTTATCCTAAGTTACTACTTACATCAACCAGTGAAAGTCCCGTTAAAATCGGTCCAGTCTTTCCAGAGATTAGCCGGAACAAACAGACATACAGACAGGAAAATTGTAAAAAAAAATAGTTTGGTATATGTACCGTATATACATTCATATGCATGTAGTAAAAAGCAGTTTTTTTTATATTACAAACAGACACTTCAATTTTTTATTCCATTGTGATAGGTCACACTTGGTGTATAATTTTTAGGGTAGGATATGGATATGCAAAGGGTGATATTACTGAGCCTCCGCTGTCCGTCCATCTGTCTGTCAGCGGGATGTATCTTATGAATCGTAATAGCTAGAGATTTTTGACTGTTGCCGCTGTAACAACAAATAATTAAAAATATTAAAGAGGGTTACTTCCAACCCTTACAAGGGAATTGCTTTTTTTTTTACTTTTTTGCTCGATTTTTCTATATTTTTATGAGCTCGTCTTTTTCAGTAACTTTGAAAAAATTTAGTTTATGGTTTTGCGCTTAATCGGTATTTATTTTTGTTTCCATAATCTTCATCTTCTTCTCTCTCTAGGAAAGAAGATCAAGTGGTTATCAAAGAAGAGCCATACGAGTTGGAGATCACGACGGACACGGACAGACAGACGGATTTTATTTATGAAGTCGATATACAGAAGCAGGAATGTGAGGGTGAGTTTGAATAAAATTTTATTAGGTGCAGCTGTCCCCCGCGACTTTGTCCGCATGTTTTAGTTTCAACGGTATTTAATTTTTGCAACATTTCTCATTTATGCTCCGCTCCTTGTGGTCGCAGCGTAATGTTGTATAGCTTATAGTTATATAGACTCGAACCCGCGACTACTGGCTTGAGTGAGATCAAACGCAAGATTGGTTTACTAGATTTCGCATACGTCGCCCTGAAGACGTAATAAGTGGAAGGCAAAATTTAAACTTCCGGGCAGTGATCTCGGTAGCTTATTTGGTAGCGACTGGTCCCTTAGCGGGTTTGATCCCCGCATGGGACAAGCATTCGTGTGATCCACAAATGCTTGTTCCATGTCTAAGTGTTCTTTGTGCATGTGATTTGAATGTTTGTGAAACCCCCCGCGACACAAGGATTAAATTCCTTAGTGTCGGGAGGCGTTTTTTTTTAATAAAAGAAAAACATAATTTCTATATTATTTAATTATTTGTTACGCATTAACGCATGCGGAGCGAATATTTGTAATTAAATATAAAAAAATATATAGAAGGAAAAACTTAAACCTCAGGCAGGACTCGAACCTGCGACCACTGGCTAAGCCTGCGTCAAGCCAGTGGTTTTCCACTATTTGTATTTAATTTTCAAAGATGATTCAGAATCGATAAAATTTCTTTCCTATTTTTTTTTTATATATTTTACAACAGCACAATTCAGTCCATCAACCTAGATAGGTTAGCACACAGACACAT
Source organism: Diachrysia chrysitis (assembly GCA_932294365.1). Classification (NCBI taxonomy): domain Eukaryota; kingdom Metazoa; phylum Arthropoda; class Insecta; order Lepidoptera; family Noctuidae; genus Diachrysia; species Diachrysia chrysitis. The sequence continues at coordinate 4,977,146 of OW028671.1, forward strand.
TTGGCGTTGCACTCACGCACACAAATAAACTGAATCAATGCAAATTTTTGAGACATTTTCAAACGAATGCTACTATTTATCTATTTTTATCTTATACTAGCTGTCCCCCGCGACTTTGTCCGCGTGTTTTAGTTTCAACGGTTTTTAATTTTTGCAACATTTTTCATTTTTTGTATTTTTTTTATTTTTTATTTAATAATTTCTATATTCCAGACGAAATCCCAGAAGTACTACTATCTCCCCAGCTAACATATCCTATAGACACCGACACCATAGCTTACTCGAGGAGAGTGCTATCAGAAGATATATCTAGGTCTCTGCTAGAACAAGAGAACATTCTAGAAGATTACGATGACTTCTTTTTAGGGCATCTGGTTAAGAAGCGAGATGTTACAGGTAAGTGTTTAATAGAAATACGAAAATTCATGTTTCTTCATGACATTTGATACATCATTTTTTATCAATTTTCCCACAGACATGTAAGCCGGTCTTTAAAAACTATTTGACTTCCGTTAACTCTTAGGTGAATTGACGACCTCCGTGGTCGAGTGGCGTACACACCGGTTTTCAAGGTGTCGCCAGCTCTGAGGTCCCGGGTTCGATCCCCGGCCGGGTCAATGGAGAAAACTACTTTTCTACATTGTCTCGGGTCTGGGTGTTTGTGGTACCTTCGTTGTCTCTGAATTCCATAACACAAGTGCTTTAGCTACTTACTTTGGGTTCAGGGGAATGTATGTGATGTTGTCCACATTTATTTATTTATTTAATCAATTCTAATAAAATGCCAATGCAAAATTGTTATTCATTTAGCAGGAACTTACTTTCCATTTTCAAAGTGAAAATTTCTTTAAACGCGTTGGTTTTTTTTTAGATGGGACAAAACCATTGAATTCGCGACACTGTTACCGTTACCGACACCTCTGTGTATAAGTATCTATATATATTGTAATTGTTCAAGTTTTCACTTCTGTCAGCACTCCGGAGAGCCACAGTTTTTTTTCAATTTTTCCTAGGGCCAGTCTTACAGACCAAAATATTTCAACTATTATACATTTCTTCCAGTTCTCCCGAAACAAAAAATAGATAAAAGAAAAGAGGAGAAAGTGAAACAATGCGTGGAGAAGCTTCTATCACAAGTGAGGATACAGAAGCAGTGGAAAGATTTAGAGGAGTTGAGGAGACAGTACAACAGGAGAATTAAAATGGCGACCAGCTGTGGGAGTAAAACAGGTACGTACAATTTAAAACAAAACGGTTTACTCACGCATATTCTCGGAATCGCCCGACTAGTTTCAGACTCAATAGGAGTCCCTAATCATGAGCTGACGCGGCGGCGGTAGCGCGAGTCGAACTATTGAGTTCCTATTGAGTCTGAAACTAGTCGGGCGATCCCGAATCCTGTTATGGTAAAAGACAACGAAGGTACCACAAACATCCAGACCCGAGACAATGTAGAAAAGTGGTTTCTACATTAACCCGTCCGGGATCGAACCCGGCACCACAGAGCTGGCGACACCTTGAAAACCGGTGTGTACGCCAATCGACCACGGAGGTCGTCAATTAAAGAAAAAAAGATTATCAACTTGTAAAGATTATAATTTTGTATTTACAGTAAATAAATCTATAAGATACTTCAAAAAACCTGAAAGCAATACAGTCAACGAAGAAAATCATAAAAGAAATATTAATGATGATGCAATTGAAGAAAATAATAAAACTGGAGATAATAACATAAATCATGAAAATGGTGATGTTAATGATAATAGAATTGGTGATGATACTGATATGACTCAAGAAAATGATAATTTTGGTGTTGAAAATGATGCTACGATTGACAATGATGATGATAGTATTGAAAATGATGATGATGATTATAGAGACAGTGGTGATGAAAGTGATGAAGCTAATAGAAGGAAACTAAAATTCAACACACATCAGTGTTATATCTGTTTTAAAGTAAGTATTTGATAATTGATTTTGTTAAATTATGTATGAACTAGCTGTCCCACGCGAACGCGCTAATCTCAGGAACTACTGCTTTGAATTAAAAAATTCTTTTTGTATTGGATAGTCCGTTTATTGAGGAAGGCTATAGGCTATATAACATCACGCTACGACCAATAGGAGCGGAGCATAAATGAAAAATGTTGCAAAAATGAAAAACCGTTGAAACTAAAACACGCGAACAAAGTCGCGGGGAACAGCTAGTAAATAATAGTTATCCTTACTAATATTATAAATGCGAAAGTAACTCTGTCTGTCTGTCTGTCGCGCTTTTACAAAACTATGATCTTTATATATGGGTAATAAAATCGATTGGTATTCATCATTCGACGAACAAACAAAAAATAAATCGAGTTTCATTACTATTACTGTAAAACTATTACATTTATAGTATAGACAATAGTTTTTAGAGTTCCGTACCTCAAAAGGACAAAACGGAACCCTTATAGGATCACTTTGTTGTCCGTCCGTCCGTCTGTCAAGACCGTTTTTCTCAGGAACGCGTGGAGGTATCAAACTAAAATTTATATCCAATACTCAGGTCTACTTCAAACTTCTAAGCCAAAGCAATCTAAAGATACAGCCGTTTATGCCGCAAATTTTCGTAACTCGCACGGGAATCAAAACCTACAGGGTACTTCTCGTAGACTTAGAATCTTGAAATTTAATACGTAGTAACGTCTTATAGTACAGATAAAGGAAAAATTGCGAAAACCGTAAATTTTTAGTTACATCATATAATAAAAATATTTTTAATAATATATATATATTTTTTTATTTTGCAATAAAAATACCATAACTACGACTATGACTCGATCATCGTTTTGGGTGAACTTATACTTAAATACCTACAGGTTTGTACGGAACCCTCGGTGCGCGAGTCCGACTCGCACTTGGCCGGTTTTTTGTCAATACCAATGGTTTTAATATCTTGTATGTAAAAGTACTGCTAAGTTTATATTCTTCTTTTAAGCTGAAAACGTTTAATATTCATATATCTGATCTGACTGGCCTGTTGGTCTAGTGGTTTTGATTCTGGAGGTCGTGGGTTCGATTCCCACGCAGGACAAATCTTTGTGTGATGAGCATGATCATTTGTTTTGTGTCTGCGTGGAATTTAGAAGTATATAAGTATGTTTATCAGTTGTCTGGTTACCATAATACAGGCTCTGCCTAGTGTGGGATCAGATGAGTGTGTGTGAGTTGTCCCAAGATATTATTATAATTATTTATTATTATTTTTCAGCTCTTCAAAACGAAATCCGATTTAAAACGTCACTGCACGGAGCACTTCGATATATGCAACGAGAAGATGTTGAAAAAATGCCCGTTTTGCGGGTACGTCACAAATTTACAAATTACGCGCCATCTTAAATTGGTACACAAAGTTTTTATAGACATACCCTACGGTAAAGTAAAAGAACGAACCTGCGAAAAAGGATCGAAATATGTCTTTGAAATAGACAAGGATTGTGAACTTGAAATAATACCAAGTATAAGTAATCTGAATAAAATTGCTTCAATGAAAATCGATGAGAAAAATCGTAAAACGAAAAATGTGTTTTTGGGGACAACGAAATTAGTAAAAAAAGGTAATAATTGGATGGTAGAAAAACAGCCAGTTAACCTCACTAATGATTATTTATTACCTAAATTTAGTAAGGTCGATTATCAAAAGCTTAAAACTATTGGAGATGGGTACCTAAATAGGATTAAAAGTTTGAGTTATTTAGCTAAAACAAAAGGGTTAAAAATGTTGTTCCCTTGTTCAGGATGCGAAAAGATATGTTTAACTATGAGTGCACTTAAACTGCATAATCGAAAACATGAAAGTAATCCTAAGGCATTCAAACCAAAAGTATGGAAAAATAAAATCCTAAATGGGTACAGTAAAAATAAAATCCACAAAAAAACGAAAAATAAAGTGGGTAGTCCAAAAATTAAAGTTAGAGAAATTGATTTTGATGTTAACAAAGTTAGGTCTGTGGGTGGTAAGAAACTTAAAGTTAATAATAATAAAAGCATAGAAAACACAGTTAGTTCAACAGTTAACCGTTTCGCTAAACCTAATCCAGTTAAAAATAAACATAAGTGCGATAAAGAGTTAATTGAGTTTTATAAAAATAACATAAAAGGAGGTGATATAGAATTTTGGCAATTTTTAAAGATATTTAACAGAATGACTCGAGAAAATGTAAACGATTTCAAAGATTTGGAAAACAGAACTGATTTTGGTATGCATAGAATTAATAATAATACACAGCTAGATAATATTAATAATATAACACAAAATAATAATACTAATACACGAAATGGTAACGATAATGAACCCGAAAAAGATAAAGAAGTAAAAAAGATAGTCAGAAAAGATAAGAGAAAGTTTACGCGAGCCATTATGATCAGTAAAAAGGAATACCTAAAGAGAAATATAATTAAGGAAGAAATGAGAAAAAGATTAAAAGAATCTAAGTCATTAGATAGTTAACTTTTAAATTAATAAACCTTTAATATAACACCAGCCTGTAACTGTCCCACTGCAGGCCTCTCATACAGAGAACGAGCATTGATCACCACGCTTGTGAGATGCTCCACGGTGGGTGCCATTACCGAAGCTGTTAATAACACCAGCCTGTAATTGTCCCACTAATGAGATTTAAGCACTTTTGCTTATAGGAAACCATTATTTGAAAAAAAAATCATAATAAAAATACATGTGCCGTAATACTCAGAGACTTTAATGGTTACTTAAGGGATTTCTTATTATCGATTTAAGTAAGGCACCTCTCGAGTTCTGAGATTTTGACTTACTTAAATCGATGCTAAGGAATACCTTGAGTAACCATTAATGTCTCTGGGTATGGTAGTTAAGTATGCAAGTGTGTGAGTAGTATCTTGCAGTGAGACACCACCAGCTGATAATTTTAATTAAAAGATATTAACATAAGTAGACAATCTCCAATAAAATCCTTAGTTCAGTATAAACATTTCCTATTATAATAATATATTGGGACAACTCACACACGGCCATCTGATCCCAAACTAGGCAGAGCCTGTATTATGGCAACCAGACAACTGATGAACATACTTATATGTTTCTAAATACATACACAATAATTATAAATAAAATTACTTAACAAAGTTATGCCGAATACTCAAACCCAACTAAATTTTAAGACGCCGTTAAATATCATGCTGCCTCTGTCACTTTAAAGGCTCGCTTACACGGGCATTTAAAATTGGGTAATTTTTGGCAATTGCTGTATTGCCATACATTACTAGGAACATAATTTTTAACTAAATGTACCAATGGCCCCAATTCTGTTAAACCCACACAAAACTTATTTTAAGCCATCGGTATCTTTTTCACTTGTACACAATTAGAAAAGGACAGACGAAAATTATATCTGTCAAATTTAGTTTCGACTAAAATTCTCATACAAATCTACGGACACGCAGAAACGTGTGCACTAAAACTCAACAATGCGCACGCTCTATGCTTGTCTATTTTTACTTTAAGTTTATGCCACAATTAATTGTGAAACCAAACTTCATATCCTAAGAAAGGATAACTGACACCAACGCAGGCGGAGCCGGAGGCAATAGCTAGTTGAAACTAAATGCAATAAAATTAAAGCCTACAATCAGAAACTAGATTGTGATGAATATGTCTTTATTTGAGTTCCTACTCTTGTTGAAAATATGTACTTTGTATAATTTAATGTAGCTAAGGAGTGCAGCAAAAGTATTATGCATTAAAATCTCAGGTTGTACACTTACAGCCGGTTCACACTAGTCGTAAGTCGTATAAGACTAAAAGTCGAATGCTCTAGTCACCATACACTTTATATGGAGCTGTTCACATTGGATGAGACGCGATTTACATTTACATCAGACTTTCGACTTTTAGTCTTGTGCGACTTACGACTAGTGTGAACGGGCTGTTACGTATTTTGTAATTCACTAATTACGAGGAATAATGTAAATGTTGTATCTTTTTAAGTATTAAAATGAGGAAATTAGTAGGAAAATATAAAAAAGGAGCTCAGTTTTCTTTGAATGTAGCCAAAAAGCTGTAAAAAAATTTAATACCCATAAATTTAAGGTTTTTTTTTTATTCTTAACATTCTGTCTAAACGATTTATTTAACGTTACATTTACCTTTCTTCTGAGAACAATAAAATATTAATTTTAAGGCAGTCAGTATTTCTTTTTATTTTAAGAAAATGTAGGTATTTGTTTGTTTTTTATGTTTTGCACGAATGTACAAATTGTAGGTAGTCATAATATTATGCAATATACAACGTGTTTTGAATTCTCGTCAAATTCAAGGAGGTAACTATGCTAATGATTCAGACACGAATGAATAAATAAAAGAAGTAGGTTTGTTAATATTTTCTAATGGCATTTCAAAACGCTGCCCGTGTGATACCGCACTGTAACTGCTCTTTTACACACACATAAAGACACTGCCTACCGCATACGCAACGGGGCGATTCTGTTCTTTGAAAGTGGTGTATTCTGAATAAATAACTAACAAAACAAGTATGCATTAATTATTGAGCAGATATCGTAATTTTATTTGATTAATTATGTCTTTCATAACAGCCTCCTGAAATTTGACGAAAATGCAAAACGACACGTTGTAGAATGGTTGATTACGTTGTTTCAGGAAAAAGGAAGTTTAGGTTTTAAATAAAACTAAACGGTTTTAACGCCATTTTTAAGAGAATGTAAAACACATTCTCTTTAATTACTTTTTTGTCTAGTTTTCTTGATCTACCCCCATTATATCGTAACGATTATCTGCTTGCCTATTTAAACGAAGTTCATTTTGTTTTATTAAATGGTAACTAGCAATGTTTGTATAATAACTTTTGTGAGAAGTATTTATAATTATTAAGAACATAACGGTTTACTCACGCACATTCTCGGGATCGCCCGACTAGTTTCAGACTCAATAGGAGTCCCTAATCATGAGCTGACGCAGCGGCGGCGGTGTCGCGAGTCGAACTGATCGGGCGGTCCCGAGAATATGCATGAGTAAACCGTTTTGTTCTAAATAACTAGCCATGAGGGTGGAATTCACATTATTAGCAATCTTGTTAGCCCCTCCAACTAAGCTTAAATATACTTGTGTCTGGAGTGCGTTCACGTGAATAATGTAATGGGTAGGGTTCGAACCTGCGACCTCTCGATCATAACCCCTAACCAGTAAGCTATTGCCGCTTTAAGATTACAAGATGATCGTTTGTATGTTGTTTCTATAAATAAATAAGTTTTGTTGAAGTGTTGTTTTATTTTAAAAGCTTCTTCAATCGCCATGTATCTGAAATGAATAAAACAAAACAATCTTATTTAAAAAAATCAATTGCCAAATGTATGACATACTTCTTTCCTTTTTCGAGTCAAATTTGAGTCTTGCTAGAGCAGTTTTTTCTATATTTCAATGATGTACTAACATAGCATAAGAAATTATTTACTAACATCATGGAGTTCTGCCTGACAGAATAAATATTTAAAGCCGCCCATCCCAGCTTGGAACGGGTGGGCTTATATTTTTATACATTATGGGATAAGAATATATAGCCCATGTTACTCTGGGATAATGTAGCATTCCAATGGTGAAAGAATTTTGGAATTGGTCCATTAGTTTTAACTTTGACATTTTTTATTGATTTGATAAAAGAAAAATTACGAGTTTTTCTTTGTATATGGTGCTTAGATTATAAGATCTGGTGGACTAAATGGATATTTCCTTTTCATACCTAGTCCGCACCCCTATTGACAATTATTTATACAATATTGTAAATTTAACCTCGTCATAACTAACTGTGAGTTACAGTGTTGTTTATTATTAGGACATTCTGTATGTTTGGTCACTACACGACACTGGATGAAATTGCTGTAAATAACAGCAGATTGCCAAAACATAAAAAAAAATCTAGCTGAGTTAGGTTTCTTGTGCAAGTGGGCCTTATAGAATTAGTATAGAAGTCTAGAAGTCTAGATAATTATCTTACAGCTTCGCTTATGTCGATCCAATCTAAACTCTTCACCATGTTGTCGTTTTTAGAAGGCTTCTTATCCCAATTCCAGTAGGTGAAATCTTTGAATCCACCGGCCACCTGTGAATAAATAGATGTTTTTTTATCATTATTAAACTCTATCATGCCAGCTTTCAATAAAAAAACCGCATCATTATCGGTCCATTTGTTTAGGATCTACCATGCCACAAATAGACACAAACAGACCGACACCCTTGGGTGTCGCTGGCATCACACAGGCATAATGTAAGCAGAGCCGGCGTTGGACCACTGACAGCGGGCAAAAATATAGTGGCGCCACTGCGGAAATCATTGAAATATTTATTTTTAATTTGTGTAGTGTTACATACTCTATATAACTCTAATGCATACTCAAAATAAAAAAAAAAATATTGCTTTTATTTAATATAGCTGTCCCCCGCGACTTTGTTCGCGTGTTTTAGTTTCAACGGTTTTTCATTTTTGCAACATTTTTCATTTATGCTCCGCTCCTATTGATCGTAGCGTGATGTTATATAGCCTATAGCCTTCCTCAATAAACGGACTATCCAATACAAAAAGAACTTTTCAATTCGAACCAGTAGTTCCTGAGATTAGCGCGTTCAAACAAACAAACAAACTCTTCAGCTTTATAATATTAAGTATAGATAAGTATAGATTTATTTTAATATTGGCCTTATCAGGCCCTTTCAAAACGTTAAATGAGTAGTTGCGCGGTTCCAAAATGTCACTCCTATGGAGAAGAACTGGGTGGGTAATATGTTGGTAAATACAATGTTAAAAAAAATACAATTATCTTAAAATATGCGACAACATCGTAAATAGCATAATGTAGTAAATATGACATCAAAAATGGAAGAAAAATAAATAATAAATATACATGCATATACGTACATTTTACTTCAAATTACATTGTCGACACATTAACAAATGGTCTGATGCCTGAAGCACAAAAGGAATACTAATATTATAAATGCAAAAGTAACTCTACTGTCTGTCTGTTACAATTTTTTGGTTAAACCGCTGAACCAATATGGATGAATCTTGGTATGGGTTAGCTTGGATCTTTAGAAACGACATAGGCTACTTTTCGCCGCGATAACTGACACCAACACGGGCGGAACCGTCGGCAACAGCTATTCATCTACATACAATAATAAACAATGGCAGTTATTACCTGGAACTTCCGCTCAGCATTTTCAGCGAGTGGCCTCTTAGCTTCAGTGATGACAACAGCTCTGTAGCCCTCTGGTAAAGTGATCTTAGTCCCGTCTAGAGGGTAGCCTCTGAATGATGCGGTTAAATCTGAGAATATATGTGTTTAATATGTTATTTTTTTATTTAATTATTTATGTACACACACAACATGATTTATAAACAACATATCTATACTAATCTATACTAATATTATAAAGAAATAAAGTTTGTGTGTTTGTATATTTGTTAAATTGTAAAGGGTAATCTCGGGATCTACTGAACCGATTTTAAAAATTCTTTCACCAATAGAAAGCCACATTATTGCTGAGTGTCATATGTTTTATAAAAAACCGAAAAATAAAAAGGCTTTTACGTGGTAGTCCGTTTTGCAAAGTGAATCGGAGAAAAAACGGTCGAATGAAAGCGTTTCTTACGAACGCTGCCTTAACTATGAAAGTTATATTTTTGAGTTCTAGAGAAAAGATGTGGAGCTTGAAAATGCCTACAAAAAAGTCAACGACAGCATATAAATGCCTACAAAAAAGTCAACGACAGCATATGTCTAACTTTTATATTTAAGTTAGATATATGCTGTCTGTGTTAGGTATGTGTGTATAAAATAATTTAAATCGTTAGGTCATTTATGTACTAAATGATTACTAACATTATGCCCAACGAAAGTGGGCACGGGTCAGCTAGTATGTATATAATCAGACAGATGTATAAAGGAGTAAAGTTATTTATTTAGCACACAAACAAACACTACAATGGCTGACTTAATACCTTAGGCATTCTCTACAAGTCATCCAAAGGTGGTGTACAGATATGTTATATCAAGTAATTAATAACATGTCTTGTGTTGGTGAATGTTGTGTGGGCCTAGTGGTTCAATAAACGGATTTATGTGCACATGGCTGCAGGTTCAAACCATTACAGGCAAGTACTTATTGACCTTGTTAAAGTTATATGTACTTCTTTAATTATTATAAGTCATCATTGACAATTGGTGAAGGAAAACATAGTGAGAAAACCTGACATCAAAACTTGTAATCTGACATCACCAACCTGCAATGAGCAAGCGTGGTGATCAATGCTCGTGCCTTCTATATATGAGAAGAGGCCTGTGCCCAGCAGTGGGAAATTTATAGGCTGGTATTAATAACATGTAATAAAAATAAGTTTTTATTAATAATTTATTCTTAAACACAAGCTTTTAAATCAGCTTGGTACAAAGTACTTGTGTCGACAAATCAAAGAAGCCCAAACACGAAAGAATTGTTTTGTTTCTTTACAGAGTTCCTATAGCCACCTTCCAGCTCCATCATCAGTACTGTAGTTGAACTAGTCAACTTGCATTACAATTAAATTATTTGTCATAAATTTTATTTATTAATACCTACCTAATATATAAAATGAATTGCTGTTTGTTGGTCTCGGTAAAATTCGAGAACGGCTGGGCCGATTTAAATAATTATTTTTTTGCTTTGTTCGCTAGAATACAGGGAAGGTTTGAAAACTAAACAAAATAGGTAGGGTAGGAAGAATAGGGTAGGGTAGGAATGATAAGGTAGGGTAGGTAGTCAGCTGACGGAAGCGAAGCCGCGGGCACAGCTAGTTGGTTATAAATTTGCATGCCGAACTAAGTAGGCGAAATATGAAGAACTGTACTAATTTATAAGATCTGTTATTTCCTATATTTCATGCAAATAAATAAATTCTATTCTATTGTATTGGATTATGCATATTATTTACCTCCATCGTTCTCCATAACGTACGGCTCGAAGTATTTGTCAACATTAGCCGGTCCGTCGTCCTGAACTTTGCAAGGCACATAATGGGCCTTTTGTTCAAACACTTCTTTGTTTTCAACGTTTCTAAGATTATTTTCCACTTGTATCGACATGGTTAAGGTTATGTTTAAATATACATAAAAGTAATCTGTGTGTTTAAAGAACAAACAAATTACGCAAACATTCATTTATTTTCCCGCCAATTTCATCAAAATTGACAGTCTGTGTCAATTTGACAAATCACTGTCGCGTTTAGGAACTTAATATCCTCTACAACCTATTGACAGCGTGGAATGAATAATTATTTCAAACCCTTACATTACCCTAAAAATATCGGAACCATCGATATTTTTGCATAAACGTCTGTTGTAGGACGGAAAATCAGTAAAATAGCGTAGTACTTTCAAATAAAACGTGCGGCACAACGGGCTACTTGAGATGCACTCACTCTAGTCTAAGAGTTTTAGACAATCGCCCACGTGCATCACGCAAATTAAAAATACGCGCGTAAATAATTAATAAATAAAATAAAAAATAAAATCGTTGTCCGGAAAGAGAGAATTGGCCACGATTCTCGGTATCTCCCCGCTCCCGCGCACACCGATCCAATCAGAGTCAGTGGATTGTACTGTTCTGCGTTCTGAAACTATAACAAATAAACTTTATCACGAGAGCGCTTCATGATTTATTTTATAATATGTTCAACAGTTCTATTTTCATGCTAGAAATAATTTTATACTGGGAACTTAGAAACTTACACATTTTGAAAATTATTATTGGATTTGGTACTTCTAGCGAGGTAAAATTGTTGTCGAGTTTGGTACATTGCCATATCTGAAAAACAAATGCTAAGAATGGTTATGGTTCTCAATTCTCATTCTCATGTCACAGTCGATAAATGTCAAAATGTCCAGTGCAATTCATGACGAAATTCTTGCAACCATAACGAAATTATCTTATCGGAATTAATACAACAGCATTATACATTTCTATATAATAACGTTCGATTATAATCGTATGACGTATTATTAACAGAGTAAGCTCTGTCACTGTAGCGATGTGTTGCACATAATATTTGTTCAGTTGTAACAAATCGTATATTTACGTCATAGTAAATAATTTGGCTGTGTTCCTGTGTTTGTGTTTGTTGACTCACAATAGTCACAATAGCCCGGGAGCTTGTGTTGGCAACAAGCTAGTGAAACAGTGACCTTGGGTTTAACAGCTGTTAACGTAAGTACCTTTGCATAAATAATTCATACTTAAAAAAAAAACAAATTAAAAAATATTAATCCATTTATGATACTCGTTTGTGGTTCGCTTTTTCTTTCTTGTTAAACTTGCATCGATTTCGCGCGAAATCATACTTATCTTTCAAAAGACCTTGAAATTTAAACAAAGGTGATAGTGATTGTAATTATATTTATTTCTTATAGAAAGGCAATTACTGTAATTTAGATTACGAAAAGGGCAATGTCAATTAAGATACTGTTATATGACTCATTTATTATTAAAAATGCATTAGGTATTGTGAAATATTACTCTAAAGAAACTAAATAAATGGTTATGGTCTGATTATTAAAATCTCACTGATGGTCTAGTGCTCGTAATTTTATCACAGCTGTTAACTATAATCTATCCTAAATTGGATATTTTTACTTTATTTAAAATGTCTTTGTATAAAATATGATTATAATAGTGTTTGTAATAAGGAAAAATATATATTTTCTTTACCTTTACATATTTGTGTTTGTAAAACTAGCTTATTTCAAAATTAAAAATAAATTATACCTAAATAAAAATGTCTATACAAAACATAATCACAGGAATTTAATGCAAACAAGCAGTTATAATTATTATGTTAAAAAAAAACATATTTATGAAAGTGATTTTGTTATCTATTGCCAGTAATGACACATAAGATTAAAAATAATGTAAAATAACCAGAATATACTGTAAACATCAACAAAATAAGATTTTTTTATTGGTTTTATATAATTATATCACAGAGTATCGAATACTTATGTTAAAAACCACTGAAGACTCATAGCTATTAAATTTGGAATAATTCAGAATTATCACATTATTGTACCACAATAGAATGATATATTTTTTTAATCTTCTGTTAAAGGACAGAATATTATTACTTAAGATTTTTTTTATTTTTTTTTACTATATTTCTCATGTTACATTTAGTTCAATAAGGTGTTGCATGCTCTTTGGTGGGACAATAAATTGTTTTCTTTCTTCTAATTTGAAAGCCTCTAGCTTCTAGATAAGGGTGATAAAAAAGAAAGGTGTGTTCTAGTTTACAAAAGAAAAAAAAGTGAAAGTAGGTACATAATTATAAAAAACTAGGTACTTTTAGTAATAAATTATTCATTTAATCACCATCATTTCTGTACTTTGTTTATTCAGTACTAGTTTGCTGTTTGTCATGGATAATTTCCTAAAAAACTTAACTGTGTGGTTGAAAAATGCTGTCTCATACATTGATGTATGATATCATCTAAATTCCAACTGCAAATATAAGTTTGTAATCGCAAAAACGTTTTTTATATTTTATAAAACTACAAATTTACTTAGATTTTTTTTCTTTACTTGTGATTAAACCTAGCATCATGCCCAAATTTCGTTTCTGAGTCAATGGGAAGTAACTACTGACTACCCTGTGGGTTTTGAGTTTTTCAAAAATATATTGAAATAACAACACAAAATAGCTGTATATTTTTTTTGCTTCAAGAGTTCATACTCAGACTTGAATATTTGATACTAGCTGTTTCCCATGGCTCCACCCGCTTGGATGTCGGTTATCGCGGCAAAAAGTAGCCTATGTCCTTTTTCAGCCATTAGACTATCTGTGTACCAAATTTCATTTAAATCTGTTTAGTAGCTTTGGCGTGAAAGCGCGACAGACAGACAGAGTTACTTTAGATTAATTTCAATATGAACACCACATGTTCCTGAGAGAAAAAATCTTGACAGACAAACAGACAAAAAATTGATCTTGTAAGGGTTCTTTTCTTTTTTTGTTTTATTGAACCCTAACTAGTTACTAATGACATCTTAATGTTGTGCAATGAATAAAAGTTGGTTTAGCCCATGACTCATACAACTAGATTGAATTTTTAACTAAGATTTGTGGGTAAATAATATTATGAGATCATACCTCGTTATTAATATGATTCAAATAACTTGTATTTAAATGATATCTTATATGACTACATTGACTTGAAAATATGTTATAATTACATCTTTGAATAGAAATGCATAGGGGTGGATAGAGAATTGTTTTTTTTTTTTATATTTTAAACATTAAAGCTATTGATTATGAAGACTCAACTATAAAAAAAAAGTACAAGAAAGTAGTTTTTATGTAAAAATAGCTGTGTGCTCGGCTTTGCGCCCTTTTACTGACCTACCCTATCTACCTACACTCCTCATTCATTCACACACTTGTATTAGGAGATTTTAAAAAAAATGGTTCTTTTATTTTTCTTTTATACAAACTTTGTCCTAACAATAACGAACACAAAAAAGAAAAGAATTATCCATTGGTGCAGTCATTCAAAAGTTATGCGCATACATACATTTTGGGATTCATTTTTATAAATATTAGAAGATAGATTATATACATGCAAGACAATAAATTGTAGGAATCCTTTTCTAAACTTGTGTCTTCAGTTCACCCCCTATCATTTTTATTCACCGCATTTTACAAAGTAGGTAATAATGTTGGTAATAAAAACATAAATTATTTTTTTAAATGCTGTTGTTTTCCATGTTCGAACAGTTTCTACCATAATGTAACCATAGAGTTAAAGCAAATGCCGGTTTTTATTAATGAAAAAAGAATTTTAGAGTTTTTAATTCAAATTTTATCATAATTAAATATCAATGGTCACTCAATCAAGTGAGGATCGATTTTCTACTTAGCTAATAGATATTTAATGAGAACTACTTACTTAGTACCTATTCATTGGTAAACTAAACTTGCTTTGAATAGGTAAAGACACACAGGTCACATTTGAGTATATTTCTTTACTATGCTCTTTCATATAAATGTGAATTAACTTCTATTTATACATAACGCGACACGCGTAAAGTAATTTTATTTTTGGCGCTCATAATGTAAATAAAAAATGTCAGCTCGCGTCAACAAGTAACAACATTCTGTATGCCAAATTCCCGCCATTTTATACCAAGCGTTGCCAACTTTCAAAAAACAAATACGCCACATATATTGTATAAATAATGTTTTAATTTTATCGCTATCATTTGTTTGGGTATAAACTATTTTAGTAAGATTACTATAGGTGTTTGGA
Organism: Diachrysia chrysitis; assembly: GCA_932294365.1. Taxonomy (NCBI): domain Eukaryota; kingdom Metazoa; phylum Arthropoda; class Insecta; order Lepidoptera; family Noctuidae; genus Diachrysia; species Diachrysia chrysitis. The sequence continues at coordinate 4,992,506 of OW028671.1, forward strand.
ATTTTATTATACAGACGGAGTTACTTTCGCATTTATAATATTAGTAAGGATTTGACAACAATAATGGTATGAAAAGGAAATATGTAAGTATTCAGTCCACAAGATAGATAAAAAAAGAAAAAAATCTTGTATTTTTTCTTTTATCAAATCAATGACAAATTACAGAGTTAAAGCTCTTTGAAGTTCAGGACTTGGGGCTTGTGACGTCACGTGTTGGTCAAAATTGTAGCTACAAGTGATGTCACGCGACATTTCCATTCACTGTATCTTCCTTATTAAGTTTAAGTAATAAATACGTGTCTAATATGAAAAAAAAAATGGTCCGCATTCCTATTGTATAAATTTGTTTCTCAAATGCTTTTGCAAGATAAGTATCACTTACTATAGACTTGCACAATTATATCGTTGCGCATGTGGCCGCCATTACTTTTTAAATACGTTGGTACTAGAACAATCTTTTTTCATAAGATTACAACAATTTATACCTACTTAAAATATGCAAATACAATGTAAACTCACTAATAAAATCTTATCGTTGAGATCTGAGACTGTTTAATATAGCGGGCAATGTCAATGACCCCACTGAAATGTTTATAACCGCGAAAATGTAAATTGAAAATGGAATCTACAGTTGTTCTATCTATACTTCTATACTTAATCACTACATAGTATAAAACAAAGTCGCTTTCTCTGTCCCTATGTCCCTTTGTATGCTTAAATCTTTGAAACTACGCAACGGATTTTGATGTGGTTTTTTTTAATAGATAGAGTGATTCAAGAGGAAGGTTTATATGTATAATACATGCATAATATAGTAGAAAAACACTGATAATTTTAGAGGTTTTTAATGGAAGTCGTAAATAAACATATTTTTTTGCGCTTACATTGCAAACGCTGGCTGAACCCTACGAGATAGATCAAACTAATTGTACACCTTAAAAAGGTCTACAAAAAAGTCCGCGATGGTATATGTCTATGTCTTAAGGATAACATACTATATCCATTCTTTTACTTTAAAAAATGAACAATTATAAAGCGGGAATTAAGAAGCTATTTACACAAATACGGTATTAATCCTTATAATTTTAAATAAGTTAGCATATCATATTACAATATTTTGCACTTGCAAAAAAATTACGGACACGAGAATAAAATTCAAGCGCTTCGCTTCGCTTGATGCAACAGGCTCTAACGGATGAACGGATCTACGTAAACCTACGTAAACGTACGTAAAGTTATGTAAGTTGACACAAGTCAAAGTGTAGTGACCAAATTATATCAATCTAAGTACCAATGTAATTGTTGGCTAAAATTTGGTACTTTGATATAGATTATAAACTGGAATAAGACAAAGGCGTTTTATCTCTGGAATAGTTATACATGGGTTGCGGAAACAGGATCAAAATTTCATGATTAATTTTGGTCGCGACACCCGATATCCACGCGGGCGAAGCCGCGGGCATCAGCTAGTTTATTATAAAGAAGTAAAGTTTGTGTGTTTGTTAAATTGTAAGGGGTAATCTCGGGATCTACTGAACTGATTTTAAAAATTCCTTCACCAATAGAAAGCCACATTATTGCTGAGTGTCATAGGCTATATAAAAAACCGAAAAATAAAAAGGCTTTTACGTGGTAGTCCGTTTTGCAAAGTGAATCGGAGAAAAAACGGTCGAATGAAAGCGTTTCTTACGAACGTTGCCTTAACTATGAAATATATATTTTTGAGTTCTAGAGAAAAGATGTGGAGCTTGAATATGCCTACAAAAAAGTCAACGACAGCATATGTCTGACTTTTATATTTAAGTTACAAAAAGTAGTTTTTTTAATATTAGTATATACCTATAATTTAATTTTTAATATTAATAAAATAATTTTTAATCGTTAGGTCATATGTACTAAAAAAGGATTATTAACATTATGCCCAACGAAGTGGGCACGGGTCAGCTAGTTTCAAATAATTATGTTTAGAGACATTTATAACTTCAACGTTTCTTAAGCGCCTTTTTGAGGTTTGTAATAAATAAAAAGCTTTTGATTTGATTTATTTTGAGGTTTACAAGTAATAGCTGTCCGCCGCGACTTTGTCCGCGTGTTTTAGTTTTAACTCCGCTCCTATTGGTCGCAGCGTAATGTTATATAGCTTATAGCCTTCCTCAATAAATGGGCTATCTGACACTGAAATAATTTTTCAAATCAGACCAGTTCCTGAGATTAGCGCGTTCAAACAAACAAACAAATTCTTCAGCTTTATATATTGATATAGATAAAAACTTTTGGTTTTATTTTGTTCACAGAAACATGGATTCCTTCTTCAGCCTATTTGACCCTTCAGAAGGTAATCAAAATAAACATAAGAATAAAATTAAACACAAACCCGAACAGGATACGGTCAAGAAGAAAACAGAAGTGCCAAAAGGTAAGTTAGCTACTTAGAGTGAAAATCAGTAAACTATAGTAGTGAGCCTAACAGAGTATGAACTGTGAGCACCAGTATGAACAAGTTAGATCGTAAAATTTGTACCAAATCAAAGCGTGGTTTTATTAACACTATCTCAAAACATAATATTACACTAATAATTACGGAATCATCGTCAGTTGTCGCACGGAAAATCACTTAAATCAGGAAACGAGCGTTAACTGGCTTTCAAGGTGTCACTAGCTCTGAGGCCCCGGGTTCGATCCCCGGCCAGGTCAATGATGTAAAACCACTTTTCTACATTGTCTCGGGTCTGGGTGTTTGTGGTACCTTCGTTGTCTCTGGATTCCATAACACAAGTGCTTTAGCTTCTTACTTGTGGTTCAGAGCAATGTTCGTGATGTTGTACACGTTTATTTATTTAACTTGTCTCCACAAGTGCTGTTATCCTAAATTATTTAAGTGCTTGTATATCAAAATTATGTATTTGGTAAATAGCTGTTGTTTTTTCAGGTCGTAGAAGAGGACGTAGGTCGGCAGTAAAGAATGAAACTTTGCCAGAAGAATCGTCTTTCCTATGCGAACCGGATCTCAGTACAGATCTCTTAGTTAAAGATGTTAGTTACATTGAAAACTTTATTGAGATAATTAAAAAAGATGATGGTGAGTGAAGTATTTATTAAGACCCTGTTTTTCCGTGTTTTTAGCAAACAAAGAAAAAGACCTTTTGAAATGAGGTGTGAAATTTTTGACAACTGAAGCAAACATTTAAATTAGGGCTGTATAAAAATAAAAAAGGAGTTTTTCACAAAAAATAAAAAAAAACATAATCATTTAGTCATTAGAAGGTAGATCTAATACTACTTATATGCAAAATGCGATATCTAAGTCCCCTTTGACCTTTCTGATTAATTACTTCCATAGAGTACGCATAGATCGATCTCATTAAAGCATAATTTAATACGTAAGTTGTTAAACAGGAATTCAAATCGGAATATATACTTAATAGCTATATACTTATAGCTGTGCCCGTGGCTTCGCTTCCGTCAAATGACTAGCTACCCTAAGCCTACTTACCGACCTACCTACCCTTCTGACCTACCCTACCTACCCTTCTGACCTACCCTACCCTATATATCTACCTGCCCTAACAACCTGCATACGTACCCTACCCTTACCTAACCTACATTCAATCACTCACTTTTCTTATAATAGGCTTTTCACATACATATATGAAATAAAAAAAAAAACAGTTTTTTTTTTAAATACAAACATGACAAATAAAGAATTATCTGATTTGGTGCAGTCGTCCGGAGGTTATGCGCGTACATACATTTTAGAAATTAATTTTTATATATTAAAATTTCATGTCTCTACAGATAAAACAGATGCAGATAAGAAGCCTAAACGTCGGAATTCAGGTCGTAAAACTAGAAGGAAAAAAAACAAAATATCTCCTTCCAAAGATCTATCCGTCTCAGCTTGGACAGACAACGGATTAGACAATGACACTACAAGTTGGAACAACCAATTAGAAGTGCAAAAGATATGCGACGACAGTATAGGGAAGAACGTTAACGATCTAAAAAACAAAACAAAAACAGACAAGCAGCGTAACGATGTGACAGCAATCGATAGTTTCAGCGATAGAGAAGTGTATAATGTTATCGATAAACTAGAAAAGGTTATATTGAAGGACGACATGTATCTCGCTGGAGATTTTGACAGTGACGACTTGGAGAATGACTTTTTATATAGTTCTGATGATATGGAAGAGTACGTTGATGAATCGTGAGTATTGGTTTATATTTAACCGACTTTTAAAACGGAATAGGTTATCAATTCTGTAAATTTTTGCTAAAATGTAATATCAGCATATAATAACCCCATTTAAAAAAAATATTGCCATGTCAAAGATATGATATACAATTTAAGATCTCTTTGCTTAGCCGCCATCTTAATTTTTGCACTGAGTAAGTAAATTCGATCTCCATCTAATATAGCTATGTAAATGTCAGCAAAAGAAAAAATCGTTTTTAATAAAACGCCCACAAATTTGTAGTTAGTCTTAGTGTGGCCACGTTCACAAACAAAAAATTCAATACGATATATTTTATTAAAACAGCACATCAGAACCCGATGACTCAGGTGATGAAGTCTACGGCAGTCTACCACCAGAACCGAGGTTCGGTAACGTGGAGTACAAACTACAGTTAGTGTCACTGTGCGAGAGGAGGTTCCAACATTTAGTTACGCAGGTGAATATGATATTCAAATTATTTTTCTGGTACGAATTTTAAATTCATTCGTGTCTATGGTATTTATGTCATATTTTATAGTATAAAATATGACATGATATGACATGGCTGTTGGCCACAGTTCCACCCGCGTGGGTTTCAAAATGTAGCTTATGTTCTTTCTTAGGATCCAAGCTGACCCGATACCTATTTTCATTCAAATCGGTTTATCGGTTTAGCCATGAAAGTGTAACAGACAGACAGAATGAAATACAAACAGTAACGTTCGCAGTCATAATATAAGTATCAAATACAAGGAATCTTTGAATTTTAGTAGTTTTAATGCTGAATGTTGTTTGCTCTAGGTACTTAATATTTGTATATAATATACTTTTTTTAAACGATCGTAAATTGTAATACCTATGCTTAACAAAATTATGTTTTAAATACATAAGTTAAAGATAGAAGAAATATAAAATAGATCTTTCAAAAGCATTTGACATTGTAAATCACATGATACTAAAACAAAAATACTTTTTAGCATCATGTTTAGTATTTTTTTAAACAAAGAACTGCTTAAATTTCATTTACGTAATAAATAACAGATGTTATCTTGATTCAAGCAGTCTTATGTCGTTATTATAGTACTTAAATCTGAGGTGTCCCTCAAGGTAACATTATAGGTCATTTACATGTGTAGTAGGGGCTATCGATTTAATCCGCAAGTGTCGCTAGTGTCGCATCAGGTATATCTGTAATTCTCAACCAATGAGAGACAAGCTACTGGCCTGTGATTGGTGGGAACTGTCAGTCAGATTTCGCTCCATACTAACGACCCTAGCGGATCTTGTATTTGGTAGCCCTCATTTCAATCCCTGGAGGTTATCATAGCATGGTGTTCATGCTAGCTATTTTGTCTAGAGTTTACATTTAAGCAGCGAGTTTTTTTTTTTACTTAGCTTAAATGGCGTCTGCGCTCCGGCGGCGGCAGTGCAGTATACGTACTAGGAGTACGGGACTGTGGAGCGCTAGTTGGGCTTCGGGCTCGGGCATTACGAGGGTCGCTAATAGCGCTGCGGCGTATGGCGCACGCGCTCGGCGCCGCGCTCACACACGTGCGCGCCAGGAGGGTGGCCCCGCAGCGGGCGGTGGCGGAGGCCTACGTGCGGAAGGTAACTCACACACACACACACACAACACGCAGACACCGCCATAGTCAACAAGGCGCTGGACATGTAAAATAAGACCAACGAGACGAAATACATAATATGAAAAAACGAAATTGAAGTAACGTTAAATTAACATTCTTTTTCTATTGTAAAACTCCTTCAATCCTTGCGCATGTCATCGCATCGATTTTAAACCATAAGCAGCAAACAAATAAAGTTCAAATTAGTTGCGGTTTGCTGTTACCATATGGACCCAGTTGGAGTTGACGGTATTAAGCGTTTATTCGTACCACCTGTGGGCTTATTCGCTATCTCAAGTTGCCATCACAACCGATGTTTATTGGATAAAAATAAGTATAAATGTACTTATTCAGTATCGGCTAACGTCGGTAACCAACTAAGTAGTAGTAGATCTAGTTGGTGATCGTAGTTAGAAGATTAGAAATTTGTGTTTTCACTGTGTTTTATATAACCCTGCTGGTCACAACTGGTAACTTGATACAGTTCATATTAACGAGGAGTTTTATTCACAGTTACCGGATCCTAAACAGAGCGTGGAATTGCGAGTGGCGGTGATGGGAGCGAACGAGGCCGGCAAGTCCACGCTGATTGGAGTTTTAACACAAGGTCAGTGATTGTCTATGGTTTTGTTTTTTTTTTTACGGTTTTGTAACCAAAGGGTGCCAACGGGACCCTATTACGAAGCCTCCGATGCCCGTCCGTCCGTCTGTCAGTGGGCTAAATTTTATGAACCTTAATAGCTAGAAAGTATAAATTTTTCCAGTGTGTATTTCTGTTGCTGCTATAACAACAAATAATGTAAATTAATTAAAAATTAAAAGGATATTAAACAAAATGAATTATATTTGGTTGACTGATGAGAATGCCTAAATTTAAAGTCCGCCATTGTAATGGTTTTATGTGCATAAACTTTAAATAAATAAATTAATTAATTTAGTGCGAGTAGGATAGGACTCGCGCATAAAGATCGGGACCCTTCACGCGCGAGTCCTTGTTTTAGTTGTTAATCCTTGTGTCGCGGGGGCTTTTACAAACATTCAAATCACATGCACAAAGAACACCCAGACTTGAAACAAGCATTTGTCTCACACACAAATGCTTGTCCTATTAGGATCAAACCCACGGCACGTCGCGCACAGTGGTAATTTGTGTAATGACCACTCGGCTATCAGTGCGGTCAAAGTATGAAATACAAACTGAACTCCGAAGCATTGAACTCGGAAATTACTTTAAAACTGAATCTAATTGCGTTCCGTAAAATAAGCTTTATAATCGTAAGATGTCCTCCAGGTGAATTAGACAACGGGAGGGGTAGCGCTCGCCTGAACATGTTCAGACATCTGCACGAGGTGAAGAGTGGGAGGACGTCGTCTCTAAGCCACGAGATACTGGGGTTCGATGCTCAGGTAATGTATATGTTTAAATAAATAATTATATAGCGTCCTCAGACGGGTCAATGTAGGAAACCTCTTTTCTACCAATGAGAATGAGAAAAACGGTTTTCTACATTGACCCGTCCGGGGATCGAACCCTTGACCTCAGAGCTAGGGACAATTTGAAAATCAGTGTGTACGCCACTCGACCATGGAGGTCGACATAAGTAGTTGTTGTTTTTATTAATTTGATACATCCTTACAAAAAATCTAAACCCTAATATAGTCTATTTAAATTATTGTATGTTATTTCCACTTAACAAAATATCAAATTTATGCAAGTGTTAATAAAGGTCATTTTACGCTGTCTAGTACTGTTGAAATAGTCATAAAAAATATGAAGTTGTAGCGCAAAGTGAACCTTATATGTAAGCAGTACAGTGGTTTTTTCCAAAACACATGTTTGGCGTATAAATTGCGATCGCACACAAGAACTGCAGCAATTTATTTTAAACTCCTAATTTGTAATTTATTACTTTACCCAGGGCAATGTGGTAAACTACGGTTGTTCAGAACTAATGACAGCGGAAAGGATCGGCGAGAGGAGCGCTAAACTGGTGTCATTCCTCGATTTGGCCGGTCATAGTAAATATCAACGCACCACGCTCCACGGATTGACCGGTTATTCTCCACATTACGCTATGCTGGTGGTAAGTTTGATTAGTAATACTATTTTGTTATTATATTACAGATTAGTAAGATATTTGTGAACCAGTATAATTAAAGAAAAATTACTAAAATATTTTTATTTTTAAATCATTAATAGATGTAGTTGTAATGTAATGAAAAGTCCGATATTTATTATTTTAATTATTTGTTACGCATTAACGCATACGGAGCGAATATTTGTAATTAAATACAAATAGTGGATAGAAAAACTTAAACCTCAGGCAGGACTCGAACCTGCGACTACTGACTTGACGCGCAAGTCGCTTTATCAACTAAGCTACCGAGGTCACTGCCTGGGAGTTTAAATTTTGCCTTTCACTTATTACGTCTTTAGACCGACATCTGCGACCTCTAGTGAATCAATCTTGCGTTTGGTCTCACCGACTCTGATAAACAATATGTAGAATTAAAGTTTTAAGTTTTTTTTTCCACTATTTGTATTTAATCTATACTAATATTATAAAGCTGAAGTGTTTGTTTGTTTGTTTGAACGCGCTAATCTCAGGAACTTTTTATTCGAATTGAAAAAAAATTTGTAGGGGATATTCCGTTTATTAAGGAAGGCTATAGGTTATATGACATCAAGCTACGACCAATAGAAGCGGAGCATCAATAAAAAATGTTCCAAAAACGGGTTAAATATTATTTACTTCTGAGGTTATGGGCTGAATTTATATTATTCATATGTTACTTTTATTTCAGAAAAAGAATTAGGGTTTCGCACGAAACACACGTAACCCATGAAAGTAAAACACGCGGACAAAGTCGCGGGGGAGAGCTAGTTACAAATATTCGCTCTGCATGCGTTAATGCGAACAAATAATAATTAACTAGCTGTCCCCCCGCGACTTTGTCCGCGTGTTTTAGTTTAAAGGGTTTTTCATTTTTGCAACATTTTTCATTTATGGTCCGCTCCTTTTAATCGCAGCATAATGTTATATAGCTTATAGCCTTCCTCAATAAATGGGCTATCCAACACTGAAATAATTTTTCAAATCGGACCAGTAGTTCCTAAGATTAGCGCGTTCAAACAAACAAACAAACAAACTCTTCAGCTTTATATATTAGTAATAAATTACTTTTTTGTCCTATTTTCGTACAGATATCAGCCACAGCGGGCATCACAGCGATTACAGAGGAACATATAGGGATCCTATCAGCATTAGACCTTCCATTCTTCGCCGTCATCAGCAAGTGTGAGCTCGCGGCCACTGCCGTGAGGTCACTAATGACGCGGCTGAGTGAATTACTGGCGCCGGCCAACAAGGTAAGTTTTTAATGGTTATATCCATAGAGTAAGCATAGACAAGCATAGTGCATAAACGTCGGTCGTCGAACGAAAAATCACCTAAATCAAAAAACGAAGTCGACACTAAGTTTGAAATTTAATATTTGTTGCAGAAACCGTTACTAATAACTGACGAGAATCTAGCGCGGGACTGCGTAGCGCCGCAAGCTTTGATATTGGACGCTCTAGATGACAGCAAGGACAAAGACGAGTAAGTAAATATAAGTACACAAAGAAAATAATGGTTTGTGGAATATGTTACTACAATTTTTTGGTAATGAATTTGCCGCGTAGCAAGGTTTTTCGTAGCAAATGTATTGGACATTGCTACGATGTAGAGATCTTCGTAGTATTTTGTTTGAAAGATGATGTTGTCGAGAGGATTTTTTAATAGGCTTCGTAAATGAGATGCTACAATTCAGTGATTTTCGTAGCAGGGATGTAGTGGATTAATATAAAAAAAGTGATTTTCGTAGCAATTTCTGAAAACTTCGTAGCAATTTCTGAAAACTTCGTAGCCTACAGGTATAAAGTGCTACGATGAAGTAATCTTCGTAGCTTGGGGGAAGAGGTAATTCCTATAATTATTTTCGTAGGTGGTATAGTAATTCGTAGGGGTAGGGATTTTCGTAGCAGGTTTGGTAGAGTTGCTACGACGAATAGTAGATTGAGCTACGATAAATGATCTTTCGTAGCAGCTGAGGGGAAACGTGCGGTTATAGGAACGGTTGTAGAAGCTTACCTCAGCTACAAGTATAGGTTGTTCTTACCATCTTACCTAGTTCAATAGGGGCGGGCTTAAGTAACTCTGTTTTAGACGGGTCTCCTTTCTTTGCAGTGTGGAATCTGAAATAATTCCGGTGTTCCCCGTCAGTTGTGTTAGAGGGATCGGTTTGAGTGCGCTACACGCGTACCTGCTGGCGCTACGACCTCCACAGCCTTTGACCACGCTCCGAGCAGACGATGTAAGTGGTTGTAATTTAGTCTACTGGTGATTACTTTTTTAATACGGTGATCGTGCTCGTTATTTAAAACGTGTAACTGAATAGTTATCAGCCTTTTGTTTTGGATGTAATTATGATTTTTTATGGTCCGGATAGCCATAGACTAGTCAAATAACAAAAAAAAACTGATTAATGACCTTAAACATCTAAAAAAGTAAAAGTTGCTATTAAATAATTAAAAATCTCTGCGTAAGGCATCTGGTCATCCGGTGAATAAGTGATCGTTGATTACACACTTAATCTATTAATATTACGACTATTTGCTCAATATTCACCACGCTGGGCAAATCAATATGCGGCGTGCGATATTAGAGCTTAACCAATTCTATCATTGTTTTAGGAGACATGTGAGTTCCAAATCGACGAGATATTCCATGTCGGCGATAATTCTGGCCCCGTCGTGGGGGGTCTCTTGGCGAGGGGACAACTCTATGAAGGGGACAGCGTTATCATCGGTGAGTTATTTAGAATAGTACGTGTTAGAGTTTATTTTGAAAGGGACAAGATACATCCTGGAGGTATATCCACTCCATTTAAATTATCGATTTTTAAAACGTGGTTATCGTTTCGTGATGATTTTGTTTAATTATATCTATGATTTATAGCTGCTGTTTAAGTATTTTTCTATTAAAATATATTTTTTATTTGAAATTCTTGACGATTCAGCAAAATAATCTTGTGATCAATGCAGTTAAAAGCTAAAGGTAGATTAGCCAACATAAACAAATGAAAAAAAAGCTGTATTTTATTTAAATAAAAGTGTACTAGAGTTTAGTAGTTTCAAGTTGTAAAACTGCTTAATCTTTGATGAATCTGAAAATTTTGTTTTGAAATAGGCCGGTTTTTTTTATAAAATATTATCATATCCTCTTATCTATGAACTTTTCAAAGGACTATTTTGTTCCGCGCATAAAATATTAGTCACCGACGCCCTCTCCTTGTGACATACGAAGGCAGTGTTTGTGAAGGTTCGGCTGTGTGGTACAGGTCCGCTGGAGGACGGGTCCTTCGCGCGCAGCCGCGTGCGCAGCATCTACCGCAACCGCGTGCCGTGCTACTGCGCGCGCGCGGGGCAGTGCGCCAGCGTGGGGCTGGCGGGCGGCGCGCCGCGCCCCGGCATGGTGCTGCTGGCGCCGCCGCTGCAGCCGCCGCGCAAGCCGCTGTTCGGCGCCTGCCCGCCCGGCGACTGCAAGCAGGTAAATCTACCAACTTCACTGCTACGAATATCCCCTCTTCGAAGGATGAACCTGCTAGAAATGTACCCTTTTCGTAGCATGTGCCTGCTTCGAATGTACCCTTTTCGTAGCATGTACCTGCTACGAATGAACCCTTTTCACAGCATGTACATGTTAGGAATGTTCCGTTTTCGTAGGATGTACTCCCCTTTTCGTAGAATGTACCCTTTTCGTAGCATGACTGAAATGTACCCTTTTCGTAACATGACTGAAATGAATGTACTCTTCTCGTAGCATCACGCACTGCGTCAGCGACGAATGTACCCTTTTCGTAGCATGTACCTGCTATGAATGTACCATTTTCGTAGCATGCACCTGCTACGAATGTACCATTTTCGTAGCATTTACCTGCTACGAATGTACCCTTTTCGTAGCATGACTTTTACGAATGTATCCTTTTCGTAGCATGACTTTTACGAATGTTCTGTTTTCTTTGGATGTACTCCCTTTTCTTAGAATGTACCTGCTACAAATGTACCCTTTTCGTAGCATGACTGTTACGAATGTATCCATTTCGTAGCAAGCACCTGCTACGAATGTACCCTTTTCGTAGCATTTACCTGCTACAAATGTACCTTTTCGTACCATGTACCTGCAACGAATGTACCCTTTTCGTAGCATTTACCTGCTACGAATGTACCCTTTTCGTAGCATGACTTTTACGAATGTATCCTTTTCGTAGCATGACTTTTACGAATGTTCTGTTTTCTTTGGATGTACTCCCTTTTCTTAGAATGTACCTGCTACAAATGTACTCTTTTCGTAGCATCACGCACTGCATCAGCGACGAATGTACCCTTTTCGTAGCATGTACCTGCTACGAATGTACCCTTTTCGTAGCATTTACCTGCTACAAATGTACCCTTTTCGTAGCATGTACATTCTATAAATGTACCCTTTTCGTAGCATTTACCTTCTATAAATGTACCCTTTTCGTAGCATGACTGTTACGAATCTATCCATTTCGTAGCAAGCACCTGCTACGAATGTACCCTTTTCGTAGCATTTACCTGCTACAAATGTACCCTTTTCGTACCATGTACCTGCTACGAATGTACCCTTTTCGTAGCATGAACCTGCTACGAATGTACCCTTTTCGTAGCATTTACCTGCTACGAATGTACCCTTTTCGTAGCATTTACCTTCTATAAACACAGCATGTACACGTTAGGAATGTTCCGTTTTCGTAGGATGTACTCCCCTTTCTCATAATGTACCCTTTTCGTAGCATTTACCTGCTACGAATGTATCCTTTTCGTAGCATTTACCTTCTATAAACACAGCATGTACATGTTAGGAATGTTCCGTTTTCGTAGGATGTACTTCCCTTTTCGTAGTATGTACCCTTTTCGTAGCATGACTGGAATGTACCCTTTTCGTAACATGACTGAAATGAATGTACCCTTCTCGTAGCATCACGCACTGCATCAGCGACGAATGTACCCTTTTCGTAGCATTTACCTTCTATAAACACAGCATGTACATGTTAGGAAGGTTCCGTTTTCGTAGGATGTACTCCCCCATTTTCGTAGTATGTACCCTTTTCGTAGCATGACTGGAATGTACCCTTTTCGTAACATGACTGAAATGAATGTACCCTTCTCGTAGCATCACGCACTGCATCAGCGACGAATGTACCCTTTTCGTAGCATTTACCTTCTATAAACACAGCATGTACATGTTAGGAAGGTTCCGTTTTCGTAGGATGTACTCCCCCATTTTCTTAGTATGTACCCTTTTCGTAGCATGACTGGAATGTACCCTTTTCGTAACATGACTGAAATGAATGTACCCTTCTCGTAGCATCACGCACTGCATCAGCGACGAATGTACCCTTTTTGTAGCATGTACCTGCTACGAATGTACCCTTTTTGGACCATGTACCTGCTACGAATGAACCCTTTTCACAGCATGTACATGTTTGGAATGTACCCTTTTCGTAGCATGTACCTTTTATAAATGTTCCCTTTTCACAGCATGTAAATGTTAGGAATGTTTCGTTTTCGTAGGATGTACTCCCCTTTTCGTAGAATGTACCCTTTTCGTAGCATGCACCTGCTACGAATGTATTCTTTTACAAATGTACCCCTTTCGTAGCATTTACCTGCTACGAATGTACCTTCTACAATTGTACCGTTTTCGTAGCATTTACCTGCTACAAATGTACCCTTTTCGCAGCGTCACGCACGGCATCAGCTACGAATGTACCCTTTTCGTAGCATGTATCTGCTACTAATGTACCCTTTTCGCATTACGCATGGCATCAGCGATAAATGTACCCATTTCGTAGCATGTACCTTCTATAAATGTACCCATTTCGTAGCATGACTGCTACGAATGTACCATTTTCGTAGCATTTACCTGCTACGAATGTACCCTTTTAGCAGCATCACGCACGGCATCAGCTACGATTGTACCCTTTTGACAGCATGTACATGTTACGAATGTTCTGTTTTCGTAGGATGTATTCCCCTTTTCGTTGAATGATCCTGCTACAAATATACCCCTTTTCGTAGCTTTTACCTGCTATAAATGTACCTGCTAGAATGGTCCCCTTTAGCACCACGCACGGCACCCGCCATGAATGTACTTTTTCGGTAGGATGTACAGCTACGAATGCACCCGAATGTCTCCTTTTCGTAGCACCTTGCTTGTCACCTGCTTCGAATGTAGGGTACATTTTCGTAGGATGTACCTGCTACGAATGTCTACTTACAAATGTGCCCACATCGAAGCATCTTAAACGATACCCCTTATCTTAAGATATTCAATACCAAATGGCTCAAAATCATAATCTCTTTCACAGCTAAAAGAAATTATCGACGAAAATATCGCTGAGAAATCGAAAAACCGTAAAAACGTTAGGAGGAAAAACAAGAATCTTCTCCGCGACATCGCGACGGTTGAGGAGTGCTTAACTAAGGAGTTGGACTTAGATACGAATATATTCGAGGAAGGAACCAGGGACGAGTGTGTGTGCAGCGATAAAGTTGTGCTAGAAGATCCCAATGATCCGCGCGGGTGTATATACTTTCAGGTAAGAGATAACTATAGCAGACTTGACTGCGCGGTATAGCCGAGTGGTATAGGTCACCACGCCAATTACCACTGTGCGCGACGTGCTGCGGGTTCGCTCCCCAGACGGGTCAAAATAGAAAACCACTTTTCTACATTGTCTCAGGTCTGAAAATTCCAGTGTAATTGTTTTTATTAATCTGCCAAACGGAAATGTTTTATAAATTCATCTTTTTGACGTGACAACGTCTTATAAATTGGTTTGCCGGGTGACACTTCAAGAAACTGGGTAACGCTCCGCTCACGTTATGCGCTCACAATGAGAGCGAGTGAGAGGCACGCGTCCCTTCCACTCGGGCATGGTTAGCCTGCCTAAGAGCGAGAGAGACAGACATTGACATTGACAGTCGTTGTCACGTAAAACTTTCGCCCGTATACCGACTTTACAGGCAACCAACGATTTTTTTTTTATAGTGTATAGGTTTCTTGTATATGATATTAATATTATCTTGATATGACATTCTGTGTATGTTTATTTGCAGGCGTCGGTACAAGTCCTGAGACATTCGACAGCGATTTACCCCGGCTTCCAATGTACCGTGCACGTCGGCAATGTCAGGCAGACGGCGATCATTGAGGTAAGTTTTATAATATCCATACTAGGCGGCCATTAGACGATCAATTAGGCATCATGATCTGGACTGATGTATGAACGACAGCTTAAATGATTATGAAACAATAATTGCTAAAGGTTACCGATTAAAATGCGTTGTAGAGGTCAGATAGGCAGTCGCTCTGTAAAATACGGTGTTCAGCTGAATCCGGTGAGACTGGAAGCCGACCCCAACATAGCTTGGGAAAAGGCTACGCAGTAGACAATTTTAGGTTTAAAGAAGAAACTTTACCTATACTAATATATAAAGCTGAAGAGTTTGTTTGTTTGAACGCGCTAATCTCATGGACTACTGGTTCGAATTGAAAAATTCTTTTTGTATTGAATAGTCCGTTTATTGAGGAATGCTATAAGCTATATAACATCACGCTGCGACCAAAAAGAGCGGAGCATAAATGAAAAATGTTGCAAAAATGAAAAACCGTTAAAACTAAAGCACGCGGACAAATTGCAGGGGACAGCTAGTTCTCAATAAAACATACGTCACTTACTTGAGAACAATACTAATCTTAGTTAAGTGTTAAATTATTTGCCATCATCAGTAATAGTTAACCTTTCAATGCATTCATTACTTTTTTTTTTTTTTTTCTTTGTTATATCGACTCCCGCACTAAGGAATTTAATCCTTGTGTCGCGGGGGGTTTCACAAACATTCAAATCACACGCACAAAGAACACCCAGACTTGAAACAAGCATTTGTGGGTCACACAAATGCTTGTCCCATGCGGGGATCGAACCCGCGGCACGTCGCGCACAGAGGTGATTGGCGTGGTGACCTATACCACTCGGCTACCCGTGCAGTCAAAACTACTACTGTGTTTGGTTTGCAGTTAGATATTTGCAAAGCTGAGTTATAAATACATTGAATGAGTTTACATTTCTTATAAGTCCGAGTATTTTATTGTATAGTTGTGCGCCTTCAAACGTAAGCATTTTTAGACGATTTTGATAACTATAATCCTATCGTTTCAGGGCATAATGTCGCTACACAGCGTCCTACGGGCAGACGAGAGCGCGTCAGTGCTGTTCCGCTTCGTCAGATGTCCTGAGTACCTGGTTAGGGGCAGACGACTTCTCTTCACAGCAGGACTTGGAACCAGGTAAAGCTGGATAAGGCAGTTCTTTGAGTAATCTATAGTTATAGATGATTCGACGGGCCTGTTGGTCTAGTGGTTAGTGACCCTGACTGCTAAACCGGAGGTCGTGGGTTCGATTCCCACCCAGGACGAATCTTTGTGTGATGAGCACGATCATTTGTTCAGTGTCTGGGTGTAATTTATCTATAATATGTATGTATTTATGATATATAAGTATGGTTATCAGTTGTCTGGTTGCCATAGCACAGGCTCTGCCTAGTTTGGAATCAGATAACCGTGTGTGAGATGTCCCAAGATAATATTTATAATATAATTTCTTGAGACACCTCACACACGGCCATCTGATCCCAAACTAGACAGAGCCTGTATTATGGCAACCAGACAACTGATAAACATACTTACACATTTCTAAATAGATACATAATTATAGATAAATTTTGACAGCCTCGTTTGGTCTAGTGGTTGGAAGCGCGACTGCTGTATACGAGGTCTCGGGTTCGAATCCTGGGTCGAGCAAAAAATAGTTACTGGGTTTTTCGATTAGACATACAGAGGATATTATAGATAAATTACACCCAGACACAGAACGAATGATCAGGCTTATCACACAAAGATCGAACCCACGACCTCCGGGTTAGCAGTCGCGTTACTAACTACTAGACCAACAGGCCCGTCATTTTTATTTGTTGTTCAAACAACAGCTAGTTGATTTTCATTTCAATGTTTTATAATCTTAGTTTATGGTCGAGTGGCGTCCACACCGTTTCAAGGTGTCGCTAGCTCCGAGGTCTCGGGTTTGATCCCCAGACGGGTCAATGTAGAAAACCACTTTTTCTACATTTTCTCGGGTGATTTACATGATTATATTTGGTCAGAAGACTTAGGCTAACATCCTGAGTCAGAATCGGAGTCAGAAAAAAAAATCTAGGAAAATCATTTATAATGTTTGTGACCTAAATTTTGACAGTATAATATAAAATAAAACATATTTTTTTTTAATTTCCGTCAGTTAGACAAATATTACATGCGTATGTTTTCTTTTTCAAAGTAACCAAAAACTTTGACGATACATTGATTTAATACGTCTCATGACGTCACAATTTTATGCATTTTGTGCGCAAGCATGACGTCACTAGCCACTCCTGATCTTTGATTCGTTGTACCTACTTAGTGTTTTCTTATTTTGATAAAGTAAAAAATACGTGTCTAATATTTTTTTATTATCTAACTGACGGATTAAATAGATTTTGTTTTTTCCATCCCCAGTCTCATCTCAATCTGCCCCATTATTTTAATGCTTATTTTTTCTTTTACAGGGGTATTGGGCGCATCACTCAAGTGTTCCCATATGTACCTTGAACTCGGAAAATTCAGATTAATATCTTGTGTGGTTTAGAACAATCTTTTCTAATATAACATTAGATGTCACACTATCTTTTACTGTACCTATTGTCTTTTATTGGTAGAAAAGTGGTTGAAATGATTAAACTTTACTACAAAGCTCTTTACTTAAACGTAACTTAACTTTAAGACGATCTTAAATGTCTTTGTCGCTACTTTACACTTAGATTGAAAATAAGTAAACTTTACAGCGTGCCTAACAAGTATGAACTGTAGGCACTAGTATGAACAAGTAAAAAAGTAAAATTATTGTCAAAACACAGCGTCTTTTTTGTTAAAAATATCTCAAAACCTAATATTGCTCTAATAATAACGGAAACATTGACATTTTCGCATAAACGTCTGTCATCACTTAAATCAGTAAACGAGCGTTGTACTTACAGTTAAAAAATTGCTTACGATCGGCACAACGAGCTACTAGCGATGCGCGCACTCTATACTTGTATAAGCTCTAAGTTTACACCTTAAAGTGACAGACATCACATTTAATATCGACTTATAATTGAGTTGAGTTTGAGTATTCGGCTAAGTGCTTACTAATGGAACGCTTACATGGACAATTTACAACCTGGCAGTAATATAAATAAAATCTATATTTTTATTTATTTTGAAAAAGTAAAAGATACATTCATAATTATTTTAAACAAAACGGTTTACTCACGCATATTCTCGGGATCGCCCGACTAGTTTCAGACTCAATAGGAGTCCCTAAACATGCATAAGCTGGTGCGGTGACGGTGGTGTCGTGAGTCGAACTCTCACACTCGCTCGACTCGCGACAACACCGCCGCCGCTTCAGCTCATGATTAGGGACTCCTATTGAGTCTGAAACTAGTCGGGCGATCCCGAGAATGTGCGTGAGTAAACCGTTTTGTTTTAAATAATAATTAAAGACACGTCTTTTTTTTTTCTAACTGTCGGACTAAATAGATTTTACCTCTCACACCTAGTTAACATCCGTATGGCTTAAAATAGAACAGTTAGTTATCCATGTAAGCGCTTCATTAGAATTGTTTAAAAATATCTAAAAAAGAATTCATCAGTGTCTTTGTAATAGTAGAAAATTATTCACAGATAATAACAAAAAAAACGTATTTTTAAAAAGTTATCCTAACTTTTATATAGAATTTCCAACACGCTGAATAAAAAGATAGACAGAGCTTCATATTTTAAGAGTGAAGCAGAAAAAAGAAATATAAAGTAGAAAAAGGAATCCGAAGACTATTCCTTTCATAAAAAATAAAACTAATTGTATACAGGGTGTTACCCAAAGGGTATATCCATCCAAAAGGGGTGAAGAGTACATCTGGTATAGATTCAGTTTACAAAATTTCAGCTCAATAAGTTAATTATATAATTGACTAGCTGTGCCCGCGGCTTCGCTCCCGTCAACTAACTATCTACCCTACCATATCTACCCTACCCTACCTACCCTACCGAATGTTTTTGTTTTTAAATCTTCCCTGTAATCTAGCATACAAAACAAAAAAAGAATTATCCAAATCAGCCCAGCCGTTCTCGAATTTTAGCGAGACTAACGAACAGCAATTCATTTTGCATCAGTTATTCGACACCAAAAATCATAACCAATCCGCTAAAGCGATGTATCTTAATATGTAGCGAGTGACGTAATCCATTCATTAATTAACTAATTTTGAGCTGAAATGTTGTAAACTGCCTCTATACTAGACTAGCAACCCGGCTTCGAACGGGTATTTAACAATAATTTCAAAATTAAAAATATATTATATAGGTAGCCTATGTCACCCGGGGAGAGAGTAGCTTCCCAACAGTGAAAGATTTTTCAAATCGGTTCAGTAGTTTCAGAGCCTATTCAATGCAAACAAACAAATAAACAATCAACTCTTGCCTTTGTATAATTCTAATATATAAAATTCTCGTGTCACAGTTTTCGTTGCCATACTCCTCCGAAACGGCTTGACCGATTTTGATGAAATTTTTTGTGCTTATCCGGTATCTATGAGAATCGGCCAACATCTATTTTTCATCCCCCTAAATGTTAGGGGTAGTCCACCCCTAATTTTTTTTTTATTTTTTAGACAAAATATGGCAAAACAACGTTTGCCGGGTCAGCTAGTATTAGTATAGATGTACTCTTCACCCCTTTTGGATAGATATAACCTTGCGGTAACACCCTGTATGTAACACACTTATTTACGAGCGCTCCGTCAAAGATTTTTAATAAGATTGACTCAAAAATAAAACTAGAGAAATTACTACTTACACAATTAAATTGAAATTAAAAGTAAACTAATTAGAAAATTATTATGATAACGATGATAGCGTTTTGTTCTTCTATCCTTTTCTTACTAGTGTTGTTTGCAATGTGTGTGAGTGAGACGCGCCTGAGCTAGTTATTTTGATTTGATATTTGTACAATATTCATTGCGTACCGAAAAAGTATACAGTACTCGGCGATAAATAATACACATCGGTTTTTAGAAAGAGATTCGGCTAACTTCGGCTTTGTAGAGCGTTGTCTCACTCTGTGTGACGTTTGTCAGTCGTTGTACAGGTGCAATAGAGTATAGTCGCATTTAGCTGTAAATAATATAAACTTGTTTAAATCCCCAATATTCAAGATCAAAATCAAAATATTTTTATTTCAAGTAGGCCTTTTCAGGCACTTTCAAAACGTTAAATGACTCTAGTTGCGCGGTTTCAAAATGTCACTCATATGGAGAAGAACCGGCAAGAAACTCCATAGGTTACTCTTTTAAAAACAAAAGTAATATGTTGGTACATACAATGTAAAAAAAATACAATTATCTTAATATATGCGACAACAACGTAAATAGCAAAATGTATAATATGACATCCAATTAATCTATTAACATAATCCATCTATTAATTTACTAAAATAATACATAATAGGCATGTTTCCTATTTTTTTTATGTCCGCCTTGTAGATTAATGAATTTTATTGGATACGTATTTTTTTTCTTTTTTCCTACAAACAAATAATGATCAAAATACAGAGAACGCAAATTACGCGTGACGTCACTCCGCGCTACAATTTTTACCAAGGCGTGGCGTCATAAGCCCCCACTCCGAAACTTTAAAGCGCTGTATCTTTGTAAGTTTTGATTGTTTTGATAAAAGAAAAAATACGTGTCTAATATTTTTTTATTATCTAACTGACGGACTAAATAGATTTTAACTTTTCATACCCAGGAAACATGCCTATTGTTTTACTTTTCTTAGAATTAGCTACAGCTCTCTATAGACATTTAAAGTTTACATGTTATTAATTTGACGTAAACTATTACCCTTATTATAAATATTATAAATGCGAAAGTAACTCTGTCTGTCGCGCTTTCACGCCATAACTACTGAACCGATTTAAATGAAATTTGGTACACATATAGCCTAGCGCCTGTGGATAGATATCAGCATACTTTTTGCCGCGATAACCGACATCCACGCGGGCGGAGCCGCGGGATACAACTAGTAGTCTATATAGTGCAGTATTTATTCAGTATGAAATGACACTTAATAAATACAGTTCATGGACGGTCGGCAGTGTTCGGAAATCGTCGTAAACAGTCAACTGTCTCTTTCTAAAGGCCGGTGTACATTATTTATCGCCGAGTACTGTAGGTACATTGATATCTAAACGGTTATAGCAGGCAATGAATATCACACTTACCCACAGTTTATGAAAGGACAACCAACAAAAAAAGTTATGTTTAAACCGACTTTAAAAATAAAATGGAGATTCTCAATTCTTGTAGAAATCTTTGTTGTTTATTTTTATCTTCCGATATCTCGAAGACGCCTGATCCGATTTGGAAAATTCTCATTTGTTTCTGAGGTTATACTTTCCAAGTGGTCCCATGGTTATCAGGTCAGGATTTGATGACGGGATCCTAGAAAAATCGAGGGCTAAGCTCAATTTTTAGAGACGTATTACGTGTTTAAAGTTTTTAATTAATTCTCTTCTAATAAGGGCGACAGTTATTACGCTCACCAGTTGGCGCCACTGGCGCGTCATCTGTCAAAGCTCACTAACAATATGAATGTAGAATTACACTGCGTGTAATAAGCGCCCCTGGCGACGAAATTAATTATAAAATTAGAAATGATTATAATTCAGTTTGAAGTCGGGTTTTTTTACATTTTAAATGTGTAATCAATTTATTCTTTCAGAAACTAGGGGATAGTGAAAAATGTTAGCTTATTTTGATTGAAAAAAGTAGGGTTATAAAATCAATGACAAACATCAAACTTATTTAAGTACAACTATGCTTTAATGATTATTTAAATTTCACTTTAATTATCAAATAAATGTTATTTTTTTTAAATATAACAGAAGTTTTGTGTTTTTTTTTCACTTATTTCGACTGTTAGGGAGTTTTTAAAACTGTATGCTCGTACTCTTTTATTATTTTTAATTCCAATACAATGCCAATGCAAAATTGATGTTAGTTTAGCGAACCCGTGATTCAGATTTCTTGAAAAAATAATACTGTCAATGGAAGGAACTGACTGGAATCTAAATATTGTCAGTATTTTTTTGTACTGTGTGTTGTTTGTGTGCCTGCTAAATGAATAATTTTGTATCTCCCAGCTCTGACATTGGCCGAATCGTTGTTGAAACGACGGAGTCATTAACAACAAAAATTTAAATCGAATTGAACAATTTTGCGTTGGCATTGTATTGGAATTGAAATTCATTCAAGAGTTACCGCTCTGGTGAATTTTTCAAATATTTGTAGGTATGTCTGGATGTTTAGATCAGAAACTATAAGATGCAGCTATAAAATACTCAAGTCTTAGACATACTTAATGCAAAATAAACTGCACAAAACATTTTTTTTGTTTTATTTCAATGTATAAAATTGACTTAAGATTTATATATCAAAATGGTTATACACAATATTTGAAAACTTCACTGTATCTAGAATTAAAATGTATTGTGAGTTTAATTGCGAAGATTAACAAAGAAATTTTGTAAAAATGACTGTAATGGGGTGAATATAACGGACCAGTCTTTGTTGTTAAATGCAGGGGGTGAAAAGGGTGTGATTTTTTACAATAGGGATGTTTCCTGGGTATGAAAAGTTAAAATCTATTTAGTCCGTCAGTTAGATAATAAAAAAATATTAGACACGTATTTTTTCTTTTATCAAAACAATAAAAAAATACAAAGATACACCGCTTTAAAGTTTCGGAGTGGGGGCTTATGACGCTACGCCTCGCTAAAAATCGTAGCGAGGAGTGACGTCACGCGTAACTTCAGTTCTCTGTATTTTGATCATTTTTTGTTTGCAGGAAAAAAGAAAAAATACGTGTCCAATAAAATTCATTCATCTACAAGACGGACATTAAAAAAAAAATAGGAAACAGGCCCATTTACTAATTAAAGATTATGAAAAAAAATTGTTGAGAACGCTGTTTTTATGTAAAACTAGTATGTGTTTTTGCTTGAAAGAGATTTACGCAGTTAGCCTAAGCGCAGGCTTTGACTGCTTTACCGGACTTTAAAACTAGTATGTACCCCGCGGTTTCAGCTGTGCGTAAATGATTCTTAATTTTTTGTGAGTTTTTCCGGTGGAGACGTATCCAAAAGATCGAAGATAATGAAAATTGGTCCACTCGTTCTTGAGATAAGTACTTATAAATGGTTTAACCCGACTTTGTTTTACATATAAACATTATATAATAGTCATGCGATACCATAAAAGATTGGAATCCTTATCCAAAGTATCATTTTTTTTCACCCCATTTTACGTGATCCGAGTTTGAAATACTCTGCTGTCCCGATTATACAAAAGTTGATCAATAGAATATTGACGTGACAACGTCTTATAAATTGGTTTGCCGGGTGACACTTCAAGAAACTGCGTTACGCTCCGCTCACGTTATGCGCTTACAATGAGAGCGAGTGAGAGGCACGCGTCCCTTCCACTCGGGCATGGTTAGCCCGCCTAAGAGCGAGAGAGACAGACATACGAATGAATATT
Source organism: Diachrysia chrysitis (assembly GCA_932294365.1). Classification (NCBI taxonomy): domain Eukaryota; kingdom Metazoa; phylum Arthropoda; class Insecta; order Lepidoptera; family Noctuidae; genus Diachrysia; species Diachrysia chrysitis. The sequence goes on from OW028671.1 coordinate 5,016,151, forward strand.
CACATTAAAATTATTTTACCACTCAAAGTCGTTGTCACGTAAAACTTTCGCCCGTATACCGACTTTACAGGCAACCAATTTTTTTTTTTTGTTATTTTATACTGGGAAATATGTTGGGATATGTTGGTTTTTGACATATTCTGTACGGCCAATGGCCAATTAGGTACTTATAATCAACGAAACTCATTTTTAAGACGTTCTTGAATGTCTTTCTTGCGCGGCAGTTGAAGTCATGTCGGAATCGATCTGATATAAATGAATACCTACTGCAAAGTAAGTAATGCCGTCTGCCGCGTCCTAAATCGCACCTTTAAAGTGATAGATAAGACTAAACGACAACTTTAATTTAGGTGACGTTTGAGTATTCGATCAATGTAGGCTACCGACAATCAAAAAACCAATAAGATCGCTAATCACGGATAAGTGCCCACACTTTCCAATTTAATTTTAATTCTAATACAATGTCAAGTTATCCATTTAGCAGGCACACAAACAACACACAGTACAAAAAAATACTCTCAATGTTTAGATTCCAGTTAGTTCCTTCCGTCGACAGCATTTTTTTTTTAAGAAAACTGAAACTCTTGCCTGCTAAACTAATATCAATTTTGCATTGGCATTGTTTTAGAATTAAAATTAAATTGGAGAGTAAGGGCACAGGTCTATTGGGAATTTCCAATAATCACTAGGTCAGTAGCTTGTCATTTAATTGTCATTATCCCTTATTGGCGCGAAAAGCGAATAGGTACCTATGTTCAGTGGAAAAACATAAAAACAAGATGGCGACCCCTTGTCATAATATTCAGCCGGCGCCAAAACTGTGAATGTTATTCACACAAAATTTGTGAGAGTATTATTTACGCCTTCATTATTATAATTAAGTATTATTAGTTTACAAAATTATTTAAATTAAAGTTTTGTTTAAAATTTTCTAGTTTTATGGGGAGATGTTAAATATTGTCGCTGAATATACCTACTATGTCAATAGCCCATTTTACGGTATTTATTTTGAAAGTTTGTTTGGTGTGGTAGCAATTTTTTCACAAAAATTAATGTGTTGCACTCTAAATAAATGTTTATAATATGACAAAATATGTTTGTTTTATTTAATATTCATGATAAAACCCGTTTTTAACGCCCACCCAAAAAGACGGGTGTTATAAGTCTGGCATTCAGTATTGTTGTCGATTGAAAGCCGACGTTATCAAAATGGTTCTGTAAGATCTGTTCAACATTTAGAAAGTTATCAGCAATTTTCTGAGATTTATCAAAAGTTTCTTACATTTTTATTAATACAGAAGACAATTGGACTACTTCATCTGATAGTAAGTGAGCACTGCTACCCCATGTAATGTAGGTACACACGGCAAAATAGATAGGTTTAAGGCCACACTAACGTTTTATATTATTGAATCAGGCATTAGCTCTAAGTACTACGTTCAGTTAATGATTTAAGTACCTAATTGCCCGTGCGACGACAGACGTTTATGCGAAAATATTGATAGTTCCAATATTATTAGGTTTTGAGATAGTTGCGTACTCTGTTTTTACACAAATTTTACTATTTTACTTATAATAATATAATATAATATCTTAGGACCGCTTACACAAGGCCATCTGATCCCAAACTAGGCAGAGCCTGTATTATGGCAACCAGACAACTGATAAACATACTTATATATTACTAAATACATACATATTATAGATAAATTACACCCAGACACAGAACCAATAATCGTGCTCATCACACAAAGATTTGTCCTGGGTGGGAATCGAACCCACGACCTCCGGTTTAGCAGTCAGGGTAACTCACCACTAGACCAACAGGCCAGTCGTCAACTTGTTCATACTAGAGCTTGTGTGTCTCAAGTGTCGTGGTGGCCTAGTGGTTAAATGAACGGATTTGTGTGCACAATGTTTCAGGTTCGAACCCATTACATAAGCGGCAATAGCCTAATGGTTAGGGTGACGGCGTTGTGATTGAGAGATCGCAGGTTCGATCCCCACCCATTGCACTATTGACGTAACCTACTCCAGATACAAGCATATTTAGCTTAGTTGGAGGGGTTAACAAGATTGCTAGTAATGTGAATTCCACGATCACTGCTAGTAACCTTTAAAAAAAAATTACAGGCCAGTACCAATGTGACTTTCTTAAAGTTACACGTTCTTTATTAATTATTCTGAGACATTGGAAATCGGGGAAGGAAAACATCGTGAGGAAACCTGGATTCAAAAAATATTGCAATCTGTAATCGCCCACAATGAGCAAGCGTGGTGATCAGTGCTCGTTCCTGCTCTACATGAGAAGAGGCCTGTGCCTAGTGGGATTTTTTTAGGCTGGTATTATTATACAAGTACTCACAGTTCATACCTACTCTGATAAGTTAAACACCGTATCAAAAATTAGTTGTTTAGGAGGAGTCAGCAGGAAAAAGAGGCAGACGCGAAAAACTGAGGTACCAAAGGCTGCTTAAAATAGTCATGATTACAAAATATAAGTAAATATGTTTTTGTTTCATTATGAGTGTGCTGGAATGTTCCATTGGGTTGTATTATAAAAACACTTGTTTAAACATCTTAAATAACTGTTTTATAACGAAAATATTCCATTCAAGCAAATTTTTAGTTAAATTTACAGCAAAGAAGTGATATTCTCCATAACTTAACGTTTTGCTACAAGTTCTAATACGAAATTGGCCCCGATTCGGTTAAACCCACACTAAATTTATCTTCAGCCATCGGAATCTTTTTCACTTGTATACATTTATAAAATGACTGAGGAAAATTAGAGCTGACAAGTTTAGTTTCTACTAAAGTTCATACAAATCTACCGATACGCAGAAACGTGTGCACTATAACACAGTGATGTTCAAGGCGAAAACTGGTTTGACATTTCTAAGTTAGTTGTTATCTGTGGCCGTTCTTTTCTGACGCTGTATGTTAGTAAAAGATAGCATGGTTTAATTTTGATTTGAAACCCAAAAACCGAACTTTAGAATAATCGAATAAACTAATAATAAAAAAACCGAAAAACAACTTACAAATGATCTAATAATCAAAAAACCGAAACATCGGAAAATCGAATAATCGAAAAACCGAAATATAGAATTATTTTGAAACCGAAAAACTGAATTTTCGAATAATCTGTGACGTCACAAGTCCCCACTCCAAAACTTTGTCAGTATTCATTGATTTGATAAAAGAAAAAATACATTTTTTTTTCTTTTTTTTATTCTCTTCTGGACTAAATAGATATTTCCTTTTCATACCCAGTCCGCTCCATTATTGTGTACCTTCATTTACCGAGAACTATTTTAATAGTTAGGTATTTTGACTTTGAAACTGATCTTGTTTTTGCAGATGAACTCTTGCTTTGTCATTATTAACATACCTATTTAAATGTCAATTTAATGTTAATTAGTTTACACTTCAATAAATTATGTACATCTTGTACTTAGTTATTAATAGGAATGTTCTTATATTGTAGATAATATTTATTGACTTTTAAACTATACTTACATAATAAATAGGCATGTTTCCTATTTTTTTTTAATGTCCGCCTTGTAGATTAATGAATTTTATTGGACACGTATTTTTTCTTTTTTCGTACAAACAAAAAATGATCAAAATACAGAGAACGCAAATTACGCGTGACGTCACTCCTCGCTACAATTTTTACCAAGGCGTGGCGTCATAAGCCCCCACTCCGAAACTTTAAAGCGCTGTATCTTTGTAAGTTTTTATTGTCTTGATAAAAGAAAAAATACGTGTCTAATATTTTTTTATTATCTAACTGACGGACTAAATAGATTTTAACTTTTCATACCCAGGAAACATCCCTATTATCCACATCAGCCCATTTAGACAAGTGATATTTTTACAAGCTGACCGAATCGCTCAAATTTATGAAAGTGACCAGTCGAACTGACTAATTAATAATACTGGCTGCCCCCGCGACTTTGTTCGCGTGTTTTAGTTTCAACGGTTTTTCATTTTTGTAACATTTTTCATTTATGCACCGCTCCTTTTGGTTGCAGCGTAATGTTATATAGCTTATAACCTTCCTCAATAAATGGGCTATCCAACACTGAAATAATTTTTCAAATCGGACCAGTTCCTGAGATTAGCGCGTTCAAACAAACAAACTCTATAGCTTTATATATTAAGTATAGATTATAAAACGGAAAGATTTGATTACTTGTTTGTTTGCATTGAATAGGCTCCGAAACTACTGAACCGATTTGAAAATTTCTTTCTTTTTAAGAAAACTAAATCTCCTGCCAGCATAACTAATATTAATTTTGCATTGGCATTGTATTAGAATTAAAATTAAGTTGAAGAGTTATCGGCACAAGAGTGTATTATTTTGCATGGACAACTATAAGTAAGGCTTGCAGAAAAGAGACAGGTGTTGGCCGCAAAGTAGCTTTGTCTCTTTCTGGAGAGTGGTCATTTTTGTGACGATAACGCGCAGTTCATTTTCTATGTCTATGGATAAATAAGCCGGCCAAACCACAGACAAAATACGTCGTTAAAATCCCTGACTTACAAATAGTACCTAATTGTTATTTAAATTGTCTTATTACGTCAAATAAAATAAGAATTTACAACATAATATTTGGATTCGTGTCATCCACGTCGGTTTAACATAAAATCTTGGGTAATGACGTATCATCTTATTTAATCCGTGAAGTATGTTCATAAGACAATATATTAATGTAAATATTAAAACTATTTACATATTTTTCGTATTGTATTTCATCATGACACAGTTAAGTTAAAGACTGCATACATATCTGTATCGGTAAGGTGAAAAAATCCGACCACTAAAAAGTTCTTAACAAGCAAAGTTAAAAATAAAATAGTCGATTTTTGGCGCCATATTATCTCTTCAAAAACGTGTTTTTGCTCAAAACCTATAATCTATATACTAATATATAAAGCTGAAGAGTTTGTTTGTATAAACGCGCTAATTTCAGGAACTAATGGTCCGATTTAAAAAATAATTTCAGTGTTGGATAGCTCATTTATTGAAGAAGGTTATAATCTATTACATTACGCTGCGACCAAAAGGAGCGGAGCATAAATGAAAAACCGTTGAAACTAAAACACGCGAACAAAGTCGCGGGGGACAGCTAGTATAATATATGCGAAAGTAATTCTGTCTGTCTGTTACATTTTCACGTCTAAACCGCTTAACCAATTTTGATGAAAGCTTTTTTAACGCCTCGTTGATATTTTAACAGTTCGTTAAGGGAACGATTCGTTTTTTGTTTATTGGTCCCGGCCATTAACGTGGTTTCCGAGGCACGGAGGGGTCTCGGTATGTTTACAAATGGTCACCCATCCACGGAGCAACCGCGGTGAGCGCGGCTTAACCTTTTTTATCGGTCAAACCACTTAGCCGACAAGTTCCTCAGTTTTTAAATGTCTATCACCCTTTATAATTAAATACGAATTTTATACTGGATGTCTATTTATACGTGAACCGTCCCATCTGTGTAAATATAAGACAAAGTCATTGTCTCAATGAGATATATAACCACTAGGTTCCGCTCGCGGCTCCGTCTGTAAACACCTATTTTTAATAGAAGAGCTTCTGGGTAGATCACTGAGTAGTAAAAGTCAAAACTTTTTTTTTTAATCTTGGGACAACTAACAATGGTCATCTGATCCAAAACTAGGCAGAGCCTGTATTATGGCAACTAGACTACTGATAAACATACTAATATATTTCTAAATACAAACATATTATAGATAAATTACATCCAGACACAGAACAAATGATCATGCTCATCACACAAAGATTTGCCCTGCGTGGGTTTTGATCCCACGTATCCAGTTTAACAGTCAGGGTCACTAACCACTAGACCAACAGGCCAGTTAAAATAATCTAATTATATTTGTTTCAAAACACCAATTTATTGTTAACCATCTCATCTACCTACAAACTGAAATCAAATAAGTACTAGTTTTGATTTTCTATCTGTATTTATATAAGTAAAACTTCTTTACGCACTCTTAACTTGGGGAGTAGGTAAGTTGGTGAATGCGTTAGGAAAAAGTGTGATTGGGTGATGCGAACGGAAAAATTCGAGAACGGCTGGGGCCGATTTGAATAATTCTTTTTTTGTTTTGTTCGCTAGAATACAGGGAAGGTTTAAAATAAAATAAAAATAGGTAGGGTAGGTTAAGTAGTCAGTTGACGGGAGAACGAAGCCGCGGGCACAGCTAGTAAATTAATATTTTGTTCAATACATTAAATATTCTAAGTTTAAAGTGAATGTATATTTTTTTTTTAAGTAAAACTTCTTTACCCGCACTTGACGTGGGGTAAGTAAGCTGGTGAACGCGTGACGAGAGCGTTACGAAAAGTGTGATCGGGCGCGGCGAACAGAATTTGAGAGGGAAATATAAGTTAGTGAAGATAGAAAGAAAGAGAGTTACATTTCGTATATTACTGTAGGGGCAAGAGAGAGAGGTGCGCGCACACATTTTCTTTCTCTCTTTCTCTCATAGCCAGTTACGTTCCGTATATAAAGAAGTTTTACTTCAGTCGTGTGGTCTAACACTTGTTTTTTAACACGTTTTTTTGCGTGCTGCTGGGGAGTTTGTTGCGCCGTTTCTTCTCCACAGCCAGAGCACTTAGGAAGCGGTGAAGGGTGGGCGAATCAGGGTGCTGTCCATTGTATTGACGTTCTTAAACTGCTACTTTGTAGCCTAGTTGGAATAAATGAGTTTTTGATTTTGAAGATTATTATTATAATAGACTAGCCGTCCCCCGCGACTTTGTTCGCGTGTTTTAGTTTCAACGGTTTTTCATTTTTGCCACATTTTTCATTTATGCTCCGCTGCTATTGGTCGTAGCGCGATGTTATGGAGCCTATAGCCTTCCTCAATAAACGGACTATCCAATACAAAAAGAAATTTTCAATTCGAACCAGTAGTTCCTGAGATTAGGGCGTTCAAACAAACAAACAAACAAACTCTTCAGATTTATAATATTATAAAAAAAATATAGTATAGATATTATTTTACATACAAACAGACACCAAATCCATTTTTATATATTATATTTTAACAATACATAAGACTGTATTAATTAATTTATTAGTTATCTGTACAAATTGAATTTATTACGCATATTTTTAGATATTGACTTAACCGATGGAGTGGAGGATATTAAAGGTGGTTAGTGTTACTTTATAAATAGTTTTGTAAAGTTTTGACAGCTATCAACATTCCTAACCGAAAATGAAGTTGTTACTTATTTTAACTGTTGTGGTAAGTTTTTTATTTATATGCTAGCTGTCCCCCGCGAATTTGTCCGCGTGTTTTAGTTTCAACGGTTTTTCGATTTTGCAACATTTTTCATTTATGCTCCGCTCCTTTTGGTCTTTCTCCTATATAGCTTATAGCCTTCCTCAATAAATGGGCTATCCAACATAGAAATAATCAAATCAAGAAATAATCCAATATAGAATTGAAAAAATATTTTTGTATTGGATAGTCCGTTTATTGAGGAAGGCTATAGGCTATATAACATTACGCTACGACCAATAGGAGCGGAGCATAAATGAAAAATGTTGCAAAAATGAAAAACCGTTGAAACTAAAACACGCGAACAAAGTTACGGGGGACAGCTAGTCATATATAAAACTGTTCGGTAGTTTTTGATGTTATCGTGTTTAGACAGACAGACAGACGAGGAGCGGGACGATTTACAATATGTATAGTATTGTATAGATAGAGATAGAAACTGTCTCACTGCTGGTCTCTCAAACAAACAACGAGCATTGATAAGCATGCGTGTGAGCTACCCCACGGTGGGGTGCCATTACCGAAGCGGTTAATAACACCAGCCTGTAACTGTCCCACTGCAGGCCTCTCATACAGAGAACGAGCATTGATCACCACGCTTGTGAGCTGCCCCACGGTAGGGTGCCATTACCGAAGCTGTTAATAATACCAGCCTGTAACTGTCTGTCTCATATTCCAGTCATACTTAGAATGAGAATTAATTTTTTTACAATTTTTAACAAGAGATTCCCAGTAACCATGAGTTACCTTTACTGATTCCCACTTCTTATGTCATCTCACACTATCTGTCAAAATCTCACGTCAATTTAGTTCAACTCGCTGACACGCTCGCAAGGGTAGTGCGCTAGTGTAAATTCGAATTAACTATCAACCGAGTTTTTGGAATGCCAATCAGAATCAGAAACTCACAGCGGATTCAGATTCGAAGTTTAGAATGAGGTCTTACAGAATCACACTGCAGTACCCAGTACATTTGTTGTGTTTGTCAGACAGACAGTCGCTCTGTAACATACTGGTGTTCAGCTGTCGGTGAGACTGGAAGCCGAATGGAAATGTCACGTGACGTCAGCTGTAGCTACAATTTTTACACACAAGTGACGTCACAAGCCCCCACTCCAGAACTTTAAAGCGCTTTAACTTTGACATTTTTTATTGATTTGATAAAAAATTAAATACAAGTTTCTTTATATTTTTTTATGTATCTGGCGGACTAAATGGATGAGAGAGGTGCGGATTGGGTATGAAAAGGAAATCCTTTTCATACCCAATCCGCACCTCTATTATAAAATTAATTTAATACTTTTTTCCATTTTTTCCAGGTTGGTACCGCCGTTTCCGTACCTCTAGGATCTCTGGGATGTAAGTATTGAAATGTTTCAACTATTGTTAACAAAATGAACAAAATTTAAGCTTTGCTATCTTTACAAACATACAGAATGAGAAAAGTATGGCGGTAATTCAGAAACTGACAAACTAATTTGCGCCTTAAGCATAACTGTGTTTAAATCACAAATTTCTGTGTGACGTCAAAATTTGTGTGAATATTTAGTTCGACGTTAATTTGTCAGTTCTTATTTTCATCTATTTCTTATCTTATAGCCTAAGTTAAGTTATCAAAATGGGTGATATTTAAGGGATGGGGGGGGGGGGGCTCGTGGCTAAGTTTAAGCCGTACGGTTTTACCGAAAATACAGATTAAGCCGCGCTCGCAGTGGTTGGTCCGTGGATGGGTGACCATTTGTAAACATACCGAGACCCCTCCGTCCCTCGAAAAGCACGTTAAGCTGTTGCTCCCGACTGTCATACGTTGATCTTTGACAGTCGTTAAGTCATTACAATTCTGACAACCAGTCTTACTATGGGATACTGTGTTATCTAGTAAAAATGGGTTGTGGAGGTCAGATAGGCAGTCGCTCTGTAAAATACGGTATTCATCTGAATTCGGTAAGACTGGAAACCGACCCCAATATAGATTGGGAAAAGGCTACGCAGAAAAAGAAGCATCGACAATACTTGTGTTTATTGACATTAAAAATCTTTTAAATCATTTTCTTTTTTACTTTTTTTAGTTGGAGGTAATCTAATCGGAGGAGTGGCTTCCAAAGTAACTGGTAAGTCAAAAAACAATAGTAAATAAGTGTCTCAAAGCAGAGTTTTAATGATGCTTCTACACACAATATGGCCGGTGCAAACTAGACGCCAGGGTATGGCGCCGGCATTTGCAAGTGCAGAGCAGCCGGCGATATAGTAAAATAGTAATATGCCTGGCCTTGGTCTAGTGGTTAGTGACCCTGACTGCTATCCCAGAGGTCGTGGGTTTGATTCCCACCCATGCCAAATCTTTGTGTTGAGCATGACCATTTGTTCTGCATTTGGGTGTAATTTATCTATAATATTTATGTATTTAGAAATGTGTGTATGTTAATCAGTTGTCCGGTTGCCATAATACTGGCTTTGTCAATTTTGGGATCAGATGGCCATGTGTGAGTTGTCTCAAGATATTCCCACAAGTACATAAAAATTTAAGATTTCTAAATAATAATGCCGGCCCGTAAATGTCCCACTGTTGGAATAAAGGCCTCTTCTCATGTAGCGAAGGTACGAACATTGATCTGCTTGCTCACTTGAGGGTTTGTGATTTCAGATTCCAGTTTTTGGAATACAGGTTTCCTCACCATGTCTTTCTTAACCCTATGGCAATGGTGTCTTAGAATAATTAGGAAAGCATGTATACAGGGTGACCTCTATATCTATACTAATATTATAAAGCTGAAGAGTTTGTTTGTTTGTTTGAACGCGCTAATCTCAGGAACTACTGGTCGAATTTGAAAAATTCTTTCAGTGTTGGACAGCCCATTTATTAAGAAAGGCTATAAGCTACATAACATTACGCTGCGAAAAAATGGAGCGGAGCTTAAATAAAAAAACCACCAAAAACTACTGGTTCGAATTGAAAAAAAAAAATTTGCATTGGATAGTCCGTTTATTGCGGAAGACTATAGGCTATATAACATCACGCTACGACCAATAGGAGCGGAGCATAAATGATAAATGTTGCAAAAATGAAAAACCATTGAAACTAAAACACGCGAACAAAGTCGCGGGGGACAGCTAGTCGGTTATTAAAAACGATTGGTATCAAAAATTACACAAAGGAACGAAATAATCTCGAATGTCAGTACTATTACCGTGAAACTCTTACGGCTACTGTATTGAAATTCCTTTGTATTTTTAATTTTGTTTTTTAGTTTTTTATACCTATCGTTTTTGTAATCGATATAGAGGTCATAGCTTTTGTTTGTACAACGACAAAGACTCACTTTGTGTAACTTTTTTTTTTTTTAGGCGCTATATCTTTAGTGGATGCTGCAAAGACAAAGGTCAAAAATACCGGAGAAACCATAGTCGTAGGTGCTTTAGGAGCACTAGGTATTGGAGGGGCCGGGGGTGTTGATGCAGGAGGGGTAGACGCTAAAGGAGAAGGTGGCTATGATGGGTCTGGACATGAAGACGCTACATCAGTGAGTGTTGGAGAAAAAGGAGAATCCGGTTCAGGAAACCTAAATCTTGGAGAAAATGGACAATCTGATGCAAATGCCAATATTGAAACTGGTAGTGGAACAAAAAATACTGGATTAGATGGGTTAGGATTGGACTCTAAGTCTGACAAGTCTGAAGCGAACGTTGATCTTGGAAGTAAACCTTCGGGTGTAAATGCTAAAGTCGACTCAGAATCAGGAACAGGAACCAAAACCAAAGTTGACTCAGAATCAGGTACAAACATATCTGGTTTAGGAGCGAATGTGGATTCGAAAACTGGGGATACGAAAGTTGGAGATTCTTCAATCAATTCTGGTGTTGGAGATGTAGATGTTGGTGGTTCTAAGAGTCTTGATGTCAATGCCAAAAAAGATAAACTTAATGTCAATGCCGAGAAAAATAAACTTGATGTCAGCGCTGTAAAAGATAAACTTGACGTCAGCGCCGTAAAAGATAAACTTGATGTCAGTGGCGTAAAAGATAAAGTTGACGTCAGTTCCGTAAAAGATAAAGTTGACGTCAGTGCCGTGAAAGATAAACTTGATGTCAGTTCCGTAAAAGATAAAGTTGACGTCAGTTCTGTAAAAGATAAAGTTGACGTCAGTGGCGTTAAAGATAAACTTGATGTCAGTGGCGTAAAAGATAAACTTGATGTCAGTTCCGTAAAAGATAAACTTGACGTCAGTTCCGTAAAAGATAAAGTTGACGTCAGTGGCGTTAAAGATAAACTTGATGTCAGTGGCGTAAAAGATAAACTTGATGTCAGTTCCGTAAAAGATAAACTTGACGTCAGTTCCGTAAAAGATAAACTTGACGTCAGTGGCATAAAAGATAAACTTAATGTCAGTGGCGTAAAAGATAAACTTGACGTCAGTTCAGTAAAAGATAAAGTTGACGTCAGTGCCGTAAAAGATAAACTTGATGTCAGTTCCGTAAAAGATAAACTTGACGTCAGTTCTGTAAAAGATAAACTTGACGTCAGTGGCGTAAAAGATAAACTTGATGTCAGTGGCGTAAAAGATAAACTTGACGTCAGTTCCGTAAAAGATAAACTTGATGTCAGTTCCGTAAAAGATAAACTTGATGTCAGCGCCGTAAAAGATAAACTTGATGCCAGCGCCGTAAAAGATAAACTCGATGTCAGTGCCGTGAAAGATAAACTTGATGTCAGTGGCGTAAAAGATAAACTTGATGTCAGTGCCGTGAAAGACAAACTTGATGTCAGTGCCGTGAAAGACAAACTTGATGTCAGCGCCGTAAAAGATAAACTTGATGTCAGCGCCGTAAAAGATAAACTTGATGTCAGCGCCGTGAAAGAAACTGCTGTAAGTGCCGTTAAAGAAACTGCTGTTGGTGAGTAAATTAATGATAACCTTTTTTTAGTATTTAATAAAGAAACACGTTAAGACATACTGTATTCCCCACTTAACGTGGTATTTGTCAGACAGACAGTCGCTCTATAACATACTGGTGTTCAGCTGTCGGTGAGACTGGGAGCCGAACACGACATCAAGAAAGATTCTGTTGTTTTTCAAATCAATTCTTCTTGTATGAACACTATGATATAATTATCCCAGTAGATAAATGTGTTTTGCAAGTCAGATAGTAGCAAAGAATCTGGTATATAAGATTTACCGAATACTCACACAAAACTTGATTTAAAGTCGCACTCACTTATCATATCCCGGATTTTTGAAAGGCTGATCAACTTTATCTGTTGTCAAATCAACTGATCACGACTTTGATTGGTTGATCAAAGGAGTAGCAACCTATGTGTTGTGACTGATCAACACAAAAATTAGGTGATTAACTAATTTTTGTGTTGATCAGTCTTTTGGAAAGTGTTTCGGGGTTACTGTATTAATCGCTATAAAATGTAAAGTTATATAGACATTTAAGAACTTCTTAAAGTTAAGTTGCGTTTGAGTATTTCGACTGTTATGAAGAGGGGACATTACACCCAAGGAATTTTAAAAATAAGTATTTAAAGAATATATTGCCGTCGCACACCTCCGACCTACACCCGTAAAGTGCTACAAAAAGGTTGACAAAAAGAAGTTTCGCATTACACTGTTTTCGTCTCCAAAAGTGAACAAATCCAAATAATATTAGCATATTTTAATGTAAATATTAAGTCTTTGGATTTGTTCAAAAATTTCGAGGAAAGGTTTACCTATGCTTCTATCATTTTCTTTTTAGTTAAAATCCTATCAAATTTATCTGCTCGTCGTCGGAATACGGCGGTAAAGATGGAAACTTTTGGAGGATCATATTTCTTGAGATAATGTTTTGGAAAATATGAAATAATAGGAGCACGCTTTGAGTAAACCTAGATGTATTGGGAAAAAGTCATTGCTCTAAGATGCATTTATCCACGAAGAAGACAGTGTAATAAGTTGACCCAGTCGCGTTACCTCTTTTTTTTATTTTATTATTAGGTGCTGCTACGAAAGTTGTCGGCGCGGGTACCACAGTTATCGGAGCAGCTAAAAGCGCCGTTAAGTCTAAGATTGGAGTCCTCGCAAGCAGCTTAAACCTTGGCTTTTAAGTAAGTGTTACTAACTCTCTTACTTCTGAATATTCAAATGCTACTTAACTTTAAGACGTTCCTAAATGTTTATCGCTGCATGATACCTTGGAGTTACAGAAACAACATGAAATTTAACAGCGACTTACAATGAGTTTGTGGTACCTTCGTTGTCTCTGAATTCCATAACACAAGTGCTTTAGCTACTTACTTTGGGTTCAGAGCAATGTATGTGATGTTGTCCACATTTATTTATATATATTATTTAACTGGAATTTTTTTGACCGACTTTAAAAAGATTAGATTTTTATTTCGACGGGTTACTCTTGAATGAATTTCATATCTAATACAATGCCAATACAAAATTGTTATTCATTTAGCAGGCACACAAACAACACACAGTACACAAAACCACTCTCAATGTTTAGATTCCAGTCAGTTCCTTCCATTGACAGAATATTTTTTTCAAGATAATTGGATCACGTGCCTTCTAAACTCATATCAATTTTGCATTGACATTGTATTGGAATTAAAATTAATTGAAAAGGCACTGGCCACTGGCATTATTTTTACTAAAACATATTTTTTTGTTACAGATATCTCCTGAATGGCTGGACCATTAAAAAGGAATGATAGTTTAATTTAGTAATTAAAAAACCTTCAAAATACCAACCAAATTGTATATTATAAATAAAAAAATTGAAAAATCCAATTTTGTTTTTATTTTATCCTATTTACTGTGCCCCGCGACTTTGTCCGCGTGTTTTAGTTTCAACGGTTTTTCATTTTTGCAACACTCCTTTTGGTCGACGCGTAATGTTATATAGCTTATAACCTTCCTCAATAATTCTCTGCCACTCAAAGGAGTAAAGTAGCGACATATCGACATATAAGAACCTCTTAAATTTAAGTTACGTTTGAGAATTCGGTAAGTATTGACTTTGTTCTATTATGCTTGTTATTTTCCATTCATGTGACATCATCATGACAGTGACTGACGCTTTCTATATAGTAGGTATAACAAAACATATGATTATTGTTGATGCAAATTTAATCTTATCTAAAAATCTGTTAAACTAATCCGTAATGTCTAATTTACACAAATATTCCATTGACTTACACAATGAATATCCGATATAACAAATAGTATACTATAAACTAGCTTTTCCCCGCGACTAATCAAAAAAATACTTCAAAAATATATTAATTAAATTCCTAATTGTAAATTACAATATAATAAGACATTAGTTAATGATAAATTCATAATTTGAAATAATATTGTTAACTAATTGATTAATCTTTACTTAATATATAAAGCTGAAGAGTTTGATTGTTTGTTTGAACGCGCTAATCTCAGGAACTACTGGTCCGATTTAAAAAATTATTTCGTTGTTAGATAGCCCATTTATTTAGGAAGGCTATAAGCTATATAACATTACGCTGCGACCAAAAGGAGCGGAACATAAATGAAAAACCTTTGAACCCGGACAAAGTCGCGGGGGACAGCTATATTATATACATTTATTTATTTATAGTTATTTACTTATAGTTTTTATACACACACAATGTACAATGGTGGATTTTTTATTTCGCCGGTACCTATATTATAAATAAATAAATAAATGCGGACAACATCACATACATTGCTCTGAACCCAAAGTAAGTAGCTAAAGCAGGCGTGTTATGGAATTCAGAGACAACGAAGGTACCACAAACACCCAGACCCGAAACAATGTAGAAAACTGGTTTTCTACATTGACCCGGCCGGGGATCGAACGCCTCAGAGCTGGCGACACATTGAAAACCGGTGTGTACACCACTCGACCACGGAGGTCGTAAAACAATTCTTTTTACGGAGGGTAGAATGTTTTTTGTTTTTCTTAGAAAATTGTACCGGTTCGTGAGCAAAACGATTTTTTTCTTCAATACAGGAACCAAGCATTTGTAGTACTGACAGACAGAGTCACTTACACATTTATAATATGTAAATATTAATAAAGTATTATAGGGATTTTAATATAACAGTAATTAGTTATTTCTTAAGATTAGATAAGATAAAATGAGATTAGATCTAAAACATACTATATTTATAATGGTAACTACCCAAGTTTATTCAATATTTAGTGATCTCATAACAGGTAAGACATATTAATTAATAAATACTAAAATCATAGAGAAAATTAAAAAGATTAGGATTTCTTTAATGATTAATGACTACGGTGATGTGTGCTACTATGACCTGAATGCAGATCTTCTCAATAAACTCGACCGCCTTCTAAATAACTGCATTCGATTCGTCTTCAACGCCAGAAAATACGACCATGTTTCTGCACACCGATTGCTCTTGAAATGGTTACCAATACGAGAGCGACGTTGTGTGCGTGCGTTGACTACTCTATTTTCCTACTTGACTGTCCCAACTCCCCTTCCTACTTAACTTCTCATTTCAAATACTTATGCTCGAATCATACAAAGGATCTTCGCTCTTCCAATAATCGACTACTGTTATGTCCTTCTCACCGCTCTGATTTTTTTCACTCTACTTTCTTTATTCAATCCATTCTGTTGTGGAATGAGCTCCCTCTTGAGTTCAGGATGGCTAAATATCGTAATTGGTTCAAATCAAAAGTCCAGGATCACTTTTATCGGCAAACTTTGGCTAAATCTATACAGCGTTAGAAGCTTCGCAACAGGCAGTTTTCCTCTAGTCCCTATTTATATATAATAATGTATTATATTATGTAGTATTTAAATATGTATATATTGTATAATAGCTTTATATATATTGTAGTATGTATTTTTCTTATAAAAAAATATATTCTTCATCATAATTTTCAGTGCATCTACCACGTTTGTTTGTGCATCACCTAAAGGTTGACTGGTAGAGAATGCCTTCTGGCATTAAGTCCGCCTATGTACACTGTGCATGAAGTATTAAATAAATAAATAAATAATAAATAGTGCATGACTACACTTAAAATAAAATCTGTGTTACTTTTTGGAAGCTACGATGCCTCAGTTAATAAACTGCACGGATAGCCGAGTGGTATAGGTCACCACGCTACCTACCACTGTGCGCGACGTGCTGCGGGTTCGATCCCCGCATGGGACAAATATTTATGTGGTTACAAATGCTGGTTCTAAGTCTGGATGTTCTTTGTGCATGTGATTTGAATGTTTGTGAAACCCACGACACAAGGATTAAATATTTAAAAAGCCGAAGTAGTTTTATGAAAGAAA
Source organism: Diachrysia chrysitis (assembly GCA_932294365.1). Lineage (NCBI taxonomy): Eukaryota > Metazoa > Arthropoda > Insecta > Lepidoptera > Noctuidae > Diachrysia > Diachrysia chrysitis. The sequence continues at coordinate 5,032,781 of OW028671.1, forward strand.
ACTTTTTCATATTTTTGCTTGACATCGGGGATTTAAAATAATTGTTAACCTACCTAATTATTTGTATACTTTAGATAGGACAGTTTGTTCTTAGATTAAACATAGACAAGCATAGAGCGCATCGCAAGGAGCCCGTTGTCTTGAGCGTAAGCAAATTTTTTGCTGTAAGTACTACGCTCGTTTACTGATTTAAGTGATTTTCCATGCGACGACAGACGTTTATGCGAAAATATCGACGGTTCCGATATTATAAGGTTTTGAGATAGTTTTAATGAAACGACGCGCTCTGTTTTGGCACAAACTTTATTATTATACTTGTTCATACTAGTGCCTATCCTAGCTTATAGTTCATACTTGATAGGCGCACTCTATAATTAACTTATTCTTACTCTCTCTTAAAGTAAAATTAATATTCATTGCATTTTTTATAATTAATAAATCATTTTTTTTGCAGTTACACCCAGTTGACAGATAAAATGAAAATTTTAATACTTTTTATGTTTGTGGTAAGTTTTCTTCATATTATTATTTTATACTGAATACTATTTTCGTTTGTGATTTCATTCTCATTGCCATTTATTTAAACATTTGACACAACGGAATAATAGAGATATCTCTCAAGGAAACAATTTTTTAAATCAGATACAGTTCTTTCGAGTTGACAATAGGCATGTTGACTTAAATATTTTTGAATGCCCGTCAGAATAGACACGTATTTTTTTTCTCTCACAAACAAAAATGATCAAAATACAGTGAATGGAAATTTCGCATGACATGACTCCGTGCTACAATTTTTATCACGGCGTGAGGCCATAAGCCCCCACTACTGAACTTTAAAGCGTTGTATCTTTGTAAAATTTTGTGTTTTGATAAAGAAAAAAATACGGTCTAATATTATTTAATTGTCTTTCTGCCGGACTAAATAGATTTTGACGTCACTACATCCCAAATCCTGACTTTTATACTTAACTAGTCTGCGTGTTTTAGTTTCAACGGTTTTTTATTTTTGCAACATTTTTCATTTATGCTCCGCTCCTTTTGGTCGCAGCGTAATGTTATATAGCCTATAGCCTTCCTCAATAAACGGACTATCCAATACAAAAAGAATTTTTCAATTCGAACCAGTAGTTCCTGAGATTAGCGCGTTCAAACAAACAAACAAACTAGCAAACTCTTCAGCTTTATAATATTACTTAGTATAGATAATAATAATTATATATTATAGATGACGATGATGATATCCTAGCCGATTTTGGCCATGGCAACCACTTTAATTCTGGGGTTGGTGACGGTCATTGGCATTTGGCTGATGCCACCAATCTTCTTGGTCAAAAGATTCGCACTCAGTGCATGTGATCCATTATCTATTTAGATAATATTGTAACTGATTGCCAAAGGTGGTCGACCTTTTAGTACGTCATGTCTAGCATCAAACTCAAAGCAATAATTCTTTTGACAGCTCTCTGTAGACAATGATAATAAATTGACTAGCCTGTTTGTACAGTGGTTAGTGACCCTGACTGCTAAACCGTAGGACGTGGGTTCAATTCCCGCCCAGGACATATCTTTGCGTGATGAGCATGATCATTTGTTCTGTATCTGGGTGTAATTTATCTATAATATATATTTTGACATATATAAGTACGTTTATCAGTTATCTGGTTGCCATAAAGGCTCTGACTAGTTTGGGCTCAGATGGCCGTGTGTAAGTTGTCTCAAGATATTATTATAATCGTTTCAGTCTCTGTCTCATGACAAAGATAACTAGCATTAAAGATTTCAATGGAAACTCTATCTAACTCAAATGGGATTTAAACAGTGGCCCGTTTATCGACAGTTTTTTTTAAAGAGTGGTAATCGCGAGTAATGCTTTAAATATATTATCATCTATATGTTTCAGATTGGCACTGTGGTGTGTGATTCTCTAAGTGAACGTAAGTACCGACTACAGTACGAGCGGACAGACATGACGCGCTTGACTACTGGTTGACGCGACAACGTTGTCCGCGAACTAAACCTCACTTGGTTGTCGCGCTCAACTTGCTTAAGATAGTCATATGAGGATGTTAGGTCGCAGTGGATAAGATATTGTTTTTTACGTTTGGGTTGTGTATCTCTTATTACGTGGATAGAATGTAATTCTCTCTCAACAGAAACCCCAAGCCCCTATTGCAACCACTGACATTTCGACAAGCGTTAACGATGATAGAAATCGCTTAAATGACATTAAATGTATAGAAATGACATTTCGTCTCGATAAGTCACGTGACTTGGACTTTTCACTTCCATTCATTTGAGCGATGCGATCAACGTTAAGGCTTGTCGAAATACCTCTTGTCTAGGGCCCCTGGGCTGTCGCGCTTAGGCTTCGTTCGGGACACATTCCATCTAAAAAATTCACATGTTTAATGAAAAATATCTCGTGTCCGAACTGCCCTGATTGTGGTACCTTAGAGCATGTGCACCACATGTTGGTGGTGTGTTTCCGGAATGAAGTTTTTGGGCGGCAATATTCAATAGAAGAGAATAGAATTTATTTATTTGAGTAAAATATAGTCTTATAAATTAGTAGATACAGTTCTTCATATTTCGCCTACTTAGTTCGGCATGCAAATTAATGCTGATAAATGGGTTCAGTGAACTGTATTTTAGCTTCTCCTTTCTCTGAAGAAGCTAAAGCACCTATTGTACAAATTATCAACTGTTTGGTGGTTAATTATTATAGGTAGTTAATTTAGTTTTTGATGGTGTTTAAGTTTTGTTTGTTGTATGTATATGTTACTGTAAATGCACGAATAACGATAAATCTTAAGATTTAAGAGTAAAACCTAAGATTTACCAACTCTTAATGGTAAAACCCCGAACGATTTTGCGATTCGCACTTTTAGCACCATTCACTTGGTAAATCTTAGAATTTACATTAAAGGCACGGTAAATGTTGAAAAATACATGTTATAACGTGTTCGGCGTCCAAAAAAAATGTCCCATTTTCATAAATCCTTACATTTACCAACTCATGTCGGTAAATCCTAAGACTTACTATTAAATCTTAGGATTTACCGTAGTTCGAGCATTTACAGTAACATATATATTTGTAATATTTTTTAGAACGGTATTGTTCATAAGTGACAAAGTTCAGTGTTATTAAAAAAAAAACCTATAGTAAAGCGCGCTCATTTCTATCCGGCGGACAAAATGGCCTTCGTCTGCTAATTTATGTGATTGATTTGGATCTCATAGATGGTGTACCGAGATTAACACTGGAAGAGGAAACTCCAAAAGTTAATGATGAAGCGGCTTTTGACATCGATTTAGATGAAAACACTGATGGCATTGGAAGCCCTAGGGTGGCCGGAGCTGATGGCTTACCAGGAGCCCCAGGTAGAACTGGAGGGGCAGGACGACCTGGTTGCCCCGGTGGTACTGGGGGTGCGGGTGGTGCGGGGGTCAACGGGGGTCCTGGATTCGCGGGGGGCGCAGGGGGCGCCGGCCTTCCCGGCTGTGTGGGAGGGACTGGAGGTATTCATGAAATTATAATTTTGTTTTACGTGTTACTTTGAAATGATTGTAATATTATTTAACCAGCGGATGTCGCGGAGACCTGCTTAATTCCGTTTTTATGATGATTATTTCAACTGTAGTCGTCCCACTACATCCTCTATGTAGAGAACACGCTATTTAACTGAATCTGTGATGACTGGACAGCCTGAGAAAAAGCTAAGCAGACGATCGGACCACTGTAGTGTTTATTAAATTCGTGATTTTTTTCTTTATCTCCAAGGTGCTGGTGGAACAGGCAGTATAGGAGGCGCTGGGGGCTCGGGCGGAGCGGGAAGAGTTGGTGGCACGGGCGGCGCGGGCGGGACTGGCAGAATCGGGGGCGCAGGAGGCGCGGGGGGCGCGGGTAACGGAGGCGCGGGTGGCACCGGTGGCGCGGGGGGCGCAGGTATGTAGCATGAGCAACTGATCAACTGGACAATTTTGTCCGGTGGATAGAAATTACCATACTTAACCTATTGGTTGCCGCGCTCAAATTCTGCATAGCAACCAGTAGTCAAACAGTCATTTCTGCCTGCTAGAGAAATTGTTCGTCATATGCTCAGCGCTTAAGTGCCATTTATGTATTTAGGTACGGGAGGTCGTTTGCAATTGACTGTTTTGGACGAAGAGGTTCAGCCACCTGTGAAAGCAGCAGCGGGCAGAGCGGTTAATGGAGCACCAGGAGCGGGGAACAGGGGTGGCGCCGGCGGCGTTGGTGGTGCGGGGAGGAATGGCGGAACTGGGGGCGCAGGCGGCTCTGGGAACGCTGCAGGAGTGGGGGGCGCGGGCGGAGCGGGCGGCGTGGGTAGTGTGGGAGGTGAGGAGCTAATTTCATACGTGTTAAATTAATCGTAAACCTGTCTGCCTGTAATACGCTTTCATGGCACGGAATCAAGTTAACGTTCAAGGTACGATTCTACTGACCGATAAACTGATATACAAATGCACACACCTACCACAAGACACCTTTCTTTTAATATTGAAATATTTTTAGTGTAGCAACATTAACATTTTGACTGACCTGTAGGTCTAGTAGTTAGTGACCCTGACTGCTAAACCGGAGGTCGTGGGTTCGATTCCCACTCAGGACAAATCTTTGTGTGATGAGCACCATCATTTGTTCTGTGTCTGGGTGTTATTTATGTATAATATGTATGTATTTAGAGATATATAAGTATGTTTAACAGCTGTGTGGTTGCCATAATACAGGCTCTGCCTAGTTTGGGATCAGATAGCCGAGTGTGAGTTGTCCCAAGATATTATTAAATTGATAATATAAATATTTTAGGCTAGTAATAATTATTTTATTTACAGTCACCGCAAACAATTTATACAAAAACAAAAACTTAAGCTAGATTAAAATTAAAAAAACTTATAATGTTAATAAAAGTAAGTAACTATATAAAAAGAATAAGCCTTATTAACAGTAAAAGAAAAACTGTTTAGTAATGGCTAACAAGCATCAAAAAATTCATCGTCATCTTTGTCAGTGACGGGAAACGTGCCCAGAAGGCTGGCAACGTTGCCTCGTTGAATTGCTATGAATACTCTTTGGGCAAAGTATAATTATGTTTTTATTTGTTGATTAAAGGTACGGGCGGTGCGGGTGGTGCGGGGGCTATTGGAGGCGGCGGGGGCGCGGGAGGGGCGTCCAACCCTTAGAAACCATCTCGACGCCATAGAACATACTTAAAAGTTACATTCTATGTTGCATAGAAGTCTTACTTTTAAATCAAAATCAAAATATTTTTATTCCGAGTAGGCCTTTTCAGGCACTTTCAAAACGTCAAATGACTCTAGTTGCGCAGTTCCAAAATGTCACTTCTATGGAGAAGAACCGGCAAGAAACTTCATAGGTTACTCTTTTAAAAAATAGGTAATATGTTGGTACATACAATGATATAATCTTAAAATATGCTACAACAACGTAAATGGCGGAGATATGTCTGATCACTATTAATTGTTGTTAGTTCGCTTCCTCAGGATGCCGCAGTCGGCGACAGATGTGCCTTAAATGTGAATTAGTATCAGATTGATTCCTAGATACGTCTAGTACTGCGCAACTTGTACGTGCGTCTGGCGAAATTAAACCTAAGGCGGCCATTAGATGATCAATCTGGCATCAGTTCAATCTGTGGTCGAGATTGATGACAAATATCAAAATATGTGACGACCTCCGTAGTCGAGTGGCGTACACACCGGTTTTCAAGGTGTCACCGCAAGCTCAGAGGCTCCGGGTTCGATCCCCGGCCGGGTCAATGTAGAAAACCCCTTTTCTACATTATCTCGGGTCTGGGTGTTTGTGGTACCTTCGTTGTCTCTGAATTCCATAACACAAGTGCTTTAGCTACTTACTTTGGGTTCAGAGCAATGTATGTGATGTTGTCCACATTTATATATAAATTATCTGGATTCGTGATCCTTTTCAATCTAACATCAATCAACACCTTACACAATCAATCTGACATCAATCTAACCAAGCTCACAGATTTAACTGATGCCAGATTCATCGTCTAAAGACCGCCTTAAACGCAATTTTTGTCGAATCGTTCAATTGAGTGAGAGCATAAGTCTTTTTTATAATTGAATAAAAAAAAATAACTTGAAGCGATAAGCTATTATTTCATTGCTACTTACAAACGGTTATAATCGGCGTAAGGAGAAGGTTATCATTTGTACAGCTCTTTTTTTATATGTAAAAATACCACCTTAAGTCGTCGGAAGGGTACCTTATATTTATATTATATTATACCTTAGAGGTATACTTACATATAAATTTGATTGAAATCGGTTCCCATGTACATTTATGTATTATTAATAATTTTTTCAAATATTATAATTGTACTATACTTTGCTACCAATGACTTATCTGTAGAAGTTATGAATAAACGACCAAAATTAAACACTTATTCTTATTTTTGTCCTCCTTTTAACAGGATTATTCACAAATATAAATCTTATTTTAGTAATAATAATGTTCAGATTTGTGCAAACAATCTCTTATATATCTTTTATGTTGTACAAACTATTGAGGCAAAGGAAGTTTACGGAAACAGATCTAAAAATAACATTTTTGCGGAATCAGAAAATAAAATGGATTTGGAAGCAGAAGTGTAAATATTATAAAAATTTCGTACAAATTTAATAATTAATCAATATATTATTCAAGATAAATTATATTTTATAAAAGTTAGTAGTTTGGCAACTTTAACATAAGTTTCGTTCAGATTTCCGTTATTAAAGATGCAGAAACAGAAGCAGAGACGGATGTCAAAAAGTGTGCGGATCTTTTGCATGGTGCAATAGGGGAGTGGATGGGAATGAAAATAAAATATCTATTTAGTCCACCAGATAGATAAAAAGAGAAAAAAACTAGTATTATTTCTTTTATCAAATCAATAAAAAATATCAAAGTTAAAGCGCTTTAAAGTTCTGGAGTGGGGGCTTGTGACGTCACTTGTGAGTAAAAATTGTAGCCACAAGTGACGTCACAGACATTTTCATTCACTGTACCTTCCTCATCACTTGTTTAATTGAAAAAATACGTGTCTAATATATATTTTTTTAATATCTATGTGTCGTGTAAATTACAAAAATAGTCCGATTCCCTATTATGCAAAAAAAAGTATATATTTCGGGTCTTCGTACTATATGTGTTGAAGACATGTAAAGTACGCAAAAGTACTATATTTTAGTTGAATGGGGCTTTCGACCTACATTGATTTGAAAACGGTGCAATAAAGCATATTAAGATGCTATTACTGTAAAGAAAAACAAAATTAAAAGATGTAAGAAGTGCAACAAATACTTAAAAAAAATAGATATTATGTATGTAGTGAACAAATATACCTTTCTTATTTATACTTTTGCTATAAATTTTTTTGCTATGAAAAGATGTGCTAGCTTCTCTGCTTGACATTGTTTTTGTACGAACCATATTTATTTCTTTGGTCTGTTATTTGTACCTAGCTTGATTAGATCATGATTTAATTTAAGTGTAATTTATATAATTATTTATTTATTGAATGTAGCTTACACAATAACTAAATACATGTTTAAATACATTAATATATTAGAAAACACATATATATATTAGAAAAACAATGGATAACATACACGACATTAGCTATAATTTTATTTATATAGAATCAGTACTTGCGAAAACAAAAATAATAATTACGAAAAACGTAAGTTATCTGGTACCTAATTAAGTAGTAGGTAGGTACATATTACACGGAATCAACATCATGCTATCTCTGTCATTTCAAGGTGAGGGTACGAAAAAAGAAAATAGTTTTTAATACTTTTTATTTATCATCTGACGACAAAAATATTTTGACGTCATCTCTATTATTTAAAAAAATATTTTGTTATTAGGAGTGACGATGAAAGATGCAAATGTAACATGTAACAATACATCGAAAGTAGTCATCCAATTTATAATCGGAACTCCAACTACCATCGGTTGGACGCCCCTCCAGCTCCTCCGCCACCGCCGTAAGCCCCCGCACCTCCTACGCCGCCCGCACCTATGGTAAAAGAATAAAAATATGATGTCTGGCCTAAAACGTCCCACTGCTGGGCACAAGCCTCCCTTTCCTTAATATGTTTCTATGGGCTTCATACCAAGGCGTTACCCATTCAATCCCCACTGGGAAATGGCTACCTCGTTGAGGAATCAAGAGAGTGATAAGAGTACAAGAAAAATCTTAAAAAAATCATGTCTATCTGTCTGTGGCATCGAAACTCCCGAGCTGTTCTTTGCTTTAACTCAATAAAACCTATAATTATCAGCGCAGTAAATTAAATTAGTATAACTAAGTTATTCTTTAAACATACAACGTCAAGTCGAATTGGTATGCCAAATAAATATATGAGTTTACGACAAGAAAAGTATAATAAAACACAATATAGGGCACTGTCCAGATGATGCAAAGTTTGAACGGCGAACGAAAAAGATAGCCGATAATGACCATTGGTTGCCGCGATAACATTGACCGCGAACTCACCCTCTACTGGTTGTCGCGCTCAACTCGGCCATAGCACCCAATATTAAAGCGCGCTAGCAGACTAAATAGTCAATTGTCTGTTCAGTCAGCACCTTTTAAATGCTGTTACTGACTTCTGCTCGCAGCTCCGCGTGGATGTCAGCAAATACCTTATGTAATATCTTGCAATGAAGTTAGCTTTTACTTCAAGTTCATTCCAAATTATTGGAAATAGTGAGGCATGGTTTGTTTTCGAAAACGTAACAGACCGAAAGACAGATTTACGAATACTTTCGCAAGTATAATATTAGTATGGATTGATATTATATCCTTGTAAGATAGTGTTGTACCTCCCAAGGGGCCCGCGCCGCCTGCCCCGCCCGCACCCCCAACTCCTGCCGTGTTCCCTGCGCCACCCGCGCCCCCCACTCCGCCGCTATTCCCCGCGCCACCCATGCCGCCGGCGCCACCCCAGCGCCCTACTCCTGGTGCTCCATTAGCCGCTCTGCCTGCTGTTGCTTCCACAGCTGGCTGGGCTTCTTCGTCCAAAGCGTCTCCATCTGAGCGCCAACCAATATCGGTACCTAAAAAAGTTATAAATGCTGAGCAGACGACGTACAATTTCTCTGGCAGAATGCCGGGCATTGACATGACAAAAAAGTAAAGTTTACCACAAGATGGTTTTATTTTTGAATAGGGACTAGCCCACCACACAATCACCACCGAAACAGTTAAGCTCGGTGTGTCCCAGGGAACCGATTGACTGTCTTGGAACCCGTAACGAAATTAATCAGAAGTAGTAAATAGGAGGAGTGGGAATAAATTATTTCCTCACAAGATCTTTTGCTAATTCTACATACCAGCGCCTCCTGCACCTCCGACGCCACCAGCATAACGGCTGGCTCCACCTCCCGGGCCACCCGCGCCCCCCTTGCCACTTCCACTCCCTCTGGCCGCGCCACCCGCGCCACCGGCTCCTCCCTGCCCGCCACTCCCTCCAGAGCCGCCGGCGCCCCCATCTATCCCTGAACCCCCTCGGCCGCCAACACCACCTATACTTCCTGTTCCACCAGCACCTTGGGGATGACAAAGAAAGTCATGGTCACAGTTTAGACGACGTCACACACTTAAAGGAGGTCTTTATCCTGCAGTTACGGATGCTAGCCATTTACGGATTGCTCGAACAGCTAGCCATTGATCAACACGGACTGCGAATGTTTATGAAACGTGGACCTTGGACCTACTTTAAAATATTGCTCAGTAGTGATGAGCCCTTTTAAAACAGTTTTAAAGAGCTTTTAGAAATCAATTATGAATCTCATCGCAGTTGGAAAATTAAGAGAAGTTGGTTTATACCCCTATGGGCCTTTAGCACGCATTTAATTTTACGGGAAACTAAACTACTCAGTTCACTTGACTTGCGCTGGTTAAAGGAATTTACAACTAAGACATCAATTTAAAAAAAAACTATTCATTGTAAAATACAATTAAAAATATCATGTATACCTCCAACGCCTCCCACACAGCCCGAGAGACCGTCACCACCTGCGCCCCCTGCGAAGCCAGGACCCCCATTGACCCCTGGGCCCCCAGCACCCCCAGCACCTCCCGGGCAACCAGAACGACCTGGCCCTCCAACTCTACCTGGGGCTCCTGGTATACCATCAGCTCCGGCTAACCTAGGGCTTTCAATGCCATCAATATTTTCTTCTAAATCGATGGCAGTCTCTTCATCATTAACTTTAGATATTTCCTCCTCTAGTATTAATCCGGGTACAGCATCTATGATCAAAATCATATCACATTTTAAATGAGCAGACGGAGGTCATTTTGTCCGCTACACTAATGGTTGCTGTGAGCAAATTGACCGCGACAACCAAGTGAGGTTTAGTTCGCGGTCAACGTTGTCGCGTCAACCAGTAGTCAAGCGCGTCATGTCTGTCCGGCTCGCTACTGTACTGTAGTCGGTACTTACGTTCACTTTCAGAACCACACACAGCTGTGCCAATCTGAAAAAATATAAAATAAGATCTTTAAATCACTAGTTTCTACCTTGCGCCCGTATTTTTATATTTTTTTAAGATTTTATTGATGATCGGGCCCTATGCATCCCGCGAACATTTTTAACACTAGAGGAAGTTTCCTGCCTTTAAATATTCTTGGTAAATGCAAACAAAGCAGGGACCAAAACTAGTTTAAGTATAAATAATATAAAGAAAACTTACCACAAACATCAAAAGTATTAAAATTTTCATCATACTGTCGACTGGTTGTTACTGCGAAGAAAATGATTTGTTAACTATGAAAAATGTGATAAACTAACATATTTAAAGTATATAATTTGGTAGATTTTATTACAAATATTTAGAAAGAGCTAAGAGTATTTTAACGTGTACCAAGTATTTATTTAATACTTGTTCCTACCTGTTACGGTTTGATAAACTGGACTGGATGAAGTTATTGAATTAAATTCTTTAGGTACGTTCCATTCTATTAATAAATATATATGTTTCTTATCTCATTGTATCTAATCTTATCTTTGTGAAAAAGATAAATAATAAAATTAAAAATTTCCTACGTACATCGTATTATAAAAGCGATAGTATCTGTCTGTCTGTAAAAAGCTTTTGCGGCTAAGTTCTGCCTAGCCTTTAGCTATGTTGGGGTCGGCTTCCAGTCTTACCGGATTCAGCTGAATACCGTATTTTACAGAGCGAGTGCCTATCTGACCTCCACAACCCACTTTACTGGACAACACAGTATCCCAAAGTAAGATTAGTTGTCAGAATTGATGAATGACTTAACGACTGTCAAAGATCAACGTATGACAGCCGGGATCAACGGCTTAACGTGCTTTCCGAGGCACGGAGGGGTCTCGGTATGTTTACAAATGGTCAGCCATTATCGGATCAACCGCGGAAAGCGCGGCTTAACCTGTATTATCCGTCAAACCGTACGGACACGAGCCCTCATTGCAGCTAAGTTACTAAACTGATTTAACAGTCGAAATTAGTATGGAGATAGCTAGAGATCCTAGAAAGGTAGAGTCTGGTGAAGCAGTCAAAGCCAGCGCTCAGGCTTACTGCAGCAGACCTATTAAAAACCCCTAGTAACGTCTTACTATTTCTCCATGTAGGATTTTTCAAACACAAACTATCACACTACACGATGGGATTGTGTCGATTCGTCAGAGAATTTCTGTGGCCACCTTCAAGCTCCAGCATCAGACCAGCTCGAAAGTAGGTACCATAATTATCATATATCGGTATTATCACCGAACTAGCATACGTATGCATTCAGCTCAATCAGATGTCAAGGGAAGGTTCTTTCATCTTGCATGATTTGACAAACATTGCAAGTGACATAAAAGCTTGTAAAGATCCTCCTTTTTAGCAGACGGGTTAAAGGAAGTAGTAGAAATCCGGGTATTCTTTATGTATGCCAATGGAATATTTGAGAACTAGACAGGGATTAGTAGATTATCCGATAAGATAATATTTGCATAAACAATAGTCATATGAGCAGGTCGTGTTCGCCTTGCGGTTCAATGAACGGATTTGTATGTACAAGGTTCAAACCCAGGCAAGTACTATTGTATTTTTTCAATTATTTTAAGACACTATTGACAATTGGTGAAGGAAATCATCATGAGGAAAGCTGAAATAAAAAAAAAAAACCGAAATCGCCAACCCGCAAATGAGCAAGCGTGGTGATCAATGCTCGTTCTTTGTGTTAGAAGAGGCCTTTGTCCAGCAGTTGGACAGTTACAGGCTGATATTATGAATGTAGGTGTATGTACAAAAACATTAGAGCTTGTGAACATCATAACATAAACCATATATAAATTGATTACACATAAATGTGAAAAAAAAACGACTTAAAAGTAATAATAATAATAATATATTGAAAGTAAGTAATAATCAATTGAAATATGACGAGTATCAATAAAAAAGAAAACCAAATGCCGGACTTAAATACGTAATTCCCAGTTATTTGAATTAAAAAAAAAACTAAAAACTATACTACCGTAAACCGTTTTACATGAAATTTATGCGGGATAATATTAACCCTTGAAACTATCTAGAAATTCTATCATATCAGATGTTAATCATTGCGTTTTTCACAATTGCTTTTTTTTTTCATAATATTCTTAGCAGGTATGTGCTATCCCATGTGCCAATTCCAGGCTAATTATCCACATCGTTCGAACATAGATCGCTTGTCATCTAACATGCAAGCACTAATGTTTTGTACAGGACCTATCTTATCTGTCAATCTACTAATCCCTGTCTAGTTCTCAAATATTCCATTGACATACATAAAGAATACCCGGATTTGTACCACCCGATACCCGACTGCGGTGAAATAAACAGGAGGGTTATTATAAGCATTTATGTAACTTGCAATGTTTGTCAAATCATGCAAGATACACTTCTTGACATTCGACTGAGCTGAATGCATACTTATGGAAGTTCAGTGACATTAATACATTATTATGGTAATGAATACACTATTATGATGGAAGCAAGCGTACACACCGGTTTTCAAGGTGTCACCAGCTCTGAGGTCTCGGGTTCGATCCCCGGCCGAGTCTATGTAGAAAACCCCCTTTTCTACATGGTCTCGAGTCTGGGTGTTTGTGGTACCTTCGTTGTCCCTGATGATTCCATAACACAAGTGCTTTAGCTACTTACTTTGGGTTCAGAGCAATGTATGTGATGTTGTCCACATTTATTTTTTTAAAGGGGCTATAGGAATTTAGCACACAATCTTATCGCGTATGGGATGGTTTAATGGGTATGTATAATAGTTTGCGTTTAAATGGTTATGGTGTGCGGCATCTCAGAATTGGCTTAACTCGTTCTGATAAAAAATCCTTAATGGAGAAATTTAAGTAGATATGTCCTTTCCAATTGTTTTTTAAGAGGTTAGCCTGTGCGCAGGCTTTAACTGCTTCACCGGACTACGTCTCTCGGTGCTCAAGCTATCTCCGTACTAAATTTGGACAAAATCGGTTTAGTAACTTAGCAGCAAAAGCTTCTTACATACAGACAGATACTTTATAATATTATGTGCTTAGGAAAATTTTTATTTTTATTAATTATCTTTTTTATAGATTAGATTAGTTACAAGACAAGAAACATATTGTATTTATAAATATAAAATGGGCATACAGAAGTTAATTCAATAATTGCATTCAGTCCATTTTATCCAAACGTAACAGGTATGATTTATTTGTTATTACAAAGCGTTTTCAATAATCTTTAACCTACCAAATTATATTTATTTTTAAGAGAGTTCTTTGTAACATTTTTCATAGTAAACAACTCATTCTCTTCGCAGTAACAACCAGTTGGCAGAATGATGAGAATTTTAATACTTTTGATGTTTGTGGTAAGTTTCCTTTATGTTATTTATACTTAAACTAGTTTTGGTCCCTGTTTTGTTTGCATTTATCAAAAATATTTAATGGGAGGCAACTCTTTTTAAAGACCTCTCAGCAAAAAAGACGGTCCCAAGATAAGCCAGTCATTTAATTTTATATCATAACATATTATATTTTTTCAGATTGGCACTGCTGTGTGCGATCCTCTAAGTGAAAGTAAGTACCGACTACAGTACAGTAGCGAGCCGGATAGACATGACGCGCTTGACTACTGGTTGAAACGACAACGTTGACCGCGAACTAAACCTCACTTGGTTGTCGCGCTCAACTTGCTCACGGTAACCAATACTGAAGCGCGGTCATTTCTATCCGGCGCGGCGGTCAAAATGGACTCTGTCTGCTCATTTAAAATGTGACTGTTTTTGATCATAGATGATGTACCCCAATTAACATTAGAGGAGGAAATTTCAAAAGTTAATGATGACGAACCTGAAATCAATGTAGTTGAAAACCCCTATGGCTTTGGAAGCCCTAGGCTGGCCGGAGCTGATGGTATACCCGGAATCCCTGGTAGAACTGGAGGGGCGGGACGCCCTGGTTGCCCCGGAGGTACTGGGGGCGCAGGGGGTGTGGGAATCAACGGGGGTCCTGGCTACGCGGGGGGCGCAGGGGGCGCCGGCCTCTCGGGATGTGCGGGGGGCACTGGAGGTATTCATGAATTGTTAATTGTTTTTTATTTATTATTATTAATATTAACTGTCGCGGGCTTTCAGGCCATACGTTGCACCTTTTTACGAAAATTACGCGGACATTTGGAGTATGCAATTTGGCAAAGTTAAAGTTTATATGGAGTAGGAGCGAGGAAAACTAATAGGTTTTTTATAATATGCTTTGTAAATACATAAAAAACAACATTACGCGCACTAACCACGCGTCATTTAGTTGACACCTGTCACCCCGATATACACTTTAGTCTATGCTGGATTATTTATTTACACAGTTTTATTTTGCGCTCCCATTAGCAACCGGACCAAGCAGTGTTTATATCAGTAATGGTGAAACTTGAAACTTGATTGTCGACCGGTACTGGGCATCTGGAATTTATTATTACATGCTTTATATTTATACAGTACCATCTTATAACTTTTGAATTCATTACATATCAAATGTTTTCTATGTGTGTTTTGATTGAATGTTTAAGAAACGCCTAGCGATACAGTGATTAAATTGACGAGGGACTTTTTTATTTAATAACTCCCTCGTGGGATGAGTATGGGAGCCTATATTCCAGTCAAAATAAGGGTAGTACTAAAAAATATTTACTATTAGGTTAATGAAGTCCAATATCTAATGCAAAAACTGTAGTTTGGTTTAATTGTGACGTAAAGTGTTCTAAGTAAAACTAGTCTTTTATAAGAAAAAACCAGAAACAAATCCGAAATTATATCTCATAGTTTAGAAGCATATTTTGCAGGTGCAAAATTGGTAATTTAAACAAGTTATTCCTGCCAACATTAAGAAAATTAGCTTCCTGCTATTTAGTTGGACCAAAAAATACGCGGCGACTGGCTCAATAAGTGTTAATTTGTTTATGAGTTATTACTGTAGAAATTAGTGTCGACTATGCTTCATCCAATCGGCCATGGCATCGTAGGGCCCTGACTTAAACTCGGAAAACGACAATGCATATAGAGTTAACTTAAATTGAGATTACGATTTTTTGTCTCCAAGGTGCTGGCGGATCAGGCAGTATAGGAGGTGCAGGAGGCTCCGGCGGGCTGGGAACAGTGGGAGGCGCGGGCGGCGCGGGCGGGAGTGGTAGCGTGGGAGGCGCGGGCGGCTCGGGCGGCGTGGCCAGCTACGGCGCGGGCGGCGTCGGGGGCGCGGGAGGATCAGGTGTGTAGTATGAGCAAGCGACCTCGCGGTAAACACTCTTTCTTCTATTCATGTCGATGATAGAAGTTCTAGGGACATATATGTGGCCAACAGTAGCACAGTGGCATGCCTTATATCATTTAAGGCACACAGCAGGAAATCACATTATAGTTCAGATCCATTCGTCTCCATAAAATTGATAATGTTGAATCGGAATAGCCTGATCTCTAAGTAGTCGGGCTATTTAAGCTCGACGGGGTTCCATAGTCAGAAGCCCATGACGCCGATCTTGTTTACGGCGTCCGCACAGCTCCATTGGTTGCCGCGCTCAACTTGCTCACGTCAACCAATAATCAAAGACGGTCACATCTTCCCGCTAGAGAAATTGTCCATCTGCTCAACACCGAACTGATATTTTTTAGGTACTGGTTGGCGCTCGGTGGTTTTGGACGAAGAAACTCAGACACCTGTAAAGCAAACTGCAGGCAGAGCACCTAACGGAGCGCCAGGAGCGGGATACACGGGCGGCGCCGGCGGCGTGGGAGGTGCGGGGAACAGGGGCGGAGTGGGGGGTGCGGGTGGCTCGGGCTACGCGGCGGGAGTGGGGGGCGCGGGAGGGGCGGGTGGAGGAGGTCGTATAGGAGGTAAACAGCTAATATTATAAATGCTAAAGTACTTGTAACTCTGTCTGTAATACACTTTCAAGGCTAAAACATATTTTGCTTGAAGATAGTATTCAAGCTACGATGCCACAGACAGATACACCGATACACAAATGGATATAACACTCAATACTCAATTATTTCTTGCATTCCATAATGTGTACACAATATAGGTTATAGTTGGTATGTTATAAGTACCTAAAACATCAAATCTATGGCATAGATCGATGACATTTTTTTAATGTCCGTCAGACAGATTATTAAAAAGTATTGGATACATTAATTTGAAATGTCGCATGACATCACAGTTTCCCGCATTTTGTACGCAACCATGACGTCATTATACCCCACTCCTCAAGTGTGTGCTTTCTTATTTTGAAAAAATATTACACACATATTTTTGGCTTTTCAAAAATATTTGCGTGTGTGTGTAAAAATAACTGACAGACTATTTAGATTTTGACTTTTCTTCCCCAGTCATTTACACGATTATACACCTTTTTAACCTAAAATTTGACGACCTCTGTGGTCGAGTGGCGCACACACCGGTTTTCAGGGTGTCGCCAGCTCTGAGGCCCCGGGTTCGATCCCCGGCCGGGTCAATGTAGAACCCCTTTTCTATATTTTCTTGGGTCTGGGTGTTTGTGGTACCTTTATTATCTCTAAATTCCATCACATAAGTGCTTTAGCTACTTACTTTGGGTTCAGAGCAATGTAAGTGATGTTGTCCACATTTATTATTATTATTAAATCTTAATATATATTTTTAGTGTAGTAACACTCAACGAATATTACACCTTTGCCAAATATCTCGACTAACTTTTTTGGCTAATAATAATAATGTTATTATTCGCTTATTAAAGGTACGGGCGGTGCGGGCGGCGCCGGGTCTATTGGCGGTGGCGGAGGCGCGGGAGGGGCATCCAATTTATAACTAGACATCTAGACTAGCTTAGATACTTCGTCTGCGCGATACAGGGGGGAGCAGGGTTTGACGTCAAAGGAGATCGAGCAAGTTGGTGGTAGGCACAAGATTCAAATAACGAAACTGTGAAATAAACTAGACATTTATGAGTAAAACAATTGTTTTTTGTATAAAAACTTTCGTGAGGAGTATTCATAATTATTTAAAACAAAACGGTTTACTCACGTATATTCTCGGGATCGCCCGACAAGTTTTAGACTCGCGGCGGCGTGGTGTCGCGAGTCGAACTCATAGTTCGACTCACGACACCACCGCCCCCGCGTCAGCTCATGATCAGGGACTTCTATTGAGTCTGAAACTAGTCGGGCGATCCCGAGAATATGCGTGAGTAAACCGTTTTGTTTTAAATAATTAAACATTTTATTTTTCAGTCCCTGTAGCCAAGTGACGTTTCTATAAGCGTTAAAGATGATAGAAATCGCTTAAATGACATTAAATGTATGGAAATGACATTTCATGTCGATAAGTCACGTGACTTGGACTTGTCACTTCCCTACATTCGGTCAGCGTTCTCGCTTGTAGAAATGTCACTTGGCTAGAGAGGCTGGTTTTTTATCACCAATACACAAGTAGACATTAGCTATTAGTTAGTTGATTACCTCGTATGTTATAAGTTCTGAAGTAATGTTTTTTTTGCAATGCCTTAATAAATGTTAACAAATTTTTACTTGTTAATTCAGTTTTTTTTTTAGAAACTTTATTTTTTCCTTTATTACAATTCTGACATCAGTCTTACTTTGGGATACTGTGTTACCCACTAAAATGGGTTGTGTAGATAAGCAGTCGCATGTAAAAAACGGTATTCTGCTGAATCCAGTAAGACTGCAAGTCGACACCAACATAGCTTGGGAATAAGGTTAGGCAGAAGAAGGAGAAGAAGAATTGTTCAAACCATCTCAATTTTCTTGTCTTGTCTTGAAGCTCTTCAGATCGATAACTCACAATTCATTTTTTTCAAATTAGGCTACTAAGTAGCATATTTTTAAAGTCAACATATCAGACAGCATCCCGATTCGCCCACCCTTCACCGCTTCCTAAGTGCTCTGGCTGTGGAGAAGAAACGGCGCAACAAACTCTACAGCAGCACGCTGTCATTCCGTTTACATGGAGAGCGACGGTAATGTATTCGGAACCAATGGATCTCATCACTGGACTTCGCTGCTGCTTACCATCAGGGGTGGAGTCATCGTTTTCAGGAAATTATAAATAAAAAAATCACTATACAGTAGTAATATTTTTTATTATGTTAACTTACGCGATATGTCGCATATGCGACAACCAATAGCAGTCGTACACATTTCCCGCCATTAAAAAAATACTTCTTAGCGAGTAAATCGGCATTGCTTATAAATATAGTACTACTATACTAGGTCCTATAGCATCGAGGTGGTTTCTAAGAGTTGGACGCCCCTCCCGCGCCCCCGCCGCCGCCAATAGACCCCGCGCCACCCGCACCGCCCTTACCTTTGGTGAAGGAAAAGAATATTATTACTGTGCCTAAAATGCCCCACTGTTGGAAAAAGGTAAAAATATTTTAAGTATCAATAAAAATATTTAGAAAACCTATAAAATTTTCTGATGTGAAATTTTAAAGGGGTTTTTATGTTTATCTCTATTCTTTTAAACATGTTATTCTTTAAATATACAGCGTCGAATCAAGCGAAATGTCAAAATATTATTTGAGTTTTTGTCAAGAACAAGAAAAGATAATAAAGAAAACATGAGGCGCTGTGCAGAAGATGTACAATTTGTCCAGCTGACGGAAAAGACCGCTAACAAATGTTGGTTGCCGCGATAACATTGAGCACCGACTCAACCTCTACTGGTTGTCGTGCTCAACTCGGCCATATCACCCAACATTAAAGCGCGCCAGCGGTCTGATGGTCAATTGTCTGTTCAGCTACATGTAATTACTAGTTTTCTCCCGCGACTACGAATGGAGCATGGTCATCGCAGGAAAAACTACCTACCTTTACTTATTTACACACAACAAAGAAAACATATAACACCAAATATGTATACAAAGGTACTGCTAATTTCTGTCTTAAAAAGTTTAAGAAGAGACTTCTTAAACTTTTGCAAAATCGGTTGTATTTTATGCGTTACCCGTGAGAGCGTAGCAGACCGATAGAATTACGAGTATTTTCGCATGTATATTATAAGTAAGTACCTCCGACGCGACCAGCGCCGCCCGCCCCTCCCGCGCCTCCTACTCCCGTCGCCATCCCCGAGCCGCCCGCGCCCCCTATTCCACCGGTGTTCCCCAAACCACCCATGCCGCCGCCGCCACCCATGCTCCCCGCTCCTTGCGCACCGTTGGGCGCTCTGCGGACTAATGTTGTAGCAGCTGGGCGACCTACTTCGTAGAAAACAGGCAAGTACGAACGACCTGCTGTACCTGAAACAGTCAAGGTTAGGAGCTTTAATTTTTTCTGGCTGTATGTGTTTGATTATTGGTTGCCGTGAGCAAGCAACCATTGGAGATATGCGGACGCGGTAAACAAGTTTGCTGCGACCCTCGGTAGTAGGAATATCTGCAATTCAACATCAATATTATGGATTAGAATGGGTTTAAACTATGGTGTTATAAATAAATGAATGCGGACAACAACACATACATTGCTCTGAACCCAAAGTAAAAAAATCCAAGTAGCTAAAGCACTTGTGCTATGGAATTCAGAGACAACGAAGGTACCACTAACTGGTACGAGCTGGCGACACCTTGAAAACCGGTGTGTACGTCTCTCAACCACGGAGGTCGTCGGTGTTCTTTCCTGTTGTGCCTTAAATGATATAACGCATGCCACTGCCACTTGCTTGCTCATGTTACGTACCTGCACCTCCTGCGCCCCCAACGCCACCCACTCCCTGGTTGGACGCACCCCCCGCGCCCCCCGTGCCTCCGATGCTGGCAGCCCCACCAGCTCCGCCGACACCCCCCACTCTTCCCCCTCCGCCGGCGCCTCCAGCGCCTCCTACACTGCCAGCTTGGTGAAAAAGATAAATTTCACTTTAATTAGGACTTCATGATCTTCCGCCTAGCCTTTTCCTAAGCTTAGTTATAAAGTCGAGTCTTACGGGTTCAGCTGGATACCGTTTTTCCAAAGATTCATTGGGACCATCATAACAATTTTTAGCGTCAACAATTTACCTATATGTTTTCATATACAGATTTTGCTTGGCATATATGGAAGTTTTTACTCCTTCAAGTAATTTTTTATATGAATTGTGATTCAAAATATCTAATAAAATATATACTGTTGCTTACATATTAGGCCCAATTACCTCTACCATCGACCCGCAAACAAGAAAGAGGGTTTATCGGGCAATCCTTGCTTATGCTACATACCTGCGCCTCCCGCGCCCCCGACGCCACCTGGGCCCGTGTTACCCGCGCCCCCTGCGCCCCCAGCACCCCCGACAGTGCCGGTCCCACCCGCACCGCCTGTGCCTCCCACAGACCCTGCTCCGCCAAAGCCACCAGCACCTCCTGTACTGCCTGTTCCACCAGCACCTTTGAGATACAGATAAAATTCACGAATTAGATCAAGACTAGCTTCGACAGCGATTAGAGTATGATTGAACATTTCTTCAAAATAATGATATGGGTTGGGTAAATAATAGAAGTGGCAGTGGCAAAGAATAAACCATTCCATTGTATTTTGACACGTTTTTAGTTTCACGGGAAAGGAAATAACGCGGCTCACCGCAACATAAAATTGCAATCATTTCATTGTTTAACAATTCATGAATACCTCCAGTGCCTCCCGTACAGCCGGGAAAGCCGGCGCCCCCGTGTCCCCCCGGGAAGCCGGGGCCCCCGTTGATCCCTATACCCCCTGCACCTCCAGTACCTCCCGGGCAACCAGGTTGACCTGGTCTCCAGCTCTTCCTGGCTCTCCAGCTCTTCCTGGCTGTCCAGGTCTTCCTGGCTCTCCAGCTCTTCCTGGATGTCCAGGTCTTCCTGGCTGTCCAGGTCTTCCTGGCTCTCCAGCTCTACCTGGCTCTCCAGCTCTTCCTGGCTGTCCAGGTCTTCCTGACTCAC
Organism: Diachrysia chrysitis; assembly: GCA_932294365.1. Lineage (NCBI taxonomy): Eukaryota > Metazoa > Arthropoda > Insecta > Lepidoptera > Noctuidae > Diachrysia > Diachrysia chrysitis. The sequence goes on from OW028671.1 coordinate 5,054,262, forward strand.
TAGCTCTACCTGCCTCTCCAGCTTTACCTGATATACCATCAATGCCGGCCACTCTAGGGCTTCCGATGTCATCAGCGTTTTCATCTAAATTGCTTTCAAAATCCTCTTCATCGTTATCTTTTGATATTTCCTCATCTAGTGTTAATCCGGGTATACCATCTATGATCAAAATTAGTCACTTTTGAAATGAGCAGAAGGAGGGCGTTTTGTCCACCACGCCGGATAGAAATGACCACGCTTCAGTATTGGTTACCGTGAGCAAGTTGAGCGCGACAACCAAGTGAGGTTTAGTTCGCGGACAACGTTGTCGCGTCAACCAGTAGTCAAGCGCGTCATGTCTGTCCGGCTCGCTACTGTACTGTAGTCACTACTTACGTTCACTTTCAGGGTCGCACATAGCAGTGCCAATCTGAAAAAATATGGATGTAACAATTTTATTATTATTTTTCTTAAAAAGGTACAATCGCGGACTAAGTGCCTTAGGCATTCTTTACCAGTCAACCAAGAGTGGTGTACAGATAAGTGTGGTAGGTTCAGTGACATCGAGTATGGTTGTAATGATAGATATTATTAAATATCACAGAAAAATACCACATGTATATATTCCGCGATAATTAATAATTTAGGAGATATGAATATTTTTCAAATTTTTGGGGCAATTCTTCGGTGACATCTTTAAAAAATTATAACTTTTTTTGTACAAGCTGTTTTTATGATTACTTCTTTGCGATGAGACTATCGTGAAATACCCTTTTATGAGTGATTAAAATATCCATTTATCTCCCCAATCATTTATCTTAGCTGAGTCATTATGGAGGGCTTCAAAATAGCTTCAACCAACTCGTCTTGTTTGAAGGGACGGTATAGTTTTGACTGCACGGATAGCCGAGTGGTATATTCTGTGGGCACGATCTCCGCACGGGACAAGCATTTGAGTGATCCACAAATGCTTGTTCGTAGTCTGTGTGTTTTTGTGGATGTGGTTTGAATGTTTGTAAAACCTCCCGCGATACTAAGCTTGAATGACTTATTTGATTAAATTAATGTTATAAAGCATTAAAACATTTGGCATAATTTATTTTGCTGGCTTACGCACTCGTTTGCTTCCATGCTGCGGTGATTGTTGCTCTGGAAACAGTTGATGGAATTCAGCGGTAGACTCGTTCTTCGACACTTTGTCGGACCCATGGATGACAATCCACTCCGATGTCCAGCACTGCTTTATCCCATAGACCTTCCGAGCGTTCATGAACACATCATGTCTAGGCTTAGACAGAAACTCCGACAGTGTGAAGCCAGTACCTTTTAGCTTCGACTTGTTCCGCCAAACAACGCTTTTCATGACACGGCTTTCAAAGCGAATCAGAACAGGACGGGGCCTACTGGTATCACTTCCTAAATGATGACAAGATGTAATAATATCTTTGACTGAGATTGCCTCAATTTCCAACTTGTCAGTTAGAACATTTAAGATGCCCGGTACCAGATCTTCATCTTTACCCTCAAGACCATGGAGAAGAAGGACCTTGGTGCGGGACGCCATCTCGTGGCTGTCCAGGCTAGTTACAAGCAAATCCATCTGTTCTTTCAAGTCACTTATCGTTTTCCAGGTCAGGTATTTAAATTCGGTGAACTCCTGAGAGAGGCTGGCTACGGTTTTGTGAGTGGCTTCTTTGGCATCTTTCTTCAAGTCTTCCTCATGGTGGGTCATTCTTGAAGAGAAGGTCGAAGAGAACTGAAAGAAAGAAAGAAAGAAGAAAGAAAACCTTTATTTGCTACAAAAACGACGCAAAAAGTAAACACAATAAGTAAAGAGGTATGGTGAAATATGCGTCACACTCGAGCAAAGCGCACATATATTTGGCACTTCAATGTCATTTGCTAAGAGTTCTTGGTCCTCGTCCTTGAGTTCACGCTGTAATTCCTCAACGATCCCGTCAATTGGCTGAGAATTCGACAGTCCAGGTCAGACTCGCTGCTCCAATGCATTCATCTTCGCTTCTTAGCCGCCGATGGGCGCGTTGCAGGTGTTCATGGAAGTTTTGGGTTTCATCATCTCTTTACTCCATTTTCTGTATCTCTGCCCTCTTTAAACTCTTCCATGGTTAACTGGAAGTCAGAGCTATCAGTAAAAGTTCCTGGGCTGTAGCATCGACTCTATGGCCCAGCGTTGGGAAATCATCCTTAACAGGGCTAAAGGCATGGATAGTAGCCGGATCAGAAATGTTCGAAATAGTTGACTCTGCAGGCAGCAATTTTACGGCATTTTCGACATTTTCAGCGGGCAGATATTTTAGCTGCTTGGGCATGCATCCCAAAGGGCCTCTGTTTGGGGACCTAGCACTCTTGTCCCTGGCAAGATCCTTCTTGAATACTGGACAATGCCAGTTCACAGGTATAAAAGTATTGGCTTGTATGACGCACGTTCTGTGTTATTGTACATGACATTTGCCACACTTAATGCCCACTAACCCCGCAGTGGATGCCTTCTACGTAATGCCGGTCATACACGTAACAATAGATTTGCGCAAGTCTGGCGTAAAAGTTAAATTCTTTACAAATAGCCCCGTGGGTTGCTAACAGCCCCACTTTGCGGTACGTTATTTTTGAGTGCCATAGGGTAGGTTTATCTTATAAACAGATGTAAATGCAAACATAGCAGGGGCCACAACTAGTTTAGGTTTAAATAATATAAAGAACACTTACCACAAACATCAAAAGTATTAAAATTCTCGTCATTCTGTCAACTGGTTGTTACTGCGAAGAAAATTATTTGTTAACTATGAAAAATGTAACAAACTCTCCTATCTTAAGTATACATGTAGCTACGAAGGCAAACAATCCTTACTTATCTATATACTATACTAGCTGTACCCCGCGGCTTTGTTCGCGTGTTTTAGTTTCAACGGTTTTTCTTTTTTGCTACATTTTTCATTTATGCTCCGCTCCTATTGGTCGTAGCGTGATGTTATACATATAGCCTTCCTCAATAAACGGACTATCCAATACAAAAATATTTTTTCAATTCCAACCAGTAGTTCCTGAGATTAGCGCGTTCAAACAAACAAACAAACAAACAAACTCTTCAGCTTTATAATATTAGTATAGATACTTTACATATAAAGCTGAAGAGTTTTTTTGTTTGCTTGTTTGAACGCGTTAATCTCAAGAACTACTAGTCCGAATTGAAAAATTCTTTCAGTGTTGAATAGCCCATTTATTGAAGAAGGCATTTATAAGCTTTAATAATAATATATATAACATTACGCTGCGACCAAAACGAGCGCAGCATAAAAGAAAAATTTTGCAAAAATTAAAAACCGTTGAAAGAACGCGGACAAAGTCGCGGGGGACAGCAAGTAATATTATAAATGCGAAAGTAACTCTGTTTGTCTGTCTGTCGCGCTTTCACGCCTAAATTACGGAACCGATTTAAATGAAAGGTACTCAGATAGTCTAGAGCCTGAGAAAGGACATAGACTACTTTATATCGCGATAATCGACACTCACGCGGGCGGAGCCGCGGGGAACAGCTAGTTATATAAAAAACTTTTAAAATCTTCTGCGTAGCCTTTTCCCAAGCTATGTTGGTGTCGGCTTCCAGTCTTACCGGATTCAACTGAATATTGTATTTTACAGAGCGACTGCCTATCCGACCTCCACAAGCCATTTTACTGGGTAACACAGAATAAGTAAAATAAGTTGTGGAGGTCAGATAGGCAGTCTCTCTGTAAAATACAGTATTCAGCTGAATCCGGTGAGACTGGAAGCCGACCCAACATAGCTTTGGAAAAGGCAGGCTACGCAAAATAAATATTATTATTCGATATAAATAGATATCCTACCTGTTACGTCTGGATAAACTAGACTGAATGGAATTATTGAATGAACTTCTGTAGGCCTTCACCATTTTATATTTATAAATAACATAATTGTATTCCATATCTAATTGTATATATCTAATCTTAGCTTTGTGAAAAAGATAAATGAATAAAAACAAATGATCTTATACTTATATTAGAAATGCGATAGTATCTGTCTGTATAGACTCTTTGCGGCTAAGTTACTTAACCGATTTTGTCGAAATTTGGTACTGAGATAGATGGAGGATAAAGGTCATAGCTGGCGCTCAGGCTAACTGCAGCAGACCTTATTAAAAAATCCTCTAGAAAAGAGATACCTACTTACTTAAGTCTCTTTTTGACCGCAATTTTAACATGTAAGATGTTATATCAGAATCAGTCAAAACCGCAAAGTAGCGGCCACCTTCAATCTCCATCATCAGACCAGCTCAAAAGTACCAGAATATTAAATAAATAAATGTGGACAACATCACATGCACTGCTCTGAACCTGAAGTAAGTAGCTAAAGCACTTGTGTTATGGAATCAGAGACAACGAAGGTACCACAAACACACAGACCCGAGACAATGTAGAAAAGTGGTTTACTACATTGACCCATTCCGAGGATCGAATCCGGGACCTCAGAACTGGTAACACTTTGAAAACTAGTGTTTACGCCACTCGACCACAAGGTAGTCACATATTGTACCTATTGTCACCTAACTGAGGTAGACAATGCATACAGCTCAATCGGATTTCAAGAAGTGGTTCTTTATCTCACACTAGCTGTCCCGCGCGACTTTGTCCGCGTGTTTTAGTTTCAACGGTTTTAAATTTATGCTCCGCTCTTTTTGGTCGCAGCGTAATGTTATATAAGCTTATAGCCTTCCTCAATAAATGGGCTATCCAACACTGAAATAATTTTTCAAATCGAACCAGTAGTTCCTGAGATTAGGGAGTTCAAACAAACAAACAATCAAACAAACTCTTCAGCTTTATATATTAAAAAGTATAGATTATTTGACAAACATTGCAAGTTACAAACATGCTTGTTAAAATGGCGGCAATCAGAGGAGGAAATATGGCGGATGTCTGCGTAGTTAGTATAAGCTAACAACTTCCACAGCAATACTGGGTAACGCTTCACAAATCCGGGTATTCTTTATGTATGTCGATGGAATATTTGTAAACTATACAGGGTTTGGTAGATAAGATAGTATTTTTATAAACAATAACATCATATTTGTGTGGTGTCTTTGAAAAACATTCGTGCATGTTTGTTAGGTGACAAACAATCTATATTCAAACTAAATTTTCATTGATGGTTGACGGGCCTGTTGGTCTAGTGGTTAGTGACCCTCACTGCTGAACCGGAGGTCATGGGGTCGATTCCCACGCAGGGCTAATCTTTGTGCGATGAGCACGATCATTTGTTCTGTGTCTGGGTGTAATTTATCAATAATACTAGCTGTTGCTCGCAGCTCCGCCCGCGTGGAAGTCACCTAGGGGGATGAAAAATAGATGTTGGCCGATTCACATAGATACCGGATAAGCACAAAAAATTTCATCAAAATCGGTCAAGCCGTTTCGGAGGAGTATGGCAACGAAAACTGTGACACGAGAATTTTATATATTAGAAGAAGATGTATTTATTTAGGAGTATATATGTAAGTTTATCAGTTGTCTGGTTACCATAATACAGGCTTTGCCTAGTTTGGGATCAGATGGCCGTGTGTGAGTAGTCCCAAGATTATCTATACTTTAATATTATAAAGCTAAAGAGTTTGTTTGTTTGTTTGTTTGTTTGAACGCGCTAATCTCAGAAACTTCTGGTTCGATTTGAAAAATTCTTTTTGTATTGGATAGTCTGTTTATTGAGGAAGGCTATAGGCTATATAACATCACGCTACAACCGATAGGAGCGGAGCATAAATGAAAAATATTGCAAAAATGAAAAACCGTTGAAATTAAAACACGCGAACAAAGTCGCGGGGGACAGCTAGTTATTAGATAAGATTATTATTACAGATTTTCAATGGTGTCTTAGAATAATTAAGAATGGTAGGTACTTGCTTATAATGGGTTCGAACCTGCAACCTTGTGCATACAAATCTGTTCGTTGAACCGCAAGGCGACCACGACATGCACAAATGATTATTTTTTATGCTAATATTATCTTATCTACCAATCTACTAATCCCTGTCTAGTTCTCAAATATTCCATTGGCATACATAAATAATACCCGGATTTGTTCTGGATGTTAATTTATACTGACGACCTCCGTGGTCGAGTGGCGTACACACCGGTTGTCAAGGTGTCGCCAGCTCTGAGGTCCCGGGTTCGATCCCCGGCCGAGTCAATGTAGAAAACCCCTTTTCTACATTGTCTCCGGTCTGGGTGTTTGTGGTACCTTCGTTATCTCTGAATTCCATATCACTAGTGCTTTAGCTACTTACTTTGGGTTCAGAGCAATGTACGTAATGTTGTCCACATTTCTACATTTACCCAGCCGGGGATCGAACCCTGGACCTCATAACTAGCGACACCTTAAAAACCGGTGTGTACGCCTCTCGACCACAGAGGTCGTCAAATTTGGTTCAGTAACTTAACCGCGATAACGTCTTACATACAGACAGATACTTTCTCATTAATAAAACGAATTGCTTAGATTATTATTATTTTAAATAATTAACTTTTTGACATAGATAAGATTAGATACAAAGAGATAAAAAACATATTACATTTATAATACAAATTAGTAGGTATACCTAAGTAAGTTAATTTAATAATTCCATCCAGTTCAGTTTATCCACTCAAAGCAGGTAGGAAAATATATTTAATAAATCTTTAATAGGTACACGAAAAAAGCTACATTTTATACTGTATAATATATACGTGATTAGTCAAAGCTTTTTAAGTAATTGTTAACTTATCACTTATACTTGATGACGGGCCTGTTGCTTTAGGTTAGAGACCCTGACTGCTAAACCGGAGGTCGTGGGATCAATTCCCACCCAGGACAAATCTTTGTGTGATGAGCATGATCATGTGTTCTGTGTCTGGGTGTAATTTATCTATATTATGTATGTATTTAGAAATACATATAAGTAAGTTTATCAGTTGTCTGGTTGCCATAGTACAGGCTCTGCCTTTGGGATCAGATAGCCGTGTGTGAGTTGTCCCAAGATATAATATTATAATATATACTTAAGATACGTTTTTCATAGTTAACAAATAATTTTCTTTGCAGTGCAGTAACAACCAGACAGAATGAAAATTTTAATACTTTTGATGTTTGTGGTAAGTTGTCCTCATATTATAGAATAGAATATAATTCTTTATTGTACAGCAAGTTTAGAAATGTATTGCATAAACTGTAAACTTATTTATTTAGAACATAACGGTTTACTCACACACATTCTCGGGATCGCCCGAATAGTTTCAATATTTTACAAATGAGGCCCAAACCAATTTTCAAGGCAGGTAAATCATCGTTAAGACCAGCGGTGTGATTCTGTAAGACCTCATTCTAAACTTTGAATCTGAATCCGCTGTGAGTGTCTTGATTGGCATTCCAAAAACTCGGTTGATAATTCAAATGTACACTAGCGCTACACTTGCGAGCGTGTCAGCGAGTTAAACTAATTTGACGTGAGATTTTGACTGATAAAGTATGAGATGACATAAGAAGTGGGATTCAGTAAGGTAATTTTCTTGTCACTTCGACGCTCACTTCGCCCTCGAATCCGATCGAAATCAAGGTCATTTTGAACCTTATGCGAAGTGAGAGTGAAAAGCGATGTGAGAAGCGAGTTGTTGTTTGAACTTTACAGAATCGACGTGCTTAAGTGTTAAAAATCTTAATGGAAAGCAGAGTTACTACCAATCAGTGTCCCGTTTATCAACAATATATAAAATGATAAAAAGACCGCCCGTCTATTAGACTTTAAAAATGTTATCATTCGTTCATCTATATTTTTCAGATTGGCGCTGCTGTGTGCGACCCTCAAAGTGAACGTAAGTACCGACTACAGTACAGTAGCGAGCCGGACCGACATGACGCGCTTGACTACTGGTTGACGCGACAACGTTGACCGCGAACTAAACCTCACTTGGTTGTCGCGCTCAACTTGCTCACGGCAACCAATAGTGATGCGCGGTCATTTTTATTCAGTGAAGAAAATGATCTTCGTCTGCTCATTTAAAATGTAAACTATTTTGATCATAGATGTACCTGGTGTACCTGAATTAACCCTAGATGAGGAAGTATCAAAACTTAATGATGAAGTGGCTCTTGAAATCAATTTAGATGAAAACACTGATGGCCTTGAAAGCCCTAGGGTGGCTGGAGCTGATGGTGTACCAGGAGTCCCAGGTAGAGCTGGAGGAGTTGGTCAACCTGGTTGCCCTGGAGGTACTGGAGGTGCAGGGGGTAATGGGGTCAACGGGGGTCCTGGCTACGCGGGGGGCGCAGGGGGTGCCGGCCTCTCCGGCTGTGCGGGGGGCGTTGGAGGTATTCATGAATTGTTAATTATAGTTGACCGACGTAATTTTTTTTCATTTAAAAATAACGTCTCTCTCATTAAGGAATTTAATCCTTGTGTGGGGGGTTTTACAAACAATCCAATCACATGCACAAAGAACTCCCAGACTTGGAACAAGCATTTGTCTCACACACAAATGCTTGTCCCACGCGGGGATCGAACCCGCGGCACGTCGCTCACAGAGGTAATTGGCGTGGTGACCCATATCACTCGGCTATCCGTGCAGTGAAAAGGAGAAGGTTCTCAATTCGAGGGAATTTTTATTTTTGATATGTTTGTAATGCGATATCTCCACCAATTAGTGATCGTATTGAAAAATTCTTCTTTGAAAAAATTAAGACTTCAAGACATTTAAGAACATCAGAGGTGGTTCCATATAAATTGATTTAAAGTCGGTTCTCGGTTCTTTCTGTATTCAATTTCAGTATCTATTAATTGTTGAAATTATTAGATATAGAGACAACAGCACATACATTGCTCTGAACCCAAAGTATGTAGCTAAAGCACTTGTGTTATGGAATTCAGAGACAATGAAGGTACCACAAACATCCAGACCCGAGACAATGTAGAAAAGTGTTTTTTCTATATTGACCCGGCTGGGGATTGAACCCGGGACCTCAGAGCTGGCGACACTTTGAAAACCGGTGTGTACGCCACTCGACCACGGAGGCCGTTGTTCCATTTCAGTGCCTTACTACTTATATGCGAAAGGACCATGGGCAGTTTGAAAACACTTTTTATAACTTTCCAACTGCAATGAGAACCATGTCATTTGGAAGCTCTGTTAATCAGTTTTAATTAAATGTTTTAATCATAAATTCGTCGCTGTTGAAGAAGAAACAACATCTATCGATGCATCCTCGACGTGTCTATATTTGTTGCGGTACTTATTTATTACTAGCTGTTGCCCGTGGCTCCACCTGCGGCGGTGTCGGTTATCGCAGCAAAATGTAGACTATGTCGTTTTTTAGGACACAAGCTTACGTCATACCAAGTATCATTCAAATCGGTTGCGGTTTAGCTGTGACAGCGTAATAAACAGACAGATAGATAGACATTCGCTATTATAATGTTAGTTTAAATGTTGACTTTTAATAAGTGTCATTTTGGTCGTGTTAATCCCATTTAGGGCAAAGATCTCCTTTTAAGATCTAAACTGTTAAGTACACCTTAATTTTAATCGAGATTTTTATCTTCAAGGTGCTGGCGGAATAGGCAGTATAGGAGGCGCCGGAGGCTCTGGTGGAATAGGGACAGTGGGGGGTGCGGGCGGTGCGGGCGGTATCGGAGACATAGGGGGCGCGGGCGGATCTGGCGGCGTGGCCAGCTATGGCGCGGGCGGCGTCGGGGGCGCGGGGGGCACAGGTATGTAGCATAAGCAAGTGATCTCGCGGCAATCATTGTTTTATTAACGTTCTTCCCCAACTTATTCTTTTCGTGTCGATGGTAGAAGCACAGAAATATTTGGGCCTAATATGTGACCAACAGCGGCATGCCTTTCATTGCAGGAAACAACAGCATAACTTATCCATTTCTCCATAAGAATATTATTTTGAAATCGGTTTAACACACATAAGCTCTTTTTTAATGGCACTCTTAATAACTGACGTGAGGCATGTGAACTATAACATAGGACTTAAACGGCCTTACTGATGAATAACAATAAGGTCGACAAGGGGACCATAGTGACAAGATCATGACGCAGATATGTCGCGCCACTACCGCCGGCCGTGATTATATTTACCGCGACCGCATAGCTCCATTGGTTGCCGCGCTCAACTTGCTCACGGCAACCAATAGTCAAAGACGGTCATATCTGCCCGCCAGAGAAATTGTTAGTCATCTACTCAGCGCTAAGCTGTTGGCCTATTCACTATCTCCAGTTGCTAACCCAACCGATGTTTACCGGATAAAAATAAGTATAAAAATGCTTATTCAGTATCGGCTAACGTCGGTAACCAACTAAGTAGTAGTTCTAGTTTGTCTTCGAAGTTACACGATAAGAAACTTGTTTTTTTACTAAGTGTCTTTTTTATAAAGCAACAATCGCTTTTGTTGACAACCGCCATAGCGAATAACCCTGCTGTTTTGCTTTAGGTACAGGTAGTTGGCAATCGCCTGTTTTGGGCGAGGAGGCCCAGCCAGCTGTGAAAGCAACAGCAGGAAGAGCATCAAATGGAGCGCCAGGAGTGGGGTACGGGGGTGGCAGCGGCGGAGTGGGTGGTGCAGGTAGCAGGGGGGGAGTTGGGGGTGCAGGGGGTCCGGGGAACGCGGCAGGAGTGGGAGGCGCGGGTGGGGCAGGCGGCTCGGGCCGCTTAGGAGGTACCATACTATCTGTACTAAAATGTGACGGGCCTGTTGGTCTAGTGTTTAGTGACCCTGACTGTTAAACTAGAGGTCGTGGGTTCGATTCCCACTCAGGACAAATCTTTGTGTGATGAGGACGATCATTTTGTTCTGTGACTGGGTGTAATTTATCTATAATATATTTTTTATTTTTTTTTTTGAAAAAAAACTACTCCCGCTCTAAGGAATTTAATCCTTGTGTCGCGGGGGGTTTCACAAACATTCAAATCACATGCACAAAGAACACCCAGACTTGGAACAAGCATTTGTGGGTCACACAAATGCTTGTCCCATACGGGGATCGAACCCGCGGCACGTCGCGCACAGAGGTAATTGGCTTGGTGACCTATATACCACTCGGCTATCCGTGCAGTCAGCATATGTATAATATATATATTATTTAGAAATATATAAGTATGTTTATCAGTTGTCTGGTTACCATAATACTGGCTCTGCCTAGTGTGGGATCAGATGGCCGTGTGTGAGCTGTCCCGATAAATATTATAAAAGATATTATTATTGGTTACCGCGACAACACACAAAAATTTGTCCTGGGTGGGAATCGAACCCACGACCTCCGTTAGCAGTCAGGGTCACTAACCACTAGCCTGACAGGCCCGTCTGGTCATTACCGGTCGTTTTCGCCTGCCGGACATATTAGCCAACGTCTGCACAGCGCCTTATGCCTTCTTTATTATTTTCTCTTGTACTTGACAGAAACTCAAATATTTTTTTACATTTCATGGCCTGAGTACGACGCTGTATGATATAAGAATATTATGGTTTAACTCATCCCATTTATTTTGCTTCCACTTACACACAAAATTCCCAACAAAATGTTATATTGAAAGAACTGAGGAATTACAGAATTAGCTAAGAACAGTCTCAATAAAAAGAGTCAAAACAGAGTCTATTAAATAAGTTAGGAGCTACGATGTCACAGACAGATACACCGATAGACAGATATACATGCTGAATCTAATAACGCCTTTTTTTTTGGGTCTAAACATGATGGGGAAAAAAACGGTTGCCTTTGCCCAGCAGTGGAGCATTTTCATCATCATCATCATCCACAGCCTTTGTCATTCCACTACTGTGCATAGGCCTCTCTTTTCATCTGCCATTCTCTCCGGTGCTGTGCCAGTCTCATCCAGAATTTGAGCATTTTGGTCAAGTAAAAATATTTTTATTTATTTAAAGGAGCGGGCGGTGCTGGCGGCGCGGGTTCTCTCGGCGGCGGCGGGGGCGCGGGAGGGGCGTCCAACTTTTAGAAACTATCTCAACGCCATTGTAGCTAGTATAGTAGTGAAACGTTTATAAGTTACACCAATAATACTGGCGCAGAAGTCTAAAGCTGGTTACAGTGCTCGACAGACTGTCAGTGCGTAAGGTTCCTCCTGATAACACGCGGCAAGCGACCAATGAAAACAGTAAATGCACATCATTTTAGATTTTGTTTATTGGATTAATGTACTACATTTAATTTGGTAGTTAGCTCATTTTACTGAGTAGGTTCCTATGTATGGCAATAAAATATATTTCATTCTTTTTTCTTTTTCTTATTCTCTTCTTTCTTTTTCTTCTTCCTTCTTCTTCTTCCTTCCTTCTTCTTTTTAGAGTCCCATAATCGTCCGATGTCCGTCCGTCCGTCTGTCTGTCAGCGTGTCATGAACCGTGAGAGCGCCTTCATGCTAGCGTTTGTCCAGCGTAGGCGTAAATGAAAACACTGCGTTAGCGTTGCAGGGGCGTGAATTCTTCCATAAACAAATCTGTCAGAGGTCAATTTTATTTCACGAAATAAAATTGACCTCTGACAGATTTGTTATCATATAAAAGTCATCTGGCGTTGCAAAAATCAGCACTAAGGCTTCTTACAAATCCGCGTATTATATGTCTATGTTAATGGAATATTTAGGAACTAAAAAATGATTAGTAGATTGGTAGATAAGATAATATTTGCATAAACAATAATCAATTGCGCAGGTCGTGGTCGCCTTGCGGTTCAACGAACGATTTGTATGCACAAGGCTGCAGGTTCGAACCCGATGCAAGCCACTACCAATGTGTCTTTTTTCACCATTGATAATTATATTATATAAATTGAACATTGTGTTAGTGGAGCGGAGTGAACTTTTTTCTTCGAAAGTTTCTTTGAAACGGGCAGAACGGGTTCGAGCTACGGTGTGATTCTGTAAGACCTCATTCTAAACTTCGAATCTGAATCTGCTGTGAGTTTCTTGATTGGCATTCCAAAAACTCGGTTGATAATTCGAATTTACACTAGCACTACCCTTGCGAGCGTGTCAGCGAGTTGAACTAAATTGACGTGAGATTTTGATAAAGTTTAATATGACGTAAGAAGTGGGATTCAGTAAGCTAATTCCCCGTCACTTCGACACTCACTTCGTACTCGAACCCGATCGAAATTTTTAACGTTATGCGAAGTGAGAGTGAATAGCGATGTGAGATGCGAGCGGCGGGCAGGGTAGACTTGTCAGGACAGGACTCATGCACCTCCGGCTTCTCAGCTCAGCTCAATTTATCTCCACCCCACTCCGTTTCAATGTAAACACTTGCCACTTTTCACTTCTCTTCTCCTCTGCACTCCGCGTCAGTGGAAACGCACCCTTAACCTATGTACTTATTTCGAAAATTGATCGTTAATCACCTTACATACATGCACGAATATATTGTAATAACACCACACATATATAATTGATGTTATTGTTTTTGCAAATATTATCTTATCTACCAATCAATGTCTAATTTACAAATATTCCATTGACATACATAGAGAATACCCGGATTTAAGAAACCAATATTATAAAAAGCAAACATTTGTGTTTTTGTATGTATGTTTGTAATGATTTCACACAAAAACTGCTAGACCAATTTCAAAAATTCTTTCACCATTAAAAAGCTGCTTCTTCACTGAGTGACATAGGCGTATATTACACTAGCTGTCCCCCGCGACTTTGACCGCGCGTTTTAGTTTCAACGGTTTGTCATTTTTGCAACATTTTTCATTTATGATCCGCTCCTTTTGGTCGCAGCATAATGTTATATAGCCTATAGCCTTCCTCAATAAATGGGCTATCCAACAGTGAAATAATTTTTCAAATCGGACCAGTAGTTCCTGAGATTAGCGCGTTCAAACAAACAAACAAAAAAACTCTTCAGCTTTATATAATAAAAAAAATGCAATAATATAACCCAAGGTGTGGAAAAATTTGTCATAGTAGGTATGGTACGTAGGGTAGAGTAACTTAAACAAATACTAAATCTTTATTAGGCAATTCTATTCGTTTTTATAATAAGTTACCGGATGGGATTACAAAACTATCAAATAAAAAGTTTAAAACGTGCGTGAAATCAATACTTAGGTATAAAGAAAGCTTACTATAAGGTTAGCGACTACGTCGAGGATAAGCGCGCGTGGAATTAGTATCATCTGCATATGTGGCCTCCCTAGCGGTCTGGTATATCATCTTAATCTTGTTTACTACAGTTAGCTGCTCATGGCCTCTATCCTCCGAAGGCATTAGACATGCCTTGACATTCCTGTTAGGGATTTGAATAGGACTTCAAAAAGTATTATATGTAAATTATTTCTTATATTTTTTATTTTTCTTTTGTGCTTCAGGCCTTAGACCATTTGTTAATGTGTCGACAATGTAATTTAAAGTAAAATGTACGTATTTCTTATTTAGTTTTTTCTTAAAATTTTAATGTCATATACATTTTGCTATTTACGTGTTGTATTTTTTTTTTAAATTGCATATTTTAAGGTAATTGTATTTTTTTTAACATTGTATGTTACCTTTTTTTTAAAAGAGTAACCTATGGAGTTTTTTGCCGGTTCTTCTCCATAGGAGTGACATTTTGGACCCGCGCAAATAGAGTCATTTAACGTTTTGAAAGTGCCTGAAAAGGCCTACTCGAAATAAAAATATTTTGATTTTGATTTTTGATTTTAGGTAGGGTAGGTAGGTACGTAGGAAGGGGAAGTAGGGTAGGTAGAGTAGGTAGAGTAGGTAGGGTAGGTATGGTAGGTAGGAACTTAATTTTCAGACTTCTACCACCAACCAAAGGCAAAACAAGGCTTCCCGGGTCAGCTAATATATAATATTATGGTACTTTTGAGCTGGTCTGATGATGAAGCTTGAAGGTGGCCGGTACTTTGCGGGTTTGATTGATTCTGTTATAAAATCTAACATGTTTAAATTGCAGTCAAAGAGAGACTAAGTATGTCCTCACTAGATGTTTTTTTAATGAGGCCTGCTGTAGTTAGCCTTAGTTCTGGCGTTGACTGGTTCACCTTTTTAGGGACTCCATCTATATCTGTACCAAATTTCGACCAAATCAGTTTAGTAACTTATGACGACCTCCGTGGTCGAGTGGCGTACACACCGGTTTCAAGGTATCGCCAGCTCTGAGGTCCCGGGTTCGATCCCCGGCCGGGTCAATGTAGAAAACAACTTACTACATTGTCTAGGGTCTGGGTGTTTGTGGTACCTTCGTTGTCTCTGAATTCCATAACACAAGTGCTTTAGCTACTTACTTTGGGTTCAGATCAATGTATGTGATGTTGTCCACATTTATTTATTTACTTAACTTAACTTATCCGTGAAAGCATTTATACTGACAGATACTCTCGCATTTATAATATTAGTACTTAGAGCATTTGTTTTTATATACCTATTTATCTTTTTCACAAAGCTGAGATTAGATATATACAATTAGATATTTAACACAATTATCAATACTAATTACTAATCTATACTAATATTATAAAGCTAAAGAGTTTGTTTGTTTGTTTGAACGCGCTAATCTCAGGAACTACTGGTTCGAATTGAAAAATTATTTTTGTATTGGATAGTCCGTTTATTGAGGAAGGCTATAGGCTATATAACATCACGCTGCGACCAAAAGAAGCGGAGCATAAATGAAAAATGTTGCAAAAATGAAAAACCGTTGAAACTAAAACACGCGAACAAAGTCGCGGGGGATAGCTAGTTTTATTTATAAATTAAAAATGTTGTGGGCCTACAGAAGTTAATTCAATAATTTCATCCAGTCCAGTTCATGTAGTTAGTAGACGTAACAGGTATGAAATTTAAATTTTTAATTGGATATCTATTTTTAATAAATAATGATAATTATTTTGCGTAACCTTTTCCCAAGCTATGTTGAAGTCGGCTTCAAGTCTCACCGGATTCAGCTGAATACTGTATTTTACATGGAACGACTACCTGTCCTCTTTTACTGATTCTGTGTTACCCAATAAAATGGCTTGAAGTCAGATAGGCAGTCGCTCTGTAAAATACGGTATTCAGCTGAATCTCGTAAGACTGGAAGCCGACCTCAACATAGCTTGACGACCTCCGTGGTCGAGTGGCGTACACACCGGTTTTCAAGATGTCGCCAGCTCTGAAGTCCCGGGTTCGATCCCCGGCCGGGTCAATGTAGAAAACCCCTTTTCTAGATTGTCTCGGGTCTGGGTGTTTGTGGTGCCTTCGTTGTCTCTGATACCATAACACAAGTGCTTTAGCTATTTACTTTGGGTTCAGAGCAATGTATGTGATGTTGTCCACATTTATTTATTATTATTTCATTCAGAATTCAGACGATTTCATTTTTTTTATATATTTTTTTACCTACCTAATTATAATGTATACTGATAGGATAGTTTGTTACGTTTTTCATAGTTAACAAATCATTTTCTCCGCAGTAACAACCAGTTGACAGAATGACGAGAATTTTAATACTTTTGATGTTTGTGGTAAGTGTTCTTCATATCTATACTTAATATTATAAAGCTGAAGAGTTTGTTTGTTTGTTTGAACGCGCTAATCTCAGGAACTACTGGTTCGAATTGAAAAATTCTTTTTGTATTGGATAGTCCGTTTATTGAGGAAGGCTATAAGCTATATAACATCACGCTACGACCAATACGAGCGGAGCATAAATGAAAAATGTTGCTAAAATGAAAAACCGTTGAAACTAAAACACGCGAACAAAGTCGCGGGGGACAGCTAGTAATATATAAAGCTGAAGAGTTTGTTTGTTTGTTTATTTGTTTGTTTGTTTGAACGCGCTAATCTCAGGAACTACTGGTTCGATTTGAAAAAAATTGTCAGTGTTGGATAGCCCATTTATTGAGGAAGGCTATAAGCTTTATAACATTACGCAGCGACCAAAAGGAGCGGAGCATAAATGAAAAACCGTTGAAACTAAAACACGCGGACCAAGTCGCGGGGTACAGCTAGTTATATATATTATGTACAAGGCATCAAGTGCTAAGTTCAGTCATGTACAATAACACAGAATGTGCGTCATACAAGCCAATACTTTTATACCTGTGAACTAGTACTGCCCAGAAATCAAGAAGGATCTTGCAAGGGACGAGAGTGCTAGGACCCCAAAACGAGATCCCTTGGGATGTCCCCAAGCAGCTAAAATATCTGCCCTTACAGAGTTCATTATACCGAACATCTCTAATCCGCCTCCTATCCATGCCTGTAGCCCTGCTAAGGATGGTTTACTCTCGCTCGGCCATAGAGCCGATGTCACAGCCCAGAAACTGTCATGAGTGATAGCTCTGACTTCCAGTTAACCGTGGAGGAGTTTAGAGAGGGCAGAGATACAAGTCTTTATAAAGGAAATGGAGTAAAGAGATGATAGAACTTAAAACTTCATTGAACATCTAAAACGCGCGCATCGACGGCTTACAAGCCAAGGTGGATGCATTGAAACAGCGAGTCTGACCTGGTCCGTCGAATCCTCAGCCAATTGACGGAATCCTTGAGGAATTACAGCGTGAACTCAAGGACGAGGACCAAGAACTCAAAGCGAATGAAATTGAAGTGCCAAATATATATGCGCTTTGCCCGAGTGTGGCGAATATTTTACCATACCTCTATACTTATTGTGTTTACTTTTATGCGTCGTTTTTGTCGCAAATAAACGTGTTTTCTTTCTTCTTTCTTTCTTTCAGTTCTCTTCGACCTTCTCTTCAAGAATGACCCAGCATGAGGAAGACTTGAAGAAAGTTGCCGGAGAAGCCACTCACAAAACCGTAGCCAGCCTCTATCAGGAGTTCACCGAATTTAAATACCTGACCTGGAAAACGATGAGTGACTTGAAAGAGCAGATGGAGTTGCTTGTAACTAGCCTGGATAGCCACGAGATGGCGTCCCGTACAAAGGTCCTTCTGCTCCATGGTCTTGAGGGTAAAGATGAAGACCTGGTGCCAGGCATCTTAAATGTTCTCACCGACAAGATGGAAATTGAGGCAATCTCAGTCAAAGATATTATTACATCTTGTCATCATTTAGGAAGTGATACTAGTAGGCCTCGTCCTGTTCTGATTCGCTTTGAAAGCCGTGTCATGAAAAGCGTTGTTTGGCGGAACAAGTCAAAGCTAAAAGGTACTGGCTTCACACTGTCAGAGTTTCTGTCTAAGCCTAGACATGATGTGTTCATGAACGCTCGGAAGGTCTATGGGATAAAGCAGTGCTGGACATCGGAGTGGATCGTCATCCAGGTTTCCGACAAAGTGTCGAAGATCGATTTTACCGCCGAATACCATCAACTGTTTCCAGTGCACCAAACAACGCAGCAAGGAGACAAACGAGTGCGTAAGCCTGCAAAATAAATTATGCCTTATGTTGTAATGCTATTATGATTTACGTTTTAGTTTATTTAGTCTATTTTTGATGGTACTAGTGAAATTCTTATGTATATATAACATTAATTTAATTTAATCAGATAAGTCATTTAATCCTAGTATCGCGGGAGGTTTTACAAACATTCTAATCACATCCACAAAAACACGTAGACTACGAACAAGCATTTGTGGATCACTTAAATGCTTGTCCCATGCGTAGATCGTGCCTGCAGCACGTCGCGCACAGTGGTAATTGGCGTGGTGACCTATACCACTCGGCTATACTTGCAGTCAAAACTATACTGTCCAGGAGCCCTCAGTTATGACTCAGCTAAGATAAACGATTAGGGAAAAAAATAGATATTTTACTCATGCATGAAAGGTACACAGTCTCTTCGAAAAGAAGAAATCATAAAAACAGCATGTAGAAAAAAAAGTTATAAATTTTTAAAGATGTCGCCGAAGAATTGCCCCAAAAATGTGAAAGTATTCATATCTCCTAAATTATCATTTATCGCGGAATATACATGGGGTATTTCTAGATATGAAAAATCTAAACTTGCTTTATTGACGTGACTAGTTGGTTCCTTGTATATGTATATATCCTAAAATATTGTATGTATTTATTATGTTTAGATCCCTAATTGTTTTTCTGTGATATATAATAATATCTATCATTACAACCACACTCGATGACACTGCCACACTTATTTCTACACCACTCTTGGTTGACTGGTAGAGAATGCCTAAGGCACTAAGTCCGCCATTGTACCTTTTTAAGACAAATAATAATAAAAATGTAGTCATCTATATTTTTCAGATTGGCACTGCTGTGTGTGACCCTCAAAGTGAACGTAAGTACCTGCTACAGTACAGTAGCGAGCCGGACAGACATGCCGCGCTTGACAACTTGTTGACGCGACAACGTTGTCCGCGAACTAAACCTCACTTGGTCGTCGCGCTCAACTTGCTCACGGCAACCAATACTGAAGCGCGGTCATTTCTATCCGGCGTTGTGGACAAAATGGCCTCCGTGTGCTCATTTAAAATGTGACTAATTTTGATCATAGATGGTGTACCCGGATTAACACTAGATGAGGAAATATCAAAAGATAACGATGAAGAGGCTTTTGAAAGCAATTTAGATGAAAACACTGATGACATCGAAAGCCCTAGAGTGACCGGCGTTGATGGTATATCAGGTAGAGCTGGAGAGCCAGGTAGAGCTGGAGAGCCAGGGAGACCTGGACAGCCAGGAACCCCTGGACAGCCAGGAACCCCTGGACAGCCAGGAACCCCTGGACAGCCAGAAAGAGCAGGACAGCCAGGAACAGCTGGAGAGCCAGGAAGACCTGGACATACAGGAACCCCTGGACAACCAGGAAGACCTGGACAGCCAGGAAAAGCAGGACAGCCAGGAAGAGCAGGAGAGCCAGGAAGAGCTGGAGAGCCAGGTCGACCTGGTTGCCCGGGAGGTACAGGAGGTGCAGGGGGTATAGGTGTCAACGGGGGTCCTGGCTTCCCAGGAGGGGCAGGAGGCGCCGGCTTCCCCGGCTGTGCGGGAGGCACTGGAGGTATTCATGAATTGTTAATTAATTGAATGTTTGCAATATGATGTCGCGCGTGGAGAGCTGCGTTATTTCCTTTCCCGTGAAACTATATACGTGCCAAAATACAATGGATAGATTTATTCTCCGTCACTGCCACTTCTATTATTTACCCGACCCATATTATTTTAAAGATAAAGATATATTTATTCGTATAAACATGTGTAACTTTATATGTAATTTTGTATCTCTAAGGTGCTGGTGGAGCAGGCAGTACAGGAGGCGCTGGTGGCTTCGGCGGAGCAGGGTCAGTGGGGGGCACAGGCGGTGTTGGTGGGGCCGGCGTCAATGGGGGCGCTGGCGGTGCAGGGGGCGCGGGCAGCTCGGGCACGGGTGGCACCGGGGGCGCGGGGGGCGCAGGTATGTAGCACGAGCAAGCGATCTCGCGATAAACAGTCTTCGTGTCGACAGTCGAGGGACCTGAGCCTACTTTGTGGCCAGCATCCAGGCACACATCCAGAAAGATCACCATAATCTAGACCCATTCTTCTCCATAAAATTGACATTTTTCTTTTTAAAAAAAATAAAAAATGACCGTTAAGGAGTAAAAACATCCATGCATTCACCCTCGACGTGCAAATTTGGGTGCATCCTAAAACTAGACGCAAGCTGCAGTAATAATTTAATTTGTAATTTATATCTGTATCTTTAAGGTACTGGTGGAACAGGAGGCGCTGGTGGCTTCGGCGGAGGCGGGTCAGTAGGAGGCACGGGCGGTGTTGGAGGGGCCGGCAGCATCGCGGGTGCGGGGGGCGCGGGGGGCGCGGCTAGCACACTCCGGGGCGGCACCGGGGGTGCGGGGGGTGCAGGTAAGTACGATGATCTCGCGCAAAATACTCCCTTTTTAAACAAGAGTTGAACTCATATGCTTTTGTGAACAGTTCCATATTATTGTACACGAAATTACAAATTTTATAGATATGATCAAAATCAAAATCAAAATTAAAATATTTTTATTTCGAGTAGGCCTTTTCAGGCACTTTCAAAACGTTAAATGACTCTAGTTGCGCGGTTCCAAAATGCCACTCCTATGGAGAAGAACCGGCAAGAAACTCCATAGGTTACTCTTTTAAAAAAAAGGTAATATGTTGATACATACAATGTTAAAAAAGAAATACAATTATCTTAAAATATGCGACAACAACGTAAATAGCAAAATGTAGTCGACATGATAACAAAAATGGAAGAAAAATAAATAAAAAATAATTAAGATATCGTACATTTTGCTTCAAATTACATTGTCGACACATTAACAATAGTCTGATGCCTGAAGCACAATAGAAAATAAAATAAAAAATATAAGTGAAAAAAAAAAAAAAAAAGTAATAATTTACATATAATAAATATGTAGTCCTATTCAAATCCCTAACAGGAAAGTCAAGGCATGTCTAATGCCTTCGGAGGAAAGAAGCCATGGGCAGTTAACTGTCGTAAACAAGATTAAGATAATATAACAGACCGCCAGGGAGGCCACATATGCAGATGATACTAATTCCACGCGCGCTTATCCTCGACGTAGTCGCTAACCTTATAGTAAGCTTTCTTTATAAGTATTGATTTCACGCACGCTTTAAACTTTTTATTTGATAGTTTTGTAATCCCACCCGGTAACTTATTATAAAAACGAATAGAATTCCCTAGGAAAGATTTAGTATTTGTTTTAGTTAGTCTAAATCTTGGGACTACAAGTTTATTTTTATTTCTTGTATTTATATTGTGGTGATCACTATTAATACTAAAACTATGTAGATTTTTACGTATGTACATTAAATTTTCCAAAATATAAAGAGATGGAAGGGTGAGAATATCGATTTCCTTAAATGTATCCCTTAGAGACTCTCGGGGGCCCATGCAGTAGATAGCACGAATCGCTCGTTTTTGTAAAATAAATATAGACTCCACATCGGCTGCAGAGCCCCACAGCAGAATGCCGTATGACATAATGCTGTGAAAATACGCGTAATAAACTAATTTAGCAGTGGGAACATCAGTTAGCTGCCTAATTTTCCTCACTGCAAATGCTGCCGAACTTAACCTTTTGGATAATGTGGTTATGTGAAGAATCTTTAAAAAATGCTTTTGCTCGGCTCATCCGGACGGATTCGGCAAATGGCTCTACTAATGCATTTATTTTGTGCAATGAATGTTCAATCTTTCAAGGAACCAGAATAGGAGGCGCTGGAGGCTCCGGCGGAGCGGGGACAGTGGGAGGCACGGGCGGAGCTGGCGGGGCTGGCAGCATCGGGGGCAAGGGGGGCGCGGGGGGCGCGGCCAGCCGGGGACAGGGCGGCATCGGGGGCGTTGGGGGCACTGGTACGTGGCATGAGCAATCGAAATTGCGGCAAACACGATTTCTTCTTTTCCTGACGATGGTAGATGGCTTACTTAATATCTGGCAGTGAGCACAGCACCATACTTTAGACACAAGAATTTTATGGATATGAATATATCCATAAAATTCATAAGTTGAATCCCAGATGCCTGACTAGTTTCAAGCCCGACTGAGGGACGTGGCGATCCTGTTTACCGCTACTGCATAGTTCCATTGGTTGCCGAGCTCAACTTGCTAACGGCTACCAATAGTCAAACACAGTCAACCAGAAAAATAAAAAGAACTAACTAGGACTGTTTTAGGTGCAGCAGGTCGTTCGCACTTGCCTGTTATGAACGTAGCACCTCGGCCAGCTGCTGCGACAATAGCAGGCAGAGCGCCCAACGGTGCGCCAGGAGCGGGGAACACGGGTGGCGCCGGCGGCATGGGTGGTTTGGGGAATAACGGTGGAATGGGGGGCGTCGGCGGCACGGGGATGGCGGCGGGAGTGGGAGGCGCGGGAGGGGCGGGCGGCGCTGGTCGCGTGGGAGGTACCATACTTATAATATATACGCGAAAATACTCGTAATTCTGTCTGTCTGATCGCTTTGATGGCTAAACCATACAAAACAACCGATTTTGCAAAAATTTGAGAAGCGGCATAAGAAATAAGCAGTACCTTTGTACCTATATTTTCTGTTATATATTACCGTTGTTTCTGTGTGTACATAAATAATTAATAAATGAAATAAGGTAGGTACTTCTTCTAGGTAGTCTAATACCATTTATTTAGCTTTTAACAACACACAAAAACCCGGCGGGACGACGAGATCGAAGCCGCGGGCACAGCTAGTAATAATATATTTATTTATTTATTAAAGGTATGGGTGGTGCTGGAGGCGCAGGGGCCATCGGTGGCGGCGGAGGAGCGGGAGGGGCGTCCAACTCTTAGAAACAATCTACGATCACTAACGACGCCGTAGAACCTAGTAAAGTACCACGTTGACGCGCAACTGACGTACGCACCGACGGTCTGTAAACGGCATTACTTTTGAATGGCGTGAAATGTGTCCGACCGCTATTAGTGTTTGCGTGCGCGCCATCTTTGCGGTATCAATCAATCAATCGAGATAGCATAAGACTCTGTTATTCTTAAATTAAACTTTAATGTAAAGCAATAAGATCTGTATTTCATTGGTAACTTTCGGTTTTATTCGGCGTAATATAATGTTTGGATATAATATTAAATAAACTGTAAAAATACTAACAAATCTGAGCAGCGGTACAAGCAGTACTCTCTAAAATTCTAGAAAATCTCATTAACTTTCTTGAACGAACCAATATCTTAGCTAAAGAAAAAATGAATTTTCAAAATAAACGAATGCATTAATGAGGTTGTGTACATTTATTATAATATTATAACTAATACAATAGCTACAAAGGTTACTATCTGTGCTTTATTTATGGAGCTAACAAAGGCTTTTGATTATGATGACCATCAATTTTTTTTGCAGGAAATTAACTAAGTACTTTGGTATATACATATTGTAATGCATGCATTATAAACTAAATGATAATATACTTTATAACAAAAATATGTTCAAAACGAAAACAAGAGTTACAATTTAGATTTAGAGTACAAACTATTAAATATGGTGTTCCCAAGGGATGTGTTCTAGGACCATTGTTGTTTTTGATCCATCAATGATTTTTCCAAAGTTATCAACTCCTTAATGTTTCTCTTTGCAGACGACCGTACTGCAATTTTTTCTAATCATAATCCTACAGAATCAGAAGTAAGACTTACAGCAGATTCCCAATTGGCTAAAAAATAATAACCTTGTCATTAATTTAAATAAAACGAATTTAATGTACTTTAGAAATAAGTGTTACTCCTTAAAACCTAATGTTCATTGGTACTACAATAAATAAATAAATAAAGTGTGGACAACATCACATACATTGCTCTGTACCCAAAGTAAGTAGCTAAAGCACTTGTGTTATGGAATTCCGAGAAAGCGAAGGTACCACAAATACCCAGACCCGAGACAATGTAGAAAAGGGGTTTTTTACATGGACCTGGCCGGGGATCGAACCCGGGACCTCAGAGCTGGCGACCTTGAAAACTGGTGTGTACGCCACTCGACCACGGAGGTCGTCAGTATAGCAGAGAGTAACTAACTCAATTTGAGCTGAAATTTTGTAAACTGACTCTATACTAGATGTACTCTTCACCCCTTTTGGATAGATATAACCTTATAGTAACACCCTGTATATTAACTATGTCCCCCGCGACTTTTTACGCGTGTTTTAGTTTCAACGATTTTTCAATTTGCAATATTTTCCATTTATGCTCCGCTCCTATTGGTCGTAGCGTGATGTTATATAGCCTATAGCCTTCCTCAATAAACGGACTATCCATTACAAAAAGATTTTTTCAATTCGAACCAGTTTCTGAGATTAGCGCGTTCAAACAAACAAACTCTTCAGCTTTATAATTTTAGTAAGTATAGATAAGACCTATTCTTTGTAAACGGGTAGTATTGTAGGTATAACGATCTTAATAATTTAAAGCATATTTAACAATTCATGTGCACATATAACCTAGCAAGAGAAACAATAGTTAACAAAGTACAGAGTAGGGATGTGCAATATTCGCATCCGCATCTGCAATTGCGGAGCTTCCACATCAATTTGAACATCTGCATCTGCATCCGCATCCGCAATAATCGATGCAGATGTTCATGCGGATGTAGATTCGCGACAAGAAAGAAAATAGGCGGAGCCGGCGACGTCCGCAAGCACTATGCACGTGTGACCAATAGTAACAAAGATTTCGTTCGGTGAGAAGATTCGACGCATTTGTTATTGTGTATGTATTGAATGTATCCCCGAAACACAGAGCCCTAAGTCTGTTTTTCCATTGTGTCACGATGGCCTCATTATGACTTAATTTTGACAGTTGTGTTATTATCAAACTGTCAAAATTGTGAGATCTTTGACACAATAGAAATAGCAGACTTAGGGCCTAGTTTTCTGTGGGATTGTTAGCGTGAGCGGTGGGCAGATGCTAGATCTTATAAAACATCCTAAGATTCCGCATCCGCGGATGTTAGCTTTCAAATATCCACCTCCGCATCCGCGGATGTAAAAAAAAAAACATGCGCAACATCATTATTTGAAACAAATCGGTTTTCTTACGCATATTCTCGGGATCGCCCGACTAGTTTCAGACTCAATAGGAGTCCCAAATCATGAGCTGACGCGGCGGCGAGTCCTACTCAGTTCGACTCGCTTGATTAGGTACTCCTATTGAGTCTGAAACTAGTCGGGCGATCCCGAAAATATACGTGAGTAAACCGTTCTGTTTTAAATAATTATGAATACTCCGCAACATCCCTGGTAAAAAGTTACCTACTATTATTATTTATTTACACTACACAACTAGACTAGGGCTTGTTAAAAACCCGGGTGTTACTCATGTATGTCAATGGAATATTTGAGAACTACACAAATATTAGTAGATTTGGCAGATAAGATAATATTGACATAAACAATAAATATTTGTGTAGGTCGTGGTCGGATTGCGGTTCAACGAACGATTTGTATGCACAAGGCTAAAGAGGTGTGATTCTGTAAGACCTCATTCTAAACGTCAAATATAAAGAATCTGAATCCGCTGTGAGTTTCTTGATTGGCATTCCAAAAACTCTGTTGATAATTCGAATTTACACTAGCGCTTACGCGAGCGTGTTAGCGAGTTGAACTAAATTGACGTGAGATTTTGACTGATTAAGTATGAGATGACGTCATAAGAAGTGGGATTCAGTAAGGTAGTTCCTCCTTCACTTCGACGCTCACTTGGCACTCGAACCCGATCGAAATCAAGGTCATTTTGCACCTTATGCGAAGTGAGAGTGAATAGCAATGTGAGATGCGAGTTGTTGTTTGAATTTTACAGAATCAACGTGCAGGTTTGAACGAGGCAAGTACTAATGTGTCTTTTTTTCCATTCATAATAATCGGTGAAGGAAAACATCGTGAGAATACGTATACGTCACGGTCCGCGGTTTAAAACTGTCATTGTACCCGTTGACATCAACTCTGGCCGAAAAGATGGCGTCCGTTTCAAATGCTATAATATAATCTGTCTCTTAGTTAAATTATAAAATTTATTTTTTTATTTAAAAAGATAAAATAAATTAAAAAGACGAGAAGACCTATGTGAGAATTATTGGTTATTTGGAGATTGTATATCCCATTTTTTATTACGATGTTATATTTTCTAGTGTTGAAAGATGGTGTTATTGAACAATTAAGCATATAATCGGGCATATTGCTTATTACAGGACTTCAATTAAATACTTAATTACGGTTAATGATATTCTTGAAAATTTTGTCCAGTTATTTTGGTTATAAAACCAAACTACTAAACCGATCAAGATTAAATTTTTGTTGGATAATTGCGTAAAAAAATTGACGGCGCGCCGCGGCGGGTAGGTCCAGACTTGTCAGGACAGGACTCATGCAGTTCTAATGTAAACACATGGCACATTTCACTGCTCTTCTCTGTTCCACTCCGCCCAACTCCGCGTCAGTGGAAACGCACCCTTAACCTATATACTTTGACTATAGATCGCTTCTCACCTAACATACATGCAAGAATGTTTTGTAATAATACCACACATCTATGATGTTATTGTTTTTGCAAATATTATCTTATCTACCAAACCCTGTATAGTTTACAAATATTCCATTGACATACATAAAGAATACCCGGATTTGTACCCCCCCGTCCCCAGATCAAGCTGGCCCGAGCCGGCCAAACTAGCAATAAAAATATGTCCTTAAATAATAAAAACTTAGATCCAGCCCTATCTTGCTGTTTTTGCCTTATTAAGATTGTTAGCAACGCACTAAGTCGAAGTCCGAACCCCACAGGGGGTGCCCTTAGTGAACGTTGCTGACGTAGTTAGTTTTTCTATTGCTCTGGCTGGAGGCCCTTAAGTATCTCGCCAAAAGTACGGTGAAGCAGTCAAAGCCTGCGCTCAGGCTAACTAAAAAAAAATATATAAAAAAAAATGCCCGGATTAGTAAAGCATTACCTACCCAGTTTCTAAAGGGCTGATCAATTTAATCTGTTGTCAAATCAACTGATCACGACTGTGATTGGTTGACCAAAAGACTAACAACCAATCACAGCGCTTAACATGACGTTTGACAGGTGACAACTTAGAGAGAGAGTTTAAATTGATCAGCTTAGAGAAAAATAAGTAAACTATAGAGAGCGCATAACGAGTATGAACTGTTGGCATTAGTATGAACAAGTAAAATCGTAAAATTAGCGTCAAAACAGAGCGCGCCGTTTTATTAAAACTATCTCAAAACCTAATATTACCCTAATAATATCGGACGTCGATATTTTCGCATTAACGTCTGTCGTCGCACAGAAAATCACTTAAATCAGTAAACAAGCGTAGTACATTTAGCTAACAATTTTCCTACGGTCGCCAGGAGGGCCTAGTAGCGCATATGTTATAGCATGCGCGCGCTCTATGCTTGTCTATGTTTCCTCTTGCTGATCAGGCTTTTAAAAAACCGGGGGTAAGTTTCTCAGTGGTATTTGTTAGCTTATACTAACTACGCAGACATCCGCTATACTTCCTCATCTGATTGCCGCCATTATTAAAAGATTTTATGTAACTTGCAATGTTTTTCAAATCATGCAAAATGAAGAACTTGACATCTGATTGAGCTGAATGCATACTTGTGCCAGTTCGGAGACAATACAATTTTATGGTACTTACTTATGAGCTGGTCTGACGATGAAGACTGAAGATGGCCATAGAAATTCTGTAACAAATCAACACAATCCCATCGTGTTTAATAGGATGCTTTGATTAGACGTATGTTCTTAAAAATGTATTTTTAATTGATTCGTTCTAAATTCTTGTGCCCCGGGGGTTTCACAAACATTCAAATCACATGCACAAAGAACACACAGACTTAGAACAAGCATTTGTGGATCACAGAAATGCTTGTCCCATGCGGGGATCGAACCCGCGGCACGTCGCGCACAGTGGTAATTGGCGCGGTGACCTATAACCACTCGACTTTCCGTGCAATCAAATGAAGTGCGGTGCCTCATAACTGTCTTGAAAGATTCTAATAATACATCCTACTTGTGGAAATTTAAGTATGTCATTTCCAGTGGTTTTTGAAGAGTTCCGCCGCAGTTAGCCTGAGCGCAGGCTTTGACTGCTTCATCAGACTATCCCTTTCTAAGGGCTCAAGGTATCTCCGTACCAATTATCGACAAAATCGGTTCAGTATCTTTGTCGCGAAAGCGTGTTATATACAGACAGATCTTCTTCTGCGTGGCCTTTTCCCAAGCTATTTTGGGGTCGGCTTCCAGTCTTATCGGATTCAGCTGAATACCATTTTTTACAGAGCGACTGCCTATCTGACCTCCACAATCCATTTTACTGTCCAACACAGTATCTCAAAGTAAGACTGGTTGTCAGAATTGTAATGACTTAACGACTGTCAAAGATCACATATGACAGTTGAGACCAACGGCTTAACGTGCTTTCCGAGGCGCGGAGGGGTCTCGGTATGCTTACAAATGGTCATCCATCCACGGAATAACCGCGGGGCGATCAGCTTAACATGTATTATTTGTCAAACCGTAAGGCCCACAGTTAGACACGTGCGCTTAACAATATCTGCCTACATACAGACAGATACTTTCGCATTTATAATATTAGGTACTTAGTGAATTGTTTTTGATATATTTATCTTTTTCACAAAGCTACGATTAGATACAATGAGATAAGAAATGTGTTATATTTATAAATATGAATTGGTACGTACTTAAATGAGTTAATTCATTTATGTTACATCTCCCGTTTAACCAGTCGGAACAGGTAAAAATATTTAATATTTACTTGGTAGGTACACGTTAAAAGCTATATTTATTACCTACTTTATTATATTAGCTTTTTATTTCAAAGCTTTTTATATAATACGGCAGCGGATTATTTGTTTTTTATTTACACGTCACATAGATATTAAAAAATATTAGACACGTATTTATTATTTATATAATTAAACAATCGATAAGGAAGATACAGTGATTCGAAATTTTGCATGATTAGACCAGGGTCGATAATTTTTAAAACCAAAAAAAATCATAATAGGATGAAACCCATTAGAAAAGGAGGGAAATATGATAAAAATGAAAGGAAAAATAATTTACGGGCGATCTGAGGTCGGGAAGGGGATGGGGGTGAGTTTTTAAGGGTAAAAAACGGTTTTTCTCGATTTCCGGCAAAACTAAAAATCCTATCGAAAAAAGTCAAATGGCAAAGTTGTAGATAATAAAAAGATCTAAAACTTTTGTATTTGCACTTTTTTCACATAACCTCAAAATTTATGTAAAAAATTCAAAAAACCAAGTTTTTGGTTTTTTATTTTTATCTTTTACAAATATTTTTTTTTTTAACGAAATTTTGTGAAAACTTACCTTTTTATGTCCCAAATACGCTGTAATTTATTTGATTAAAAATATTTATTTTTTCACCTTATTTTGAATTAATATCGAAAAAACACCCTAATTTTCAATCGAAAATTCACCCGTCAAAATATCAGCTTTTTTCAAAAAGTTGGTATGGTTTCTGTTCGTTGGAATCTCTACTTTCCGATGGTGAAAAAAAATATATATGTTACTATGGTAAATCTTCTCACAAAATGCAAAAATTCAGAAAAAACTGGAATTCGAAAAATTTTTTTTAATTATTATAAATAATTTCATCTAAAAAATGTGATTGCTGCAATTTGTTTCAATTAAAAAGTTGATTTATTTAATGCTAATTACATTCATGTCATAGAAAATCTCATTATAGATAAATATAAATGTAAATCGTACTATTAAATGTAGATGCTTTATTCTTACAAAATCGAATTAATAATGTCTTCACTATTTAATCGTGAATAAACTCCCATGAAATACAAAAATATTAAAGAAATCAATGTCAAAATGTATAAATAATATATTATAAATCTATAAAAAAGTATTAAATACATATGAAAATCGGCCAAATGTTTGTTTTATTAGAAATATATTTATGATATATATTTTATATATTTTTTATAGATTTTCAATATATTTTTTATGTATTTTGAAAATTTTTTTTTTTCATTTTTTTATATTAACTAAATTTGTTTGTGCAAATTAAGAAGATAATTTTTTTTTTATCTTGTACTAAAATATCATTTAATTTCAATCTATTGAGTTGATTGATACAGATAAAAATAGAGATAGTATTTACCTTCCTATGCAATTATCTTCAAGAAACTCAGCGTGCACGTGTATTTTTATAAACGATGTTGTATACTGTACTGTATTTCGAATACTGGTTAGGCTAGCGGTTGTAACAGCTGCTACGAAATATATAGTATATAATAGTAGATATGTATGTAGTAAGACCCAGACCCGCCTAGCCTCTTCCCCACTTCTCCACGAAATACCTTTTGATGGGCTAAAATTTTTCGTAGGTCACTCAGGTATATCTACTCAGGTATATATAATTTATATAATATATATATATATATATATATATATATATATATAATTTATACAATGTGTCCGGGTTTGTAATAATAAAACTTTAAGGCCAGTATATACACTTAATTTTATCGGTAAAAACACCCCACATAAGGGGTGCAATCTCTATATCCTCAAAGATAGAGCAATTTGCGATATCCAGATAGTCTAACAACTATAACTTTGGACCTAGGTTTCACAGAGGCGTTCATTTAATGTTATTTTTACGGCTATAGCATAGAGACTCTAAAAAAGTATTGAACTAACACACAAAAGATAAGATATCTTTGTATTGAGCCATAAAAGACAATTTTTAAACTTAATTTCACAAGCTTTTTTTGCATTTCCTAAAATTCTACAATTTAGGGATTAACACATGTGTTTTATGGCTTTTTTTGTTAGCCTTTGAGTTATTTTACAAATCAATACAAAAATCACAGCGGTACACACAATAGTTTTGAAGTTATTGTTGTCTAAAGTAACCCCTTCACGGTGTGAAAATCAAGTATCTTTCGAAATTCAACTAACATAATAGCGAAATTTAAATAAAACCACGCAAACATTAAAATAAAACACATTTATTAGTACAAACAAAAAATTATGACCTACAATAAATGTTCAAAATGATCGCCTCGGTTCATTAAGCACGCAGTTGCTCTGAGAGCTACTTGTTTAGTGGCTTTTCTCACTATACTAGGATTTTCTTGAATTTCATGTGCAACCACGATGATTCGTTCCCACAAGTCCTCTCTCGTATTTACTGGCTCAAAATAGACACGTTGTTTTATGTGACCCCAAAGAAAAAAATCCAATGGGGTTAAATCAGGTGACCGTGGCGGCCAGGCCACAGAACTACCACGACCAATCCAGTGCCGAAAATTATTATTTAAATAGCAGCGCACATCTCTTGCAAAATGAGCTGGAGCACCATCTAATTGCACCCACATCCGACGCCGGTAAGAAAGTGGTAACTCCATTAATGCGTCCAAAAATTCTGTTTCTAGAAAATTTAGAAATCTGGCGCCATTTAATGATTGTGGCAACACAATAGGACCTATCAGTTGGTCGTCTAAAAGACCGGCCCAAACGTTTATTGAGAACTCGTGCTGAAAACTTGCCGGTCTCTTTGCATGAGGATTTTCAGCTGCCCAATGATGCAGATTGCGAAAGTTGGTTATCCCCGTCCGCGTGAACTTAGCTTCATCTGTCCACATAATTTTTCGCGTAAAATTTAGATTTGTTCGTATCTTGTTACTGATCCATGCACAAAAAACTGATCTTGCTTGATAATCGGTATCTAGCTGCAAATTTTGGACTTTGCGAAAATGATATGGATGCAGTCCCTCTCTTTTTAATAATTCCCATACAGTGGTCTTTGATAAACCAAGGCGTATTCCAAGTCTTCGCACGCTCAGTCTTGGATTCCTCGCTATTTCACTCAACACATTTACTTCATTTTCGTTCATAACATGAGACACACGCTCTATCGTAGGCCGGTGAATACCATTTTCACCTAGTCTATTGTGTATGTTGATAAATGTCCGGAAGTTTGGTGTTGGACGATTTGGATACCTTCTTGCGTATTCACGAACTGCGGCACTAGCATTTCCATTACAGAAACCATAAATAAAATGCATATCTGCAATATGCGAATTAGAGTACTCGTAACCTCCGCGCGGCATTGCGAATTCAACAAAAACGACAGTAACACAACCTCGGCGTAAGAGATGTAGCAACTTACTAGCTTACATGTTTCTTTGATAAGAGGGAGATGCCATACAAAATGGTTCGTCGCTTTCACACCAACGACAAAAATTATTGGCGCTTTCGGTTTTGACTACCTGTGATAAGGGCGTGCGCAGGGGTGCTATTTAGGCAACAATAAAACAAAAACTAATTGGCTTAGAGCTTTGATTCTTTTATCAGTGAGTAAAGCAACTCAAAGACTAACATAAAACACCATAAAACACACGTGTTAACCCCTAAAATATTTGTAGAATTTTAGGAAATGCAAAAAAAGCGTGTGAAATTAAGTTTAAAAATTGTCTTTTATGGCTCAATACAAAAATATCTTATCTTTTGTGTGTTAGTTTAATACTTTTTTAGAGTCTCCATGCTATGGCCGTAAAAATAACATTAAATGAGCGCCTCTGTGAAACCTAGGTCCAAAGTTATAGTTGTTAGACTATCTGGATATCGCAAATTGCTCTATCTTTGAGGATATAGAGATTGCACCCCTTATGTGGGGTGTTTTTACCGATAAAATTAAGTGTATATACTGGCCTTAAAGTTTTATTATTACAAACCCGGACACATTGTATAATATAATTTATATAATATATATAATTTATCTCAAAATAGTTATAAATAGGCATCTACGCATATAATTTAAAAAAAATTAGACACCTTTCTCCAAATATTGTAGATGTCTTATTAAATATTAATTTAATTAACTTATTTGTTTGTTAATTATAGTAGTATATTTTTATTTGCAATTTTTTTTTATCATCGTCACATGTAATCTAACGTTTTTGGAGTAATGAAAGTGTAAATTTTAATAAATAGCTCAAAATTATTTATAATAATTAAAAAAAATTTTTCGAATTCCAGTTTTTTTTTAATTTTTGCATTTTGTGAGAAGATTTACCATAGTAACATATATTTTTTTTTCACCATCGGAAAGTAGAGATTCCAACGAACAGAAACCATACCAACTTTTTGAAAAAAGCTGATATTTTGACGGGTGAATTTTCGATTGAAAATTAGGGTGTTTTTTCGATATTAATTCAAAATAAGGTGAAAAAATAAATATTTTTAATCAAATAAATTACAGCGTATTCGGGACATAAAAAGGTAAGTTTTCACAAAATTTTGTAAAAGATAAAAATAAAAAACCAAAAACTTGGTTTTTTGAATTTTTTACATAAATTTTGAGATTATGTGAAAAAAGTGCAAATACAAAAGTTTTAGATCTTTTTATTATCTACAACTTTGCCATTTGACTTTTTTCGATAGGATTTTTAGTTTTGCCGGAAATCGAGAAAAACCGTTTTTTACCCTTAAAATCTCACCCCCATCCCCTTCCCGACCTCAGATCGCCCGTAAATTATTTTTCCTTTCATTTTTATCATATTTCCCTCCTTTTCTAATAGGTTTCATCCTATTATAATTTTTTTTCACTTTTCATTATTTTTAAAGGCTTCTACCCTGGTCTAGATGTCACTCGTGGCTACAATTTTTACCCACAAGTGACGTCACAAACCCCCTCTACAGAACTTTAAAGCGCTTTAACTTTGTCATGTTTCATTGATTTGATAAAAGAAAAAATACGAGTGTATTTTTCTTTTTTTATCTATCTGGTGGACTAAATAGATATTTCCTTTTCATACCCAGTCCGCTCCCCTTTGGTAAACTTCGCATATTATACATATACTTAAGATAAGATAGTTTGTAACATTTTTATTAGGTAACAAATCATTTTCTCCGCAGTAACAACCAGCTGACAGAATGATGAGAATTTTAATACTTTTGATGTTTGTGGTAAGTCTTCTTCATGTTATATAATAAAATATAATAGAATATTCTTTATTGTACATCAAGTTTAGAAATGTATTGCATCAACTGTAAACTCATTTATTTAGAACAAAGGTTTACTCACGCATATTCTCGGGATCGCCCGACTAGTTTCAAACTCAATGGGAGGAATATGTGAACTTATTATTTTATTTTAATTATTTTATAGCTATCTTTAACAATTACAACTGAGTTAAGTAAGTAGACATTGATAATTTTGCGATACATAATTATAAACTTAGCTGTCTAAAATTGGAATGGAGTGTTTAAAAAGTTTATTTGCAATAATTATCCCATTAATCAAGAAACTCTTTGAAAAATTTAAAGACGAGCGAAAGATAAAAACTAAGTAGTGATTATAGACTTCAAAAATGTTGGCCTGTTGGTCTAGTGGTTAGTGACCCTGACTGCTAAACTGGAGGTCGTGGGTTCGAATCCCACCTAGGACGAATCTTTGTGTGATGAGCACGATCATTTGTTCTGTGTCTGGGTGTAATTATCTATAATAATATGTATGTATTTAGAAAATATATAAGTATGTTTATTAGTGGAGATCTATCCGATCCTTGTGGAGATCTTTGGGGGAGGCCTATGCCCAGCAGTGGGCGTCTAATGGCTGAAATGATGATGATGATGTTTATCAGTTGTCTGGTTACCATAAAACAGGCTCTGCCTAGTTTTGGGATCAGATGGCCGTGTGTGAGTTGTCCCAAGATATTATTATTATTTATAAATTTTAACTTGGCTGTTTGGATACCGACATCCGTAATTTGCGTTTTTGAGCGAAGGGTGGTGTTCCGCACGCAATCGGTTCTTTTTACTCCTAAAATCCTACGCTTCATTACTCTTTGACAAACATTGTTTGGTCTTCTGTTGTTCAGTCAGCGACCAGGTTTGGGAGCCGTAGGTAAGGACGGGCAGGATACACATGCCGACGAGTTTGCGCTTTTAATAAAGCGGAAGGTTGCCTCTCATTAGATCCTTCATGGACCAGTATCACTTCCAGGTTGATGATTTAAATAATTATATTTCTATAGCTACAAACTTATTACCTAAAAATAGTAAGAAAATTTGAACTTCGCGGGCTACCCTCACGCTTCCACCTTAAGATGTAAAAGGAAAAGGAGGCCTCTGCCCAGCAGGGGGACAGTTTAGACTAGTATTAATATATTTTTTTGTTTACATAGGTTCGGGTGGAGTGGGAGGTTCGGGGGCTATAGGCGGCGCCGGGGGCGCGGGAGGCGCGTCGACCGGTTAATCGGATACGAGAAAAATGGCAGTTGGATTTCCGATTATAAATCGGATGTCGAGGCATTTTCGATGATTTTACATACATTTGCATTCATCAATAATTTGTAGTAATGCAATATTTTTCTAACAAATAAGATTATTAGAAAGAGTCTGTACAAATTATGAATAAATCATACAAAAAATCAAAGCTCTTCATTTAAATTAGTTTTCATAAATCAGTGGCACTCCGGGAGTGCTGACAGTAATGAAAACTTGAACAATTACAATATATGTACATACTTAAACAGCGGTGTCGATAACGGTAAAGGTGTCGCGAATTCAATAGGGGTGCGGACTGGGTATGAAAAGGAAATATCTATTTGGTCCACCAGATAGATAAAAAAAGAAAAAATATAATCTTTTATCAAATCAATGAAAAATTACAAAGTTAAAGCG
This sequence comes from Diachrysia chrysitis, assembly GCA_932294365.1. Taxonomy (NCBI): domain Eukaryota; kingdom Metazoa; phylum Arthropoda; class Insecta; order Lepidoptera; family Noctuidae; genus Diachrysia; species Diachrysia chrysitis. Next base: position 5,090,445 of record OW028671.1, read on the forward strand.
CTAGTTCTTGTGACGTCACTTGTGGGTATAAATTGTAGCCACAAGTGACGTCACGCGACATTTCTATTCACTGTATCTTCCTCATCGTTCGTTTGATTAAAAAGAAAAATTAAGTGTTAAATATTTATTTAATATCTATGTGACGTATAATTAAAAAAATAGTCCGATCCCAATAATTTTTCCTCATCTCAAACACGACCAAAGCGCCTAAAGATCTTTTTTTTATTTATCTATACTAATATTATAAAGCTGAAGAGTTTGTTTGTTTGTTTGAACGCGCTAATCTCAGGAACGGAGGAATTGAAAAATTATTTTTGTATTGATTAGTCCGTTTATTGAAAAAGGCTATAGGCTATATAACATCACGCTACGACCAATAGGAGCGGAGCATAAATGAAAAATGTTGCAAAAATGAGAAACCGTTGAAACTAAAACACGCGAACAAAGTCGCGGGGGACAGCTAGTATTAAATAAATAAAACTGTTGTTTATAAAAATCACATCATATATTTACATTGAAAAATTCTGTAACAACTTAATAATAAACAAATAAAAAACTTAAATCTATTTCAGATTAATGATTTACATTTTGTCAAAAAGGCAGTAGACAACTATTAATATAGACAAACCCTCAAATACAAGCGCAACTTAAAATTAAACTTTCTTAAAAATACATTTCTGTTGCTACTTTGAGTAGTGATTACTTTAGTTTTGCTCAGTATAGGGAGAGAAACAGTATGAGACTTACCACCAAATACTCAAACACAAATTAGCTTTAAGAGCTTCTTAAATCTGTCAGAACATTACACCTTAAACCGATAGACAGCATGAGGCTCAAAGTTAAGTTACGTTTAAGTATTCAGCTATTATGTGATTTAATATCCATAAACAAGTATTCAATATCCATAAATAATTAAGAAACACCCGACAAGACAGATCTTCATAAATTAGAGCTAACAAAAATTACATCAAAATCGGTCTATTCGTTTGGGAGTTACGATGGCACAGACAAATATGTTTTTACGTCAAAACACAGCAGCAGACAGGCAAAATTACAACTATTGCTGTCAAATGAAGGCTACTATTATTAATTTTGGCCGCCAGAGGCGCTAGTTACTCGTGAGGTCATTCCATACTCAGACGACCTCCGTGGTCGAGTGGCGTACACACCGGTTTTCAAGGTGTCGCCAGTTCCGAGGTCCCGGGTTCGATCCCCGGCCGGGTCAATGTAGAAAACCACTTTTCTACATAGTCCCGGGTCTGGGTGTTTGTGGTACCTTCGTTGTCTCTGAATTCCATAACACAAGTGCTTTAGCTACTTACTTTGGGTTCAGAGCAATGTATGCGATGTTGTCCACATTTATTTATTTATATTATACTTTGTTGGTAAGCTTTGACAGCTGACTTAACAATACGGATTTGTACGAAGCTCCTCCATTAATATGGAATCTAGATCGGACATCTTTACTTTGGCTCTGACGGACAAAACTACAGTATAATAGGCAACGTGTGGACACCTAACAAAATGATCTGACCAAAGTAAGTACCAGCATTGGAGCCGGGAAAAATACGTGTCGTTTTGCATTCTCGTTAAATTTCAGGAGGCTGTTATAAAAGGCATAATTAATCAAATAAAATTACGATATCTGCTCAATAATTAATACATACTTTTTTTAGTTATTTAAGTTTGACAGTATTTCAGAATACACCACTTTCAAAGAACAGAATCGCGCCGTTGCGTATGCGGTAGGCAGTGTCTTTATGTGTGTGTAAAAGAGCAGTTACAGTGCGGTATCACACGGGCCGCGTTTTGAAGTGCTTGTCCCACATTTGCCGATTTTCGAAAATTAAAAAATACCTACTTATTTTATTATTGATTCATGAGAATCATTAGCATAGTTGCCTCCTCAAATTTGACGAGAATGCAAAACGACACTTTGTTTACAAAAAGTGGTCTGATAGTGAGAATCCGTCTACAATTTTCTGTAATCTCTGCTGACAACATTAAATCCTATTTTTAAAGGTGGGAAGACGATATTGTTTATAACAAATACATAATAAACATAAATTTAAAAGTACATAGTCTTAAAAAATAAGCTTGTATTTACAAATTTTCAAAATCAAGTTTCTTAAAAAATAAAGATGGACTAAATGGAATTTTATATATCTAGAATCAGAGTACTTGAGAAGACAAATCGAACGAGCCCCAACACGATGGGGTTCCGTCGTTTGGTTAGTTAGAGTTGGAGCCACCTTATGGCTCCACATCAGTCCAGGGTTATGGTATAGAACGGTTCGCAGTTATAAATGACCCAGATTTTAAGGCACTTTAAATGAATGACAATTTTGAGAGTTGCACAAACAAAAAAGATTTATATTAAGTTGTAGGAGGCGTGAATCATAAAGAAAATTATATAATATGGCTTGACAGTGGTATTACGTATATTACAAAAGCAATTATGCTGTGAAATTGATATATATCGCGAAAACGAAATACAAATTAGCAATTTGACAGCGATCATTGTACAAATTTCGCTGTCAATTTCTGTCGCTTGGCATTTGCAAGATACGTAATACTTTCACCGGTAAGACTGAAAGCCTACTACTACGATTGTGGTACATAAATTATTAGAAAAATAACTAATTAATTAACATTACTGTAAACTTACCCCAAGGAATTATGGGACGCGTCAAATATTTAAATGAAATATTGAAATTATTTTAGGATGGTAGGTACTCATGGTAGCCTTTTCCCAAGCGATGTTGGGGTCGGCTTCGAGTCTCACCAGATTCAGCTGAACACCGTATTTTACAGAGCGATTGCCTATCTGACCTCCACAACCCGTTTTACTGGGTAACACAGTATCCCAAAGTAAGACTGGTTGTCAGAATTGTAATGACTTAACGACTGTCAAAGATCAACGTATGACAGTCGGGACCAACGGCTTAACGTGCTTTCCGAGGCACGGAGGGGTCGGTATGTTTACAAATGGTCACCCAACCCATCTATGTAGCAACCGCGGGGAGCGCCGGTAAGTCTTATTATTACTGAGTAGAATATCTTAAAAACAATATTGTTTTTTAGAAAACAATTTTAAAATAGACTAGGTACTAGTTTGTCATATGAATAAATAACTATACGTTAAAAATTTAAGACACTCCTTTAAACGCCATCTCAATCACATCAGCTTTCAAACAAAAAATCCACATCGAAATCGGTCCATTCGTTTAGAAGCTGCCAATATTATAAATGCGAAAGTAACTCTGTCTGTCTGTCGCGCTTTCACGCCAATACTACTGAACCGATTTAAATGAAATTTGGTACACACAGACAGTCTAGAGCCTGAGAAAGGACATAGGCTACTTTTAGCTGCGATAACCGACATCCACGCGGGCGGAGCCGCTGGAAACAGCTAGTATACATATAAGTTCATCTTAAATCCTCTCTTAATTTGTCCGGGCATAAAAATACAAGTAAACGAAAATAAAAAATCGTTACTTTTTTAAATTCGGTGAAGGAAAACATCGTGAGGAAACCTGGATTCCAAAAAAATTGAATCTGAAATCGCCCGCAATGAGCAAGCGTGGTGATCAATGCTCGTTTCCTCTCTATATGAGAAGAGGCCTGTGCCCAGCACTGGGACATTTATAGGCTGGTATTATTATTTTTAAATTAACCCAACATCTGTAGTCGTACTTACCAAGCGAGATTGGACCTTATCGACAGCATTATAAGTATCAAATTTAGGTTCCGAATCATCGCCCAATGGTTTATATTCTTCAATAGTTAAATTTTCAACTTTAAAATCAACTTTATGATGAGACTCCATGTGATCTTTAAGGGAATCTATCAAAAATTGAAAATCGCATATTTTACATTGGATGTACATTTTCGGGTCTAAGATTTCATGTTTTTTAGTGTGATTATAACATAATAATTTAGTTATGAAGCAAACATTGCATTCAGAACACTTATAATAAGTAATTTTATTTTTAGGATTAAATTTTTGAGATGTATTAGCATCAGAATCATCTTTCGACATTTCTTGAATTATTGGATCGGTTATAATGCAAAAATCATTTATTTTTAATTTCATATGTTGGTGATGAACGTATTTGTGTCGAGGCAGAGTGTTTTTAGAGAAATCTAGACCACAGTCATCGCATTTAAAAAGTTCTGATTCTAATCTATGGTCGAATGTAGTGGAATGATACTGCAGTGATTCCAATTTCATGTAATGCAGATCACAAAATTGACAACGGTACAAATTATTATTGTATTTGTCAACTAATATTCTAGCTTTTAATTTTGTCGAAAGCTTTTTAATTGGTTTCGAATCGTTATCGTCCGATTTTAAAACGGAATCATTATTTAAATCAGGATTTAGCGAATCGTCGTTTCCATCACTTGTAGTTAAGTCTAGATCAGATTTGGATTCATCCAAATTACTTTTTCTCTTTTCACTGCGACGCGTATTATGTATTTTAGCGGGTATATCTAGATCTTTTTTTAGTTTTTTATTTGGAGTTTCTATCTTTCTAATCGACCTTCTTTTTACAGTACTAGCTATAGTATTTAACCCTTCAATTACCGAATGATTTCCGTGTATCGGATCAATAATTTTAATCTTATATTTCCCCGTTTGCGAGTGGATCTCAAAATGTTTGTGAGACGAATACGATGTAAACTGCAGTCCGCATACGTTGCACACAGTTAACTGACACTTAGATTCGTGGTTAACGTCTACAACATGGTATCTAAATGAGCTGTGGTTTAAGTAACTGATGTTACAATCCTCGCATTTATAAACAGTAGTTTGAACGTATTGGTTTTTTAATTTTGTTATTTTATTAATATATGTTGCGTCGGTTTCTCTTGCGGAACACTTGTGGATATCGAAACAGTTTTTATTGAATTTTAAATGGCAATAATTACATTTTTTACCACTGGTAATCTCAGTATTACAGTCCGATAGATGCGACTCGAAATAATCAGAGCTAGTGAATATGAATGAACATTCCATACATTTATATAATTGTAGTTTTTTCATGAATTCCACTTGAATGTTTGTGTCTTTACTGTGATGTTTAACTAAATGAGACACTAAAATATCTGTTGGGAACAAAAGGTTGCATTTGCTGCATTTCTCTTTAGATATATCTAGATTTTGTTCACAAATATCTAGGTGGTCTTGTATTAAACTCAATGAAGTGAAATGCAAATCGCATTCACATCTAAATATCCTTCCAGTAACCGGTTGTTTTTGTATCTTTAAAGGTAAAACCCAAAAGCTTCCCTCACTCTCTTCCTCACCATCAAAAGATTTATTAACTGCATCTTTATCTTTACTAAAAGATTTATCTTTTTCTTTGTCAATTTTAGACTTATCTTTCCCATCGATTTCTTTGTCAAAAGATTTGTCGTTCCTCTTTTTATCTTTATTGATATTGTTATCTTTTTCTACATTAAAGAAGACTACATTTAAAGTTTTCTTGTTTATATATGGTTTTCTTTTGTGAAGTGTCAAATGATGACAAAATATCTTACTGGAGTAATATTCACCACAAGTAACACAGAACTTTCTACTCCCACAACTATGCCTCTGCATACTACTTTTCAAAAACACACAAACCTCGCATTTAGCGCACTTATAAATATTATATTTCTTATCTTTACCTTTAATTACGTTTGTCTTTTCTTCTGCCTTAAGATTATCATTAAAATCTCTGTCCGACGGATCATTGAAGGTTACTATACCTTTTTTGATTAATTTTTCGTGAGTGACCTCGTGTTTTAAGAATGTCTGGAGAGATTTGAAGATGTCGTGGCATATTCTGCACACATATTTGTTGTTAGGTCGACAGTTGCTGCTGACGTGGGACTCTACCAAGTTACCATCGAAGTATCTCTTGCAGTTTATACAAAAATAATGCGTTTCGTCCGTCGGTCCTGAGTGTATCTTCATTTTTATGCTGCGAGTGTATCTGCAAAAAGAAAAATTTATTTATTAATCATACTAGCGGTGCCCCGCGGTTTCATCCGCGAAAATAGGTTTTTTTTTTTTTTATTTTTCCAATGATTTGATAGTTATTCTGCTATTCAGGACAGAGACTAATCTAACAAATCAAAATCATGAAAAACGGTCCACCCGTTCCTGAGTTATAAATGGTGTAATTAAAAAAACTTTGGTTTATATATAAACATTTGATTTTAACTGGCCTGTTGGACTAGTGGTTCGATTCCCACGCAGGACAAATCTTTGTGTGATGAGCATGATCATTTTGTTCTGTGTCTGGGTGTAATTTATCTATAATATGTATGTATTTAGTAATATACAACGTGTCGTTTTGCATTCTCTTCAAATTCAAGGAGGTAACTATGCTAATCATTATCGATACGAAGCAATAATAAAAAAGTTGGCATTTTTTTTTCTAATTTTCGGAAATCAGCATGTGTGGGACAAGCATTTGAAAACGCGGCCCGTGTGATACCGCACTGTAAATGCTCTTTTACACACATAAAGACACTGCCTACCGCGTACGCAACGGGGCGATTTTGGTCTTTGAAAGTGGTGTATTCTGAAATACTTTCAAACTTAAATAACTAAAAAAACAAGTGTGTATTTACTATTGAGCCGATATCGTAATTTTATTTGATTAATGATGTCTTTCATAACAGCCTCATGAAATTTGACGAGAATGCAAAACGACACGTTGTATACATAAAGAAAATTGTCTTCTACCATGTTATAACTGCCCCACAGCTGGGCAAATACCCCAAATATCAGTGGCGTGCATACCATATAGGCAATTAGGCAGTGCCTACCTCCTATGATCCAACTAACTATCCTTAATTATTACGATATAAATATAATAAATCAGTCAAAACCCATCATACTTATTAATTAAATTACAAATAATAAAACTTATAACCAAACATTTCATTACAAAACAAATAAAAAATGACGTAACATTCAATACAACTTCACAATACGTCGCGAAGTAGGCACTCGCGCCAGTGCCTACTTTACACTCACACACTCAAACCATTTTGGCGTATTCGTATACGCACGCACACATCATAAAAAGCTACTTTTTTCTCAAATTTATAATACGGTGAAAGCAAAAAATATCTGTTTGACATGCACAGCGCCCTGACATTTGACCTTCGCAATTTCCCAGTATAATAGTAGGCATGCCTACTCGGTAGCAAAGGCATTGACCATACAGCTCAACAAATAAAAAATATATAAATTCTAGTTATTATTATATTTTTTATATACCTAACTAATATTATAAAATACTAATAACTTGTAAATTGAATACAGATTTTTTTTAAAGTTAACAACTACTTAATTAATAATGTAAACATGTTTTTGTTGCAATAAATGATTTTTATTTTCTTTTATCTGTTGCAACTCGCTTGTCTTTTGTTATTTTTAATCTGTTGTAGTTTGTTTATTTGTTGTAGTTTGCATTATTTTCGTAATTATTTGTTTTGTGTGTTATTGACTTATTGTGGTTTTGTGAAGTTACTGTAGTGTAATTATAAACAGAAATTGTTGTGTCTGTATAAATATGTAAAAGTTACAGTGCGTAGTTTGTTTGTGTTTCGAAAATACAATCTGTATGGATAAATTACGTGCAAACCACTTCAAGAAGCTTAATAAAGTTTTCATTTGTTGACAAAACAAATTAATGAAGTAGTAGATTTGTAGGATAACACCCGAACCACAAAATAAGAAATACGAAACTTTTAAAAAGTGAGTAGAAAATAGTTTTTTACATTTGTTTCGTTATTTATGGTACCTAGTAGGTATTTTTTTTTGCTCGATTTGCCTAATATCTGCCTACCAGGTCGGAAAACCAATGCACGCCACTGCCAAATATAGAGAAGGAAAATAAAATAATACTCACTTATAAATACTTTTCGATAGAATCTGGTCCTGATGCTGCTTCGGTAGCGATTGGAATAAATTCATCCAGCTATCGTTCAACAAATCTTTGAAATTGAACTCCAAAATCTTGAAAGATTTCCTCTCAATAGATTGATTATTCTTATGGAGAGTTTCATGATCTTGAAAATCGTTTTCAGATACATTAAAACTGCATATATCGCAATGTATAACTGCATCTTGCAAGTCATTGAAATGTTTCTGAGCATGTAAGATCACCGAATCATAGTTAACAATAATTAACTCACAAGAAACACATTTATAAAGTATATTCCACATTTGTTTTATGGAATTGTATTTTTTTAATAATTCTGGTATTATGTCGGATTCTAAGTGGAAATGGCGGTGGATTTTGTAAGCTTGTAGGTTAAATTTTTTAGTGCAAATCTTGCAAGTCACGCATTTATCCGTTTTGCAATCGTGGTACTTCACCAATCGCTGTGATAAATAATGTTTTGCACATTTTTTGCATTTATACATTTTTGGCGATGGCGGAGCGATTTCTTTGCCAGTCAGCAGACTAAATATTTTTATGTTTTTCCTTGTAAATGATCGCCTTTGGTGCAGTAATTCGTGATGTTTTTTGCTTTTATAACTGACGGATAATCCACATTTATCGCAGAAGTGTTTGCTAATGTTAGTTTTGCATGTACCATTGGTGTGGCCTTTTCTAGATAGCATGAACTGACAGCAGCCGCAAAACTCGCAGAAATATAGAGTCACACCCTGTGAATCAAACTTCCGTCTCGCTCTCTTAGTTTTAACACCCTCTACTCTTTTCATTTCCTTTTTTTCTTGTCTATTCTTGTCATGAAACTCTACAATGATGAAATCCTTTTTAGTGTATTTTTTTGATTTATGCTTCTGTCTATGGCCTTGGTATCGAGCAGTTGCGATGTTTATGCCACAATCGGGGCAGTAACTCGAGCCAGCGCAGTTGCAGTCTTTGTAGTGAGCCCAAAATAACAACTCATCGAAACAGGCCATGCATTTTGGACACTTGTACAAAACTTTCTCGTAAATATTCTTATGGACAGTGTAAATTTTGATTTTGTCGGAATATTCGTGTTGCAATTTATGTAAAGATTCATCTTTGCTTTTTATCTTTCTCTCACAAATACCACATTTTATAAATGTAGTTTCTTTTTTACAGACTTTTGAATGTTTAAATGCACCGAAACAGGATATGAAGTTAATATGACAAATATTACACTGGAATAATGTACTTTTCGGCACCAAAGATGCACTCGCAAACATCTTCCCTTCCCGATTAGAATCAACAATTTTAGACTTTTTATTTTCCTTCTTCTCCTCCAATTTGACTGTCGCCTTCGCCTTTAATTTGACTTTTGACTTCTGCACTTTAACTATTAGATTATTAACATGACTCAAATTGGGATGAGCATGTTTTTTATGCCATTTACTTGCTGCATAGTCATTAAAAACCATTTTACACTTCTGACATTTGAATTGTGTTATTTTTGGATTATCAGGCGAATTGTTCGGAAAGTTATTCATTGGAAGAAGCTCATACAAGTGTTTTATTAATGAAGTATCATCGGGAAAAGTTTTGAAACAGTGATTACAGTATTTTGAAGTCACCGTGCTCTTCCTAGCAGTATTTTTTTGGATATCTAATGCAACTAGGTACGAATGTCTGATCATCTTGTGGGCATCTAGAGCGTTTATCGTAGGGAATAGTATCTGACATTCGGGGCAATAACATGGGCTATTTAATAGTTTCTCGCCCCAATTTTCGAGGCACACCAGAGTTGTGGAGTTAAGGGCCGACTGGTACAATGTCTCGGGATCTATCGGTGGTTTTGAACCTGTAATAGAATTTATAATAAATGATAATCTATACTAATATATAAAGCTGAAGAGTTTCTTTGTTTGTTTGAACGCTCTAATCTCAGGGACTACTAGTCTGGTTTGAAAAATTCTTTCAGTGTTGGATAGCCTATTTATTTAGGAAGGCTATAAGCTATATAACATTACGCTGTTACCAAAAGGAGAGGAGGATAAATGAAAAATGTTGCAAATATGAAAAACCGTTGAAACTAAAACGGCACAAAGTCGAAACAGCTACAGCTAGTAAATAATAAATGTGGACAACATCTCATACATTGCTCTGAACCCAAAGTAAGTAGCTAAAGCACTTGTGTTATGAAATCAGAGACAACGAAGGTACCACAAGCACCCAGACCCGAGACAATATGGAAAAGTGGTTATTCTACATTGACCCGGCCGGGGATCGAACCCGGGACCTCAGAGCTGGAGACACTTTGAGCCGGTGTGTACGCCACTCGACCACGGAGGTCGTCAAATTTTGAAAATGCAAAGCTACAGAAATTGACGGCGAAATTTGTACAATTATCGCTGTCAAGTTGCAAATTTATATTTCATTATAGCGATATATATCAATTTCACAGCAATAATTGTTTTAGCAAGACACATAATACACAGACAGAATACAGTTATTTGTATAATAACTTTCGTGAGTATTCATAATTATTTAAAGCAAAACGGTTTACTCACGCATATTCTCGGGATCGCCCGACTAGTTTCAGACTCAATAGGAGTCCCTAATCATGAGCTGACGTGGCGGCGGTGGTGGTGTAAACCGCATTGTTTTAAATAATTAAGAATACAGTTATATAAAGAAATACATACCCAATATAATCTTATTATTATGGTAGTAATCCTCGTACTCCTCAGTCTCCTGGCTGACAGTCTCCGCAGTTGTCTCAAAGCTGTACTCATAAGAGTACAGCATCTCCTGAGGTCGGTAGTCTATGGCCTCTTCGTCTTCCTCCTGGTAATATTCTGTGAGCAAAATATGGTGTTTTTATATATATATTTTTTTTTGGAAGAGATTTACGCAGTTAGCCTGAGAGCCAGGCTTTGACAGCTTCACCGGACTTTTGGTGAGAACCTTAAGGGTATCCAGCCAGAGCAATAGAAAAACTAACTACGTCAGCAACGTTCACTAAGGGCACCCCCCTGTGGGGTTCGGACCTCGACTTAGTGGGCTGCTAACAATCTTAATAAGGCCAAAACAGCAAGGGAGGGCTGGATATGGGGGGGGGGGGGCAAAATATGGTGTAAGAACTGCCTGAGGTTTGAGTTTTTCTTTCCACTATTTGTATTGAATTAAAAATATTCGCTCCGCATGTGTTAATGCGTAAAAAATAATTAAAATAATAAATATATCTATTCTAAAGAGGTGGAAAGTACATCTGGTATAGATTTAATTTAACTGCACGGATAGCCGAGTGGTATAGGTCACCACGCCTATTAACTCTGTGCGCGACGTGCTGCGGGCTCGATCCCCGCATGGGACAAGCACTTGTGTGATTCACAAATGCTTGTTCCAAGTCTAGAGTGTTCTTTGAGTACGTAATTTGAATGTTTTTGAATGCCCCCGCGACACAAGGATTGAATTCCTTAGTGCGGTAGCCGTTTACAAAAATAAATAAAAAATAATTCAGCTCCAAATGAGTTAATGTAAAAATTAATATCCAATTTTAGGCATCAGTTATCAGGCACTAAAAATCATATCAAACGCGTCGCTGCACTCCGAGGGTCAATATCTTATTACGTCACTCGCTAAATGTTAAGATACGCTTCAGCGGTCTGGTTATGATTATTAAACTGACGCATGAAAGTCGGTTGTGGCAACAAAAAGTAACCTATGACCTTTTTTTAGAATTTAAGCTAACCCTATACTGATTTTTATGAAAATCGGTTTAGAAATTCAGCCCTTAAAGCGTAACAGACAGACAGATAGAAAGACGAACAGACCGAGTTAGCGCCGTGCATAATCCATACTCTTCTTCTTCCTGCCCTTTTCCCAATTTATTTGTGGTCGGCGCACAATGTTTTCTCCTTCCATTTTACTCTACTAGCCGCCATACTGACATTCACTGATTTTTCCCTCATATCATCTCTCACGCAATCGATCCACCTTTTTTTCGGCCTTCCTCTTCCTCTCCAGCCCTCCACATCCAAATTCATCACTCTTTTATTCACATGCGTTTCATCCCTCCTCATTACATGCCCATACCATCCTAAGCGATTTCCTTCATCAATCCATAATAATATTATAAATGCAAAAGAAACTGTCTGTTAAGCTTTCACGGCTAAACTGCTGAACCGATTTTGATGAAACTTTGTATGGAGCAAGCTGGGATGCCAAGAAAGGACATGAACTTCTATTTACCTTTAACCGACGTCATGCGAGCAGAATCGCGGGCAACAACTAGTATTATGTATATGTAATACACTCGTTCGATGTTACATACACATATTGTTTGTTAATTAGTTTGGCCTGCAAACCTATCTTTTTTGCCATTATCAGAATAACAGTTGTTTGGCATAATTAACAGTTATTATCAATCATCAAGATACTAAACAAGATAGGGATAATTATTTAAAACAAAACGGTTTACTCACGTATATTCTCGGGATCGCCCGACTAGTTTCAGTCACTCAATAGAAGTCCCTAATCATGAGTTGACGCGGCGGCGGTGGTGTCGCGATTCGAACTGACGCCGCGTCAGCTCATAATTAGGGACTCCTATTGAGACTGAAACTAGTCGGGCCATCCCGCGAATGTGCGTGAGTAAACCGTTTCGTTTTAAATAATTATGAATACTCCTCACGAAAGTTATTATACAAGATAAGGGATACCTTCATTCCCCGCCTCCTCTGTCTCCTCCACCTCCTCCATCTCATCAGCCTCAACATCATCCATCTGCTCAATCTTGACAATACTGAGGTCGGGGAACATGCTCTTGATGCGAGGATTGTCCATCACGTCATGCTCCTCTATGTCTATGTCGTCCTCCATTGTCTATGGTGAGCTGTAAAAAACAATATACTCTTATTAATACTTTTTGTGATTTTTTTGTTGAATGCGCTAATCTCTGAAACTGTCAGTCAGATTGTTTTTATTATATAATTTAAAAGGTCAATTCTCGAGGAAGGTTATAGGCTATTTAACATCACTTAACTTGCCTAAGGAGAAAAGCAAAGGCGAGTGAAACCGCCGGGTATAGCTAGTTATAAATCAAATCAAAAGTTTTTATCTATACTAATACTAATATATAAAGCTGAAGAGTTTGTTCGTTTGTTTGTTTGTTTGTTTGAACGCGCTAATCTCAGGAACAGTAGGTCCGATTTGAAAAATTCTTTCAGTGTTAGATAGCCCATTTATTGAGGAAGGCTATAAGCTATATAACATTACGCTGCGACCAAAAGGAGCGGAGCATAAATGAAAAATGTTGCATTAATGAAAAACCGTTGAAACTAAAACACGCGGACAAAGTCGCGGGGGACAGCTAGTTCCTTATAAACCTCAAAAAGGCACTTAAAAATAGTTAAAGTTACAGAACTGAATGAATCTAGGCGCGCGGTTCCAAAATGTCCTTCCTATGGAGAAGAACCGGCAAGAAACTCCATAGGTTACTCTCATAAATTCAGTTATTCATATAAATAATAAAAACAGGCTGCAACAGTCACTTTACATGTATGCCTAATCTCATATAGTGAAGAAATAATAATCCAAACTAATATTAAAAATGGTGTGAATTAGTGGTTCAATTAATGTATGTGTACACAAGATTGTAGGTTCGAACCCATTACCGGCACGTACCAATCTGACTTTTTCAAAGTTATATGTACTTTCTTAAATATTCTAAGACATCATTGACAATCGGTGAAGGATAACATTGTGAGGAAGCCTGAATTCCAACAATTGGAATCTGAAAACGCAATGAGCAAGCGTGGTGATCAATGCTCGTTCCTTCTCTATATGAGAAGAGGCCTGTGCCCAGCAGTGGGACATTTATAGGCTGGTATTATTATTACAAATGAGAAAGTAAATTTGTCTGTCTGTTATGGGATATGCTTGGATCTCAAGAAAGGACGAGGATTACTTTTTTGCCGCGATAAGCGACACCCACGCGGGCAACAGATAGTGTACATATAACTTTGAAGGGTCACATTGAGACTGAACTCAAAAATAATAAAGGTGAAAAAACAGGTTTAAAAAAGAAAAATATACGCGACAACTCACACACAGCCATCTGATCTCTATAGGCAAACCAGTATGGCAACCAGACAACTGATAAACATACTTATATATTACTAAATACATACATATTATAGAGTAGCAGCCCGCTTGGCTTCGCACGTGTATATAACAAAAATTTCTAAGAATAACAATATAATATAGCCTGTCACCTGAAGATAGTGTAGCTTCCCAACAGTGAAAGAATTTTTCGAATCGGTTCAGTAGTTTCGGAGCCTATTCAATGCAAACAAACAAACCATCAAATCTTTCCTCTTTATAATATTAGTATAGATATAGACAAATTACACCCAGACACAGAACAAATGTTCATGCTCATCACACAAAGATTTGAACTGGGAATCGAACCCACAACCTACAGTTTAGCAGACAGGGTCACCAACCCCTAACCAAACAACCAACAGGCAAGTCTACATAAGCGAAGTTTTATTCACGAGTTTACCAAAACAATTCTGACTCACATAACCATGTCAGTTCGTGATTAAGGACTCATTGGAGTATAAGACAAGTGAGTGCACTATATATTTAAATGCAGTGGAGCCCCAGTAATCTGATAATCGATTTGCAGGGAGGTGACAGACTAATGTATTTGTTGGGGTTGTAGAGTACTGCCTAAGACCCATAGTAAATAGTCTAAGTCTTTTAATAAAAACTGGTTTATCTATAAAAAGGTTACATACCTCTATAAACTCTATGGTATAAAGAGGTTTATACCTGGTATTTGGATAACCTGTTTTTCATAGTAAGATCAAACAAGACCAGATTTTGTTAAAAAAAAGTGCTTCTTTCATCTGATTACAAATTCAATATGTTCAAAAATTTGTAGAGAAGAAAATTGTTGAAGAACAATTGAAATGACTTAATCTGAACTAAATGATCTGTACATTCTGATCAATATGTTGGATGACAAGAGTCCACGCTTATTATAAGTTCACCTCACAAAAGTTACAATACAAATATGGTAAAGCAACAAAATATCTTTTAAAAGAAAGTTTTAATATTTGTTGCCTAAATATATGAAAATAACTCAATGAATTTTGATGGAATTTGGCGAACAGATAACTGTTAACCTGGATTAGCAAATAAGATACTTATAGTACCAATTGTATGTTTTTGTTGGATGATTTAGTGGTTTTTATTGGTATCATGTATATTAAGTAGTAATATAATCACTTAAAGCTATAAAAATAACAATAAGTTAAAGTTACATTTATATGGACTAGTTCTTAGACAAGGTTTTAAGATATCAACCTTTTCCCAAATTTAAGAGATTTCTGAGGAGATTTGTCTAAATTAATAATTCCGTAAACACTTCATTGAATTAGTCACAAACATTTTAAAAAGTTAAGTATCTAAATATCCAATCCAAAAAATAGCTAGTCAAAGAGATGCAATTGTTCTCAAATAAAATAACAATTATAATATAGCTAAGACGGTATACTTACTCTCTAATTTATATACTTTTTTACATTTATACTTTCTACGTGATTGTAAATTACGATTTTTTACGAATTGCATTGGCATATAAAATGCAAACAGACATCCTGAAATTAGTTATAACAATTACAGTTTTTATAGTTAAGTTATAGTACAATTACGGATAATATCGTCTTGATAAATTATATTAATTAAATTTTTGTTTAGGTCAGCTTAATTATAATATTTAGCTACACAGAAAACCGTTATAAACATTGTGTAAATAGAAATAAAATTATTTACCTCAAGCTCAGGGAAATGATTAAATTAAGTATTTGTTTACACTCTAAGTATTAAAAGCGGTTAATACAAGATGATTTATAGCGAATTATGAGTATTAAAACAATTTTAACCTACAAACTTCATAGAAGTTCAATCCAATCCACCCAAAAAAAGCAGTCGTAAACTCTTAAATGTTGCCATGTCACATTGCATTTTGCGTTTTGCGTTTTTCGTTACGCCGCGCCGTCGTTTGCCTGTTTACCATTCTTTAACCAATGAATGAAGCCATGACTGCAGCTCTAGTTTTTTACAAATTCATTGAAAATTGTTAGAAAATATAAATAAGGGGTGTGGCTGAACATGTTAGGCCGCACCCCTAACAATATTTTGTCTAAAAACTAGCGCAGCAGACTTAGCTTGATAGGTCACGCTGAGTTGTTTAAATGTTGGTTGATATTTTTATCAAAATTGAATACATGAAAAAATACAAACATTTTACAATTTTTCATAAACTTCACCAAATTTTAGCAGTACAGTTTGAAGTTTCATGTTTTCAAAGTTTAGATTTCAATAGTTTTTCTGTAAATCAATGAAATTAGGAATTAAGTTTCATTTTATCACAAAATGATATATGATGATGATAATGCTTATTCACTAAATTTAAATTCAAAACCTTCAAACAAAGTAAGATAATAACGGCGGAAGAAACTCAAGCCAAGAATTTAGCCCAAAGCAAAGGAATTTTATCTTTACGGGCAGCATTATTATTAGCCTGTGGCATGCAATACTACAGATTAAACACTTAAGCGACGCTTTAAAACATAAAATCATGCTGTTCGAAGCCGTCCATTTCAGAACGAAAATAAAATTAAATCAGGTTTGACGTATTAGTCTGTAATCTGTGGTTTGGCGTTTGACGTTTGAAAATGACAGTAATGTAATTTTCGCGCGTTTTTGTTTGGTCGGTCCGTCGGTCATACAGTCACATACTGCATCTCGGTAGAGTATATTTGTTCTGTGTACTGCATACAAGGACTCAAAGAGTGTGTGGTGTGTGTTCGCAAGTATTATTGTTTACTGTACTATTATTATTTTGATTCATAATTTATAGAAACAATAGTGATATAATAATTATAGAATGGCAAGAACTAAAGCGTCTGTTGGTTCGAAAGGTAAGTTAAAAACTGAACTTTGGTATACATATGGTTACCTGTTCATAACTTTTATTGTGCCCATAATTGGCAAATTTTAATATACAGTCTATTGTTATTAGGACATACAATAAGTATGAAAAGTTAATTCAACCAAAATAAAAAAGATTGTGTAATCAAACTTGATAAAAAATCTATCATGTAAAAAAATAATAGTAAGTACTTATATTTACTATATCTGAATATTCAATGTACCCAGAGTCACCAACTATTTTGGTGATAGAACATTAAAAAAGAGAATACCTTATCTATTGAATAGTCTGCCGGCATACATAAGAAGTGAAACAAATTTAAACAGGTTTAAACGTAAATTAAAGTTACATTATTTAGAAATATTTTAAGTTTTATAACGTTGTGTTCAAGTTTTATATAAAATTAAATCTATAGTTTACTTAATTATAAGTTCATTTAATTATATTGTTTAGAGACTCATTGATCCCACAGTCAAACCATTGCAACGGTTTTGTGGGGCTTAGCTTATAAGATACCTAGCTTTGTGATAAAAAGAATAATTAACTTGAATTTAATTCAAGTTATACGATAGGTACGATACTTTAGTTAGATAGGTACAATATTTTTGTTTTGAATTACTTCAATGAATTAATTTCAAACACAAATCGTATAAACTTGTTGCTTTAAAATTGTTATCTATGTGATAAGAAAAAAGTTAAATGCACTTTTCGTTGTTTACTTACACTAATATAATATATTGTTTGTTCCAGTATCATCGGGCAAGAGCAGTAAAGCCAGATGTGTTGTGGCTCCAACTCCAAGCAGTTCTGGTGCATCAGGTGATCCTTTGCTACTATTATTGGACAATGGATAGAGAGATTTGTCTATTTACTGGTTTAATATATTCATAAAAATGACTAGTTTAGACCTGTAGCTTCACCTGCGTCCCAGTAAGATATAATTCTATCAATATCTGCATAAGTCCCTTATTTCATTGATTTATTTTCATAGTTTTTTTGTTTAATACTTACCCTAAATAATTTGGCCTAGAAATTTAGCCTAACTTGCTCCTTATATACCAGTTACCAGCCCGCAAAATCTTATAAAAATCGGTCAAGCTGTTTTGAAGATTATCCAGAACAAACAAACCAAATTAAGACAAACATTTTGAAAACTAGACAAATAGACACTTAAGTAAAAACAAAAATATAATTGACATAAGAAATAGTACTTATATATGTGAGACCCTTACACCTGTGCCAGGATTAAAACCTGTTTTACCAAAGTCAGTGTATTCAGTAAAAAAAAAAAAATTTTATGTAAAATAAAAAGAATACTAATGTCTTTACAGGTAGTTCAGACCGCACTTCTCGCGGCGGCGGCGGGGGCAACCCTGTGTGTCCCCGAGAGACCCCTAAGTGGCAGAAGCCAATTACCACGTTCTTCATCAGCAAGGATGAGCCGAAACAAGATGTGGATGTTGAGGATCAAGAAGAACAGGGAGAGGCTGGTCAGTTTGTTTATTTTTATGAAGACTTCAACCTTCTAATAAGTTGCCTAAATGATGACGCTTATAAAATACCTTCTTAATCGTATTTTTTAGATAAAAAAATAAGTAAACTAGAGCGCAAATCGAGTATGAACTGTAGTCACTAGTATGAACAAGTAAAATCGTAAAATTAGCGCACAAATGCTTGTTCCAAGTATGGGTGTTATTTGTGTATGTGATTTGAATGTTTGTTAAACCCCTGTCATTTTACAATTTTCATTTCATGTTAATTATTACTTACTAGCTGTCCCCCGTTTTTCATTTCTGCAACATTTTTCATTTATACTCCGCTCCTTTTGGTCGCAGCGTAATGTTATATAGCTTATAACCTTCCTCAATAAATGCGCTATCCAACACTGAAATAATTTTTCAAATCGGACCAGTAGTTCCTGAGATTAGGGTGTTCAAACAAACAAACAAACTCTTCAGCTTTATATATTAGTATAGTATAGATAAATATATCTTTATGTTACAGCGGGCAGCTCAAAACCTAGAAAGACCAATGTTATTGAATCCGATGATGAAGAAGAAATATTAGTTGAAATACCAAAAAATAATGTTCTGGATGATACTATAGAATTAGAACCATTAAATGGAGAAGATAGCCATAAAATAGAAGAATATTATCTAAAGGGGGCAAAAGGCAAAGGTGTGGGGAAGAAAACTAAGGGAAAAGAAAATAGAAGAGATAGCAAGAGAAGTAGAGAAGATGATGACGCGGAATCTAGCGGTAAGAGAGTTAAAGTTAATTAAAAAGAATAATGTAGGTTCCTAAATTGACATGTTATTAATATCTGTCTGTACATCCATGGTAGACAACTGGGTATGAAAAGTCAAAATCGAATTAGCCCGTCAGTTAGATTATAAAAAAGTATTCTTCTTCTTCTTCTTTATTGCTGAAGGTCAAAAATATTAGACATGTATAATATATTTTGGGACAACAGAAGGCCATCTGATCCCAAACTAGGCAGAGCCTTTATTATGGCAACCAGACAACTGACAAACATACTTATATATTTCTAAATACATACATATTATAGATAAATTACACCCAGACACAGAACAAATGATCATGCTCATCTCACAAAGATTTGTCCTGGCTGGGAATCGAACCCACGACCTCTGGTTTAGGAGTCAGGGTCACTAACCAACAGGCCAGTCGTAATGTGTTGGTATTCATATTAAAATAAGAAAACCTTAATACTTGTGTACAAAATGCACGAAATTGTGACGTCACGCGACATTTCAAATCAATGTATCGTCGTAAGTTTTTGGTTTAATAAAATAAGAAAAAATACGTGTCTAATATTTTTAAATAATCTATCTGATGGACATAAAAAAAAATAGACATGTGCCCCATTGAATATACCATAGACCTGGTCTGATGATGAAGCCTGAAGGTGGCTCTACATCTGTAACAAATTGACGCACCACCATCGAGTTTGTGCTTATTTCATTTGTCTTTACAAGCACTGTCTTCCTAGATAATGTTTATTGCTATTGAGAACCATTTTTTTTATGTCTTTTTACTAAATTTCAGTCCATTATTATTTTTTTCCATCCTGTCTATTATTTATTAAAAGTTGTTTATTAAGTTACCATAGTATGTATTGTTATATTAAGATAAATATTAATTCTAAGACACTATTGATTAACGATCTAAGAAATATCGTAAGAAAATTGAGAAATTCTTTAATCTGCAATTAATTGTCGCGATTCATACTCGTTCTCTGTATGAGAGGCCTGCAGTGGGACAGTTACAGGCTGGTGTTATTAACAGCTTCGGTAATGGCGCCCACCGTGGGGCAGCTCACAAGCGTGGTGATCAATGCTCGTTCTCTGTATGAGAGGCCTGCAGTGAGACAGTTATAGGCTGGTGAAACTGGTATTATTAGAGTTTATGATGAAATATTAATGACCTCTTTTATAATTACATTTACCTACTTTCTAAAATATTTGAATAATTTTGTATTTTTTTTATTGTTTATGGTTTTTCAGATTTCAATGAAATAGTTGTTGTTGATTATATAAGTTGGGAACCTAACCTTACTAATTTTATGTGGGATCAAAATAACTTTGTAAATCTGTGTAATGTAGACCCTACCCGCTTTAGCAAATAATTAAAGGTTATCTTGCGTTTGGCCTCACCGACGCAAGATTGGTTCACTAGATGTCGCATACGTCGCCCTAAAGACGTAATAAAATAGAAGGCAAAATTTAAACTTCCAGGCAGTGACCTCGGTAGCTCAGTTGGTAAAGCGACCGGCGCGTAAAGCCAGTGGTTGCAGGTTCGAGTCCTGCCTGAGATTTAAGCTTTTCCGTCTATTATTTGTATTTAATTACAAGTATTCTCTCCGCAAGCATTAATGCGTAACAAAAAATTAAAATATTAATTAAAGGTAAACAAACAGATGTTAAAAACAATATGGCAGTTATAATTCGCCGGAATTCAGAAATACTAGATCTAATGTCAAATAGTTTATAACTGTACTTTTTAAATTTGTCAGCATACATCGCCATTTTGGTTTCTTTATAGAGTAGTTTCTTTGTAGAGGTAGTTTGTTGTTTCTTTTTTCAATATTTAAATTTAGAACAATAAAACCTGTTTATTTTTTAAAGATGTCACAAATTGAGGCGATTATCAACAGATAATCCGCGATAATAAAAAATTTCATTATTTACAACAGTAAATAATGAAATTTTGAAATGATAACGTAAATAAATAATAAATAAATGTGGCCAAAATCACATACATTGCTCTGAACCCAAAGTAAGTAGCTAAAGCACTTGTGTTATGGAATTCAGAGACAACGAAGGTACCAACCACAAACACCCAGACCCGAGACCATGTAGAAATGTGGTTTTCTACATTGACCCAGCCGGGGATCGAACCCGGGACAGGTCGTCATGTTCATAAAGTTTATCTCTATAAACGCGACATAAAAAAAAAAACTTTTAGTGCCTTTGTTTATCTTATTTTATTTGCTAAAGCGGATTGGGTATAAATAAGTAAAGTAATGTATTATTATTATATTTCATAAGCGTATTGTTAAGTTTTTATTTTTAAGATAGTATTGTGGACCAAAACATTTACAATAAATAACTCATAAACTATATGTTCGTTTTAATTGTATGTTGATGTCTTGAGACTTAGTATATATAAAGAATGTTACCAAAATGATATATATATATCTAAAAGGGGTGAAGAGTACATTTTGTTTAATTTATGGTGTCCAAGAATTTATGGGAAAAAATGGAAATCAATAATTAAATTAACTCATTTTGAGCTAACTTTTTTTTTAAACTGACTTTTCAGGTATTTTTTGCTTAACTAGTAATTAAAATAGGGATGTTTCCTGGGTATGAAAAGTTAAAATCTATTTAGTCCGTCAGTTAGATAATAAAAAAATATTAGACACGTATTTTTTCTTTTATCAAAACAATAAAAAACTACAAAGATACAGCGCTTTAAAGTTTCGGAGTGGGGGCTTATGACGCTACGCCTTGGTAAAAATTGTAGCGAGGAGTGACGTAACGCGAAATTTCCGTTCTCTGTATTTTGATCATTTTTTGTTTGCAGGAAAAAAGAAAAAATACGTGTCCAATAAAATTCATTAATCTACCAGGCGGACATTAAAAAATAAATAGGAAACATGCCTATTACCGTTATGGATATCCTATGGTCCCCAAAGTAAGCTAGTGCTTGTATCTTGGGAGCCACTCTATACCGAATGTATTTTTCACCCCTTTTGGATAGATATAAATAAATAAATAAAATAAATGTGGACAACATCACATACATTGCTCTGAATCCAAAGTAAGTAGCTAAAGAACTTGTGTTATGGAATTCAGAGACAACGAAGGTACCACAAACACCCAGACCCGAGACAATGTAGAAAAGTTGTTTTCTTCGGGGATCGAACCCGGGACCTCAGAGCTGGCGACACCTTGAAACCGGTGTGTACGCCACTCGACCACGGAGGTCGTCGAATAACCTTTCAGTAACACTCTGTGTATCTACTCTTCTGCGTGGCTTTTCCCCGTACTATGTAGTGTTCGGCTCCCAGTCTCACCGACAGCTGAACACCAGCATGTTATAGAGCGACTGTCTGTCTGACAAACAACACATTAAGGCTCCGTTTCCACTAGAGAGAGACAGACATGTGCTAGGCTGCTGAGCGGTGCAAGGATTTGTAGCGGGATCTTTTTAGATGCGAGCTGAGGGTTGAGGTGTGTTGGAAGAAACGCCAGACCCTGTACCCAAGTGACATTACAAGCGTTAACGATGATAGAAATCGCTTAAATGACATTAAATGTATGGAAATGACATTTCATTTCGATAAGTCACGTGACTTAGACTTATAATAATATAATATCTTGGGACATGTTACACACGGTCATCTGATCCCAAACTAGGCAGAGCCTGCTATGACAACCAGACAACTGATAAACATACTTATATATTTCTAAATACATACATATTTTAGATAAATTACACCCAGACACAGAACAAATGATCGAGCTCATCACACAAAGATTCGTCGTGGGTGGGAATCGAACCCACGACCTCCGGTTTAGCAGTCAGGGTCACTAACCACTAGACCAACAGGCCCGTCTTGTCACTTCCATACATTTGAGCGATTCTATCATCAGCGTTAACGCTTGGAAAAATGTCACTTGGCTAGGCCAGCACACTTCTTTCTCTTGTTTTCCTCAATCCGCTAAGACGTTCACACAGGAGCTGCGCTGAGCGAGGCTAGTTAAATAATGAGATTCTATCCCCTGAATACTGAGACACAACTTAACTTTAAGACGTTCTTAAACGTCTATTTGACGCTACTTTACCTATTAAAGCGACAGAGACAGCATGAGACTTAACGGCGACTTAAAACTGATTGACATTTCGGTATTCAGCCATATTGCTTACTAGCTGTCCCCCGCGACTTTGTTCGCGTGTTTTAGTTTCAACGGTTTTTAATTTTTGCAACATTTTTCATTTATGCTCCGCTCCTATTGGTCGTAGCGTGATGTTATATAGCCTATAGCCTTCCTCAATAAACGGACTATCCAATACAAAAATAATTTTTCAGTTCGAACCAGTAGTTCCTGAGATTAGCGCGTTCACACAAACACACAAACTCTTCAGCTTTATAATATTAGTATAGATAACAAACATATACTTCACGACGCATCTTCGCTGATAGAAACGGAGCTTTATTGAGGAACATAATGTCCTATTAGGTATATTAATAGTAGAAAATAAACAACAAAACTGTATTTATATAGTTTATTGTACTATAAACCCTACAAAATCTACCAAAGGTTGTAGAAATACATTAAAAATAATCGCGTACAAAAATTACATAGGTATCTTAACTTAATAATAAATAATCACAATTTTTTATTACAAAATTAAACCAATTTCATTTTAAATACAAAGACATTGTTATGATAATCACAAGAACATTTTATACAGGCTGTTACGAAAATACGTGGTTATGTTTTAAAATACAGTATTTGCGCATGGAAATAAACAAATTTCTTCAAGGAGGCTATAGTCAATTCTCAACAAAATCATCGGTCTTCCCATTTAAAATTATCATCAGCTGATCAAAATTAGTACGACATTTTTTGGACGAGAGGCAGAGATCTAGGTGTTACTTTAAAAGAAAGTTGTTCATATTTATGGGCAGAAACAGTATTTCAAATATAACCGGGCATTGCCGTTACACCCTGTATACAAAACTTAGATTTTAATGCAGAGACAAATATAATGTTGCTTGTTGGTCTAGCGGATCAATAAATGAATTAAGGTTACAGGTTCAAACTCAAGCTGTGAAAGCCTAAGATGGCGCACACGGGCCACAGCCACCAGTACCCAGCGACAGCGTATTATTTTTCATATATTTAGTACTGACTGTTACCCGCGGCTCCGCCTGCGTGGATGTCGTTTATCGCGGCAAAAAGTAGCCTATGTCCTTTCTCAGGCTCTAGATTATCTGTGTACCAGTTCAATCGGTTCAGTAGTTTTGTCGTGAAAGCGCGACAGACAGACAGAGTTACTTTCGCATTTATAATATTAGTAAGGATAGAGGCGCCGCTCACGTGTTGCCAGTGGCGGCCACTCGCTACAGCAGACAAATATATAAAAGTGTGTTTAGTCGCTGGAGACCGGTGGCTGTCGGTGGCCCGTATGCGTCGACCCTTAGATACACTAACGAACAAATATAGCAACGTGTTGCACAACAAGCACAGCAACTAGAGTAAAGTCTAGCGACGTGCGAGCAAGTTACAAGTCTGTATAATAACTTTCGTGAGGAGTATTCGTAATTATTTAAAACGAAACGGTTTACTCACGCATATTCTCGGGATCGCCAGACTAGTTTCAGACTCAATAGGAGTCCCAGAACTAGTAGAACAGTTCGACTCGTGACACCACCGCCGCTCTGCCGCGTCAGCTCATGATTAGGGACTCCTATTGAGTCTGAAACTAGTCGGGCGATCCCGAGAATATGCGTGAGTAAACCGTTTTTTTTAAATGATTAAGTTACAAGTCTTGCGTCACGTAACATGTTGCAACACAGATAGAGAAGTGTATACATAGCGCGTCATGTTGAGGTATACTTTGTCCGCTAGTGTACGCTTGGCTTTACTGATAACTATTTATATTGTTTGCATTCTAATATCAGTTTTAATTTTATTGCTTTTGTAGTTATTATGAGTAATTTAATTTTAAGATACTAAAAATTACAAAAATCTAAATCATATGATACTATGTATTTACAACTAATTTTTGTTGTAAGTTTCCAATACTAAAGAGTTGATTTTTCCAAGGCCATATATTTTTATTCGTGGAATAAAATTGAAATCTGTCAATTTTGTAGGAAAAACTGTCAACAATTCAAAATTATTCCTCGGATAAAATTTTCTAGTCATGAAAAAATCTACCTTTATTGATAAATACGGTGGGTTTAATAATATGTATTTTTATTTATGTCACAGTGTCGGCAAAATTTAAAGCAATAAAACTATTAATTATTCCATAAAAACTAAACATAATTCAATCTATTATATTATTGGCCCTGATTCTGTTATAAACGAACTTAGCTATAGGCTATCGGCATCTTTTTCGCTTGTATTAAATTAGAAAAGGACAGACGAAAATTAGAGCTGTCTAATATAGTTCCGACCTTGGAGCATACATAGACAAGCATAGAGTGTGCGCATCACTAGTAGCCCGTTGTACCGAGATTTTTTTCTGTAAGTACTACGCTCGTTTACTGATTTAAGTGATTTTGTATACAACAGACATTTATGCGAAAATATCAATGTTTCCTAGGTAATATTAGGTTTTGAGATAGTTTTAATAAAACGGCTTGTTCTATTTAGATACAAGTTTTACTATTTTACTTGTTCATACTAGTGCCCACAGTTCATACTTGTTAGGCGCGCTCTATAGTTATCTTATTTTTACTATACCTCCCATACAAATTGGCCGACACGCAGAAACGTGTGCACTAAACACACAGTAATGTTCAAAGCCAATACTGTTCTGACATTTTTAAGTTAGTTGTATCTATCGCCGTCCTTTTCTTACGTTGTATGTTAGAAAGAGATAGCAATGCTTTAAGCTTAGTTTGTTAACAGAGTCAGTGCATCTTCTCTCTAACGTCAAATTTAGTAAAAATAAAAAAAAAGTGCAAAATTATTTTTTCAGTTTGGATAAAACAAACATTTATAATCCGGTTCGATGATGTCATAACACAAATTTTAATAATAAATCTTAACATTAAAATACAATAATACTTTTTTTATTTTTATTATATGATATTTTGATTATACTTCAGTGGTTGCCCAGTAGTGAGACAGTAAGTGGTCACCCATCTATGAATCAACCTCGGTAAGCGTTCTTATCCTTTACACTTGATTATTACCCATTTAATTTGGTTTTAAGGGTTCATAAAATGATTTTTTTTATTGCATTTTGGCTGGCCTTCATCTACCGCCGTCGTCTACGGCCGTGGGTTCGATACCCACTCAGGAAAATAATTTGTATGGTAAGCATGATCATTTGTTTTGTGTCTGAGTGTAATTTATCTATATATATAATATGTATGTATTTAGGAATATGTAAGTATGTTTATCAGTTGTCTGGTTGCCTTATACAGGCTCTGCCTAGTTTGGGATCAGATGGCCGTGTGTGAGTTGAAAGCCAAACCGTAAGGTTGGTTCACTAGATGTCTCATACGTCGCCCTAAAAGACGTAATAAAATAGAAGGCAAAATTTAAACTTCCGGGCAGTGACCGGTAGCTTAGTTGGTAAAGCGACTGGCGCGTCAAGCCAGAGGTCGCAGGTTCGAGTCCTGCCTGAGGTTAAAGTTTTTCCTTCTATTATTTGTATTTAATTACTGAAGCATAATCATAATACTATCTAAACTTATTACTACAGGATATAAAATTCCTATTTATCATTTATATAGTTCACTAATGATAATTTGGTAGACGACTGTGTGTGAAAAGTCAAAATCTATTTAGTCCGTCAGTTAGATAATAAAAAAATATATAGACACGTATTTTTTGCTTTTCCAAAATAAGTAAACGCTTACTACTTAAAGTGAATCAAACTTCAGGATTGGTGGTTTTTTTTTTGGAAGAGATTTACGCAGTAATCCTGAGCGCAGGCTTTGACTGCTTCACCGGACTTTTGGCGAGAACCTTAAGGACCAGCCAGAGCAATAGAAAAACTAACTACGTCAGCAACGTTCACTAAGGGCACCCCCTGTGGGGTTCGGACCTCGACTTAGTGCGTTGCTAACAATCTTAATAAGGCAAAAATAGCAAGAGAGGGCTGGATCTAAGTTATTATTATTTAAGGACATATTTTTATTGCTAGTTTGGCCGGCTCGGGCCAGCTTGATCTAGGGACGGGGGGGTAACATTTACGCTTCAATTATTTATACTCGGCGGGCCTCGCCGGCGAGGACGTAATATACGGCGGTTGTGTTTTGTATTGCTACTGCTAGCTAAATCGAATGCTTCTTAGAGAAGCGTTGTTTTATCGTCGGGGTAGGAGAGAGTATGTCTGGGCCGTTTGATTTTAGATGTGACTGAAGGTCGGTAACGCGAGGCCAGGAGTGGAGGCTGATAATGTCATGCTTGCGTACAAAATGCATGGAATTGTGACGTCACGCGACATTTGAAATCAATGTATCATCGTGAGTTTTTGATTATATAAAATAAGAACAAATACGTGTCTAATATTTTTTTATAAATTATATCTGACGGACATTACAAATAATTTGTCATCTACCCATAGTAGAATACTCAAATGCAACTCAATTTTAAGACGCCGTTAAGTCTGGTGCTGTCTCTGTCAGTTTAAGGTGGAAAGTCGAGACAGATAGTCATTTAAGACCGTCTTAAAGTTAAGTTGAGTTTGAGTATTCAGGTTATTATATATTACGAAATAGCTAAAGAAAATTTGGCTGCCATCAATATCTATACTTTCGCTTCAGTCCAAGTTAAATCGATAATAGTACGATAATCGATTTGGGAATCGAGTACTTGGTATTCCAAATCGATTAGTTAATTCGAATGTTTCATGTCATGTTGTCTTTACGATAATCGCTTCAAGAATCGAGAACTCGATATTTTTTAATCGATTAGTTATTCAAATTGATTATAAGGTTCTTAGAAATTTTATGATTTGTGATAAATTATTATCTAAAACATAGCTTTTCAACTTTTTTTTTCGTATTGTTTATGTCAAAGATTATTGCTTTTTTTATAAACATGGCTAATGATAAAATTCAGGTAAAAATGCCTATTTAATTAATTAATTATAATAATAATAATATTGTCACTACTACTAACAGGATACATGGAGTTAATGAGTTTAAAAACCCGCAATATTTGATTCAATTTAATACGTTAAATGTGGACAACATCACATACATTGCTCTGAACCCAAAGTATGTAGCTAAAGCACTTGTGTTTTTTAATTCAGAGACAACGAAGGTACCACAAACACCCAGACCTGAGACAATGTAGAAAAGTTGTTTTCTACATTGACCCGGCCGGGGGATCGGCGACCTGCCCCCCTAGACAAGTAGCATTTCGACAAGCGTTAACGATGATAGAAATCGCTTAAATGACATAAAATGTATGGAAATGACATTTCGTTTCGATAAGTCACGTGACTTGGACTTGTCACTTTCATACATTTAAACGATTCGATTAGCGTTATCGCTTGTCGATATGTCACTTGTCTAGGGGGGCTGGGACCTCAGAGCTGGCGACACCTTGAAAACCGGTGTGTACGCCACTTATTTACTTGACTGTAAATTTTAATTTGGATTTTTAATTTTTGCAACACTTTTAATTTATGCTCCGCTCCTTTTGGTTGCAGCGTAATGTTATATAGCTTATAGCCTTCCTCAATAAATGGGCTATCCAACACTGAAAGAATTTTTCAAATCGGACCAGTAGTGCCTGAGATTAGCGCGTTCAAACAAACAAACTCTTCAGCTTATAGATTAATATACATTCAGTAATAATCAAATCTAGGTTAATTGAAATAATAATAAATCTATATTTCTGTAATCACTCAAGAATTGAATCAAATATCGCGGGTTTTTCAAAGAGTATTTGTTATTACCATTACTCAATAGTTGTTTTATATAAATATTTAAATTCAAGATGTAATTTCTACAATATGGATACGACATACTAGCTGTTGCCCGCGGCTTTGCAGGCGTGTATGTCGGTTTTCGCGGCAAAAGGTACCCTATATCCTTTCTTGGGATCCAAGTTTCATCTAAATCGGTTCAGCGGTTTAGCCGCTAAAGCATAACAGACATACAGAGGTACTTTATTAGTATGTATTAATAACAAATACTCTTCGTTTTTAATATAAATGAGCTTACTTGATACAATGTTATTTCAATAAATAATATAATGTTTCTATACCGCACCTGAAACAAAATATATTAATAGTTAGTTTACAATGGTCTTGTATAAACCTACTGGGTTCGAGTCCCGGCTCACCAATGTGACTTTTTCAAAATTATATGTATGTACTTTCTTAATTATTTCAAGGTGTAATTTTGGTTAACTCAAATTTAAGTTATCTTTAAGTTTATGTATCACTTTTAAGGTGTAAAGTTATTAAATGGACATTTAAGAGCGTCTTAAAGTTCTAAATCAAAACCAGAACCAAACCAGTTTCGGGAGTAAACTTGCTGCTCTGGGAAAATTACGTATACGTCGTGGTGGCCTAGTGGTTCAATGAACGGATTTGTGTGCACAAGGTTGCAGGTTCGAACCCATTACAGGCAAGTACCAATGTGACTTTTTCAAAGTTATATGTACTTTCTTAATTATTCTAAGACATCATTGACAACCGGTGAAGGATAACATCGTGAGGAAAAACCTGGATTCCGACAATTGGAATCTGAAATCGCCAACACACAATGAGCAAGCGTGGTGATCAATGCTCGTTCCTTCTCTATATGAGAGGAGGCCTGCGCCCAGCAGTGGGAAATATATAGGCTGGTATGATATGATGAATCGACACGCTAAGAAGAAGAAGTATGGGGGGTTAGTGTACTTACGTTAAACGCTTTCAGCAGGACTCTGGAACTCAGCCAGCGCGTGGATAGGGCTGGGCTGCTTCTTCTGACTCCCGCGCCGGACCTTAGCGCGGACCTCCTCGGGCTTCTCGGGGCGGATGAGGGGCTTCTTCTCCGGAGCCTTCATGCGCCATACTACGATTGGAGACTGGGGGGAGAGAATATAATATTACTGTTAGGGATATAAGGGGGCATAGTCTACTATGTCAAAAAGGTTGATAAGATAAGATGGTAACAAGGTGTAAATACAAGGTGAGTTTCTTGCCTTTGTACAAACTAAAATTATAATAATAAATGTGGACAACATCACATACATTTCCCTAAACCCAAAGTAAGTAACTAAGGCACTTGTGTTATGGAATTCAGAGACAACGAAGGTACCACAAACACTCAAACCCGAGACAATGTAGAAAAGTAGTTTTCTACATTTCGATCCGGGGATCGAACCCAAGACCCGAGACAGAGCTGGCGACACCTTGAAAACCGGTGTGTACGCCACTCGACCACGGAGGTCGACAAATCAATTAACACCAATTTTTATTACGGTTTTGGTTGTCACGTAAATTGAATGAACTGGGTTATGTCAGAAGTATTTAGAGTACCGGTCAAAAATAGGGATCTCCAAAATTTTTTTTATGTCAAAAAATAATAAAAAAAAATTGACACACACTTTTTCTTTTTTTTACATGAGCCTAAACTCACAACAATGCTTTGAAAAGAAATGTCGCATGACGTGACAATTTCCCCACACCTAAATTTTGTTTTGTTCATCTACAAAGTGACTTCTTATTTTGATCAAGCATAAATTAAAGGTAATTTTGGATAACAGATAGCGCTGCACTCGCACTAAACAAAGTGGAAAGTACTCTTCAAGCGGATGCTAAATTATGTAGTGTTTAAATTCATGATAGCTCTGTAAAAAGGTATTACTATTTATCTGTATCGCTACAACCACCTGTACAAACTAGATTAAATAAATAAATAAATGTGGACAACATCACATACATTGCTCTGAACACAAAGTAAGTAGCTAAAGCACTTGTGTTATGGAATTCAGAGACAACGAAGGCACCACAAACACCCGGACCCGAGACAATGTGGAAAAGTGGTTTTCCCCGTTGACCCGGCCGGGGATCGAACCCGGGACCTCAGAGCTGGCGACACCTTGAAAACCGGTGTGTACACCACTCGACCACGGAGGTCGTCAGTGATTGAATATAAAATCTCTAAAATAAACAGGGATACAATAATGATTTGTCTATTACTATGTGATATAGATGTCTCTAAAAGCTAAAAATAATAATATTAAATTCTAAGTGCGGATTATGTAAAGAAAATGTCTGTGGACCTAAAAGCCAATTACTGTAATATCAATCAGTTTTAAGTCGCCGTTAACTCTAGTGCTATCTCTGTCACTTTAAAGTGTTAAAGCGACAGATAGATATTTAAGTACGACTTAAAGTTAAGTTGCGTTTTAGTATTCGGGGGTTAATTACTCAGTTCTGAACTTGGGATAGTACCAATGAGTGCTACAGTTATTGCGTTCACCAGTTGGCGCCACTGTCGCATCAGCTGTCAAAGCCCACCAACAAACTATGGTATTTGACATTTCGGACATCGAGTGTGACTAGCGCCTCTGGCGACGGTAGCCTTCATTAGACTTGAATTATTTATCTAAAAAAGTGTGTGTGTACTTATGTATGCACGTAAGAAGTTATACTTTTTTGGCGTAACAAGATAAAATTCTTTTTCATAAACTTGTGATTGACAGATTGGTATAAGAAATATTTCAATCTTCAGATTAAACTCGAAAACTGGCATCGGACATCTTGATATTTGTTATTTTTGACATTATGTAGTTTGGAAAAACTAAAATGTTGACTAGCTAACTTCAGGGTGTAGGTTTTCCGGTGTGCGCGCACATCGTAAAAAATTACTGTCACAATTCTTCCCTAACGCGCCAAAAGAAGTATAACTTCAAAATTTATTCACTAAAGAGATATCTAATGATATACAACCAACTTCTGACAACCAGTCTCACCAAGGCATACAGTATGACCCAGTAAATGTGTGTTTGTCAGACAGGCAGTCGCTCTATAACATACTGGTGTTCAGCTGTCGGTGAGACTGGGAGCCGAACACTACAGTGCGGGAAGAGCTAGCTACACGAAAGAAGTTTTGAAGATTCTCAGGTAACTTAGATCCACAGAAATTTCTACAAAGATATAAATAGACCTAGATAATGCAAAACTGTCTACGTCGCGTGTCCGGCATAAGCATAAAATGCTTAACGTGGCAACTGTCGCGCTCAGTCTGCATCGGTGCAGCGCTAGTGGGTTTCACCAATCTGTACCGGGCATTATTTTCAAACCAATTGTACCTACATAATTTTAAGTTGATTCTAGTTTAAAATCATCAGTAAATAGTGTTTGTTTGTAAAAAAAATTGACACACTCGGTTTTATACAGATCGTGACATGCGTTAACTAGGTCTAAATATATATATCTGTATATTTCTACCATAAAAAAGCTACTATGAATACCAAAATCTACCACTTACATAATTCTGTCCAGAGTTGAGCATTGTTAACGAATTAGCAACAAAATATATAATTAATATTTAGTGTAGCAATTTATAATATATAAAACTTTCGTTTTCATTACTAAATATATTGGATATTGACATTATCTCCCCCCCCCCTTCCCCCCACCCCTAGACAAGTGGCATTTCGACAAGCGTTAACGAGAAATCGCTGCTTATATGAAATAAAAGTTGTTGACGCATATCTTTATCTAATAATGTACCTACATTGAATGTACAAATCTTATTTTTAAGAGAGTAACGTATGGAGTTTCTCGCCGGTTCTTCTCCATAGGAAGGACACTTTGGAACCGCGCACCTAGAGTCATTTAGTTCTGTAACTTTAACGTTTCTTAAGCGCCTTTTTGAGGTTTATAAGAAATAAAAACTTTTGATTTAATTTGATTGGATTTAAATGTATGGAAATGACATTTCGTTTCGATAGGTCACGTGACTTGGACTTGTCACTTCCATACATTTGAGCGATACGATCAGCGATATCGCTTGTCGAAATGTCACTTGTATAAGATGCCTTATGTCAAATCGCTATTACCGGTATACCGAGATAAAGAGAAGTTGTTAACTTCAAGGGTTATACATATGAGCGAAAACTTAACCGTCACTCAGTTTTAAGACGTCGTTAAGTCTCATACTGTCTCTATCACTATAAGGTAAAGTAGCGACAGATTGACATTTAAGTTCGCCTTAAAGTTAAGTTGGGTTTGAGTTGGGGATTAGCCTATTCTACTTAACTTAGCCACTCTCAAGACTTACGCATACCATCTTAAGCCGAGATTAATATTACTAAGCACGTTCTTTGCCTTAAAATGTATTAACCGACTTCATAAAAAAGGAGGAGATTGACAATTCGTAAGTATGGTATTTATTTGTTCATATAGCGCATGTCGAAAAATGTAAAAAAAAATATCATTTTAAATTATAGTAATATAATAATATCTTGGGACAACTCACACACGGCCATCTGATCCCAAACTAGGCAGAGCCTGTATTATGGCAACCAGACAACTGATAAACATACTATATATAATATATATATATATTTCTGTGAGTAAACCATTTTGTTTTAAATAATTATATATCAATACTCCTCACTAAAGTTATTATACTGAAATGACGGATATAAGAAAAATATTGTCAACATCTCTATTGGTAAAGGACGTGCTTAGTGAAGTTTATTTTACGTATCTTAGCCAATAGTTTTTATCACTTAGCAAGCCATTTTCAAAGGAAAAATATATCATATACGGGGTTTAATAGTTTTATTTTGATATTATTACGATATTCATTCCAAGCCATGTTTAAATAATTCAATATTTTATGAAGCCATTGCATAATATATTTGCAATTTCCAAGCATACTTGTGTACTTAACTTTATCGCGTACTCAAAACTTAATCTATTTAAGTAGCACTTAGGTAGATGACTCATTTTTTAATGCATGTCAGATAGATTAATAAAAAATATTAGACACGTACTTTTTCTTTTTTTACTTAATCAAAAATTTACGATACATTGATTTGAAATGTCGCATGATGTCACAATTTTGTGCGAAAGCGACGTCATCAACCCCCACTCCTGAACTTTGATTGGCTTTTATCCTCAGAAGGCTTTAGACATGCCTGTTAGGGATTTGAATAGGACTACATAATATTTATTATATGTAAATTATTACAATATTTTTTTTTTTATTATCTATTGTGCTTCAGGCATCAGACTATTGTTAATGTGTCGACAATGTAATTTGAAGTAAAATGTACGATTTCTTAATTTTTTTTTTTCTTTTTTTTTGTCATATTTACTACATTTTGCTATTTACGTTGTTGTCGCATATTTTAAGATAATTGTATTTCTTTTTTAACATTGTATGTATATACAACATATTACCTTTTTTTTAAAAGAGTAACCTATGGAGTTTCTTGCCGGTTCTTCTCCATAGGAGTGACATTTTGGAACCGCGCAACTAGAGTCATTTAACGTTTTGAATGTGCCTGAAAAGGCATACTTGAAATAAAAATATTTTGATTTTGATTCGCTTCATCAGACAGTGTTTTTATTCTATTGAAAAAGCTAAATATACGTGTCTAATATTTTTTTATTGAAGTAAAACTTCTTTACGCACGCTTGACTTGGGAGTAAGCTGGTGAATGCGTGACGAGAGCGTTACGAAAAGTGTGATCGGGCGAGGCGAACGGAAGTTGAGAGGGAGATATAAGTTAGTGAAGATAGAGAGAGAGTTACGTTTCGTATATTACTGTAGGGCAAGAGAGAGGTGCGAGCACACATTTTCTTTCTCTCTTCCTCTCATAGCCAGTTACGTTTCGTATATAAAGAAGTTTTACTTCAGTCATGTGATCTAAAGCACACTCGTTTTTTTTATCTAACTGATGGTCATCTACCATATAATTATCGATAGCCTGTTTTAATACGCGTTGCAATTACTAAGCCGCATTTCATATGTTTCTTCAAACCACTGTTACCATATACGATATTTTCATGCATAATATAATATCATAATGCAATACTGTTACTTGAAATCATCTTGATACTTGCATTATTTATTAGTTGGTTACAATTATTGATCTTAAACGTCGACTTTAGCTACTTGGTCGTAGTGTCTTCTTTCATCTGTGCATAGACAATACCGGCCTTTTGGTATAGGTTAAGCAACGCTAGCCAAGGTCAGACAATGATGGGTGACCAAATAATTTTTCATGAACGCATATATCTTTTCGTCTAAGTTCTTTCAATAAACATTATATTTTTTGTAATAGTTTTGAAGGTTATGTTATCAATCGAAAAAGGGTGAGCATTTAGTAGCTTTTTAGGACCTCAGGTGTTCACTTGTAACCATCAGAGAAGTGCGAGCTCTTATAAATCGATTTAAAAAAAAAGGAGCTCCTTAATTCGATGTTTTTTTTTGTCACGCAATATCTTCGGTAATTGTAAATCGATTTCAAAAAATATTTCTGTCATCGATAGGTTATAGAGGTTATCCCATATGAATTTCATCAAAATCGGTTCAGTAATTTTGTTTCTTACTAAAGTCGTTTTTTTTTACATTTATGTGTAATAAATTATTAATGTAACTTGTGTAATCAGCCCTATCAAGACAGAATACATATTATAGGCTTCTTTTAGTCAAGATAACCAATATTCTCGCAGGCAAAGCCGATCGTTAAAGCTATATTTAACATTATAAATGCAAAATTAACCCTGTCTGTTTCGCTTTCACGATAAAACTACTAAACCGATTTGGATGAAACTTGGTATGGGGTAAGATTAAATCCCAAGAAAGGACATAGGCTAGTAATATATAAAGATATACTTACAGCAATAGTTCCTTGGCGCGTGTATTTCGTGGACGCGACGTAAGATGCCTTAACAGTCAGGACAACAGCATTCATTAAATTCTTAGCGGCTTGGATTAGCGAGGTGGCACTGTCCAGCTGAAAACAAAGTCAAATCAAATTAATAATATTTGTAACTAGGATAAAAAAAGAACACAACTTTTACAAGTTACAAACACACAGACCCGAGACAATGCAGAAAAAGGGTTTTCTACATTGAACTCGGGACCTTAGAGCTGGCGACACCTTGAAAAGCTTTTTTTAACGCCACTCGACCACGGAGGTCGTCAGAGTCAGATTTTTAAAGGAATAATAAGCACGCTACATATACAGAGTGTTACCGAAAGGTTATATCTATTCAGAAGGGGGTGAAAACTACATCTGTTATTGAGACAGTTTCTCTATATCAGATGTACTCATTACCCTTTTTGGATAGTTAAATACATAACGTATTTAACGCGAGATACAAGTGAAACAACTGGCCGCCATTAGTACACTGTTTATTCCTTGGTCTATGGCGCGGGTGGTGGACGCAGCCACACACACACACAGATGCACAAGCACACATACACAACAGATAGACATTACCTTTCGGTAACACCATGTATATATGTGTATTTAAAAGTAAAGAACCTGAACAAGCGCGAGTCTGACTCGCGCATCAATCGTTCCAAAAAATACATAAGACCCAATCACCAATAACATAAAGCCAAGATAAATCGGATGTAAACCGTACAAGAACAAACACAATAGCTACCTAAAATCCTTCACAAAGCGCGACTTACTCCAAGCCGGTCCGGTCTAAAAACCGGAAATAAACCGGACAGAAATCGTACAAGAACAAACACAATAGCGTGACAAGAATCTTCAACAAAGCACGACATACTTATTCTAAACAAGTGCGGCAAAATTACCGGATTTATACCGGACAAGAACGAACACAGCAGTTTGGTACAAAATAGTGTATAAGCAGCAATCATTCCGGCAAAAATCGTCCGATATTTTTGCCGGACTAATTGCTGCTGTCGGACGAAACCGTACAAAATCGTACTTGAACAAACACAGAAGCTTACTACTACTTGACTCCTCCACAATAATACCGCAACATAGTAAAACCAGTCCGGTAAAATAACCGGACGACATTCATAATAAAACCGGCCATAACCCGTACAACTCACCCCGGAGACTACGAGTGCGCCAGAATTCTGCGCGTCGGACTGCGTTTGCGAGTTCTAAAGATATAATATTAAGGAACATAACAATTATTATCAGAAATATTTTCTATACAAATATTATAAAGAGGAAAGATTTGTAGGTATGTGTGAATGTATGTAACGAATCATCTCAAAAACTGCAAGGCCGATTTCAAAAATTCTTTCACTACTTGAATACTACATTATTCCATAAAAACCTAGGTTATAGTATTTTTGAATAATAAATGTCACCCATGCGATGCCGGTGCGGGCTAGTCAGATATAAACCGGAACGGTTGAGTAACCATCGGGAAAGAAGGGAATAATCAAGATAAAATCTGAACACCAACGAAACGTTTTCTGGACTCTATCAGACCGTGCCGGACATAAACCTGAACGCCGGACACGAATCGGAAATGAACCGTACAGCCGGATACAAACCGGACTCCAGCTAAATGCGCTCAGAAGTTAACAACACCGTGCCGTTAAGAAAACGGACAGCCGGATACGAACTGGATACGGTTTTTTAACTTACCCCGCTCACAATGAGCTCGCCGGATATGTTCTGCACGTCGGCTTTGACCTTGCTTGTGATTTGTATCTGGTGGCAGTAGAGGGCGATGCGCTGTAGGTAGGCGAGCAGATCCTGTTTGGTCGACGATTCTGGGCACTGCGAGAGAAAAAGAGATGTTTTAGTATAATAGGGATGTTTACTGGGTATGAAAAGTTAAAATCTATTTAGTCCGTCAGTTAAATAATAAAAAAATATTAGACACGTATTTTTTTTTTATCAAAACAATACAAAACTATAAAGATACAGCGATTTAAAGTTCAGTAGTGGGGGTTTATGACGCCACGCCGTCGTATAAATTGTCACACGTAGTGACGTCACGCGACATTTACATTCACTGTATTTTGCTCATTTTTTATTTGCAGAAAAAAAAGGAAAAATACGTGTCCAATAAAATTCATTAATCTACGAGGAGGACATTAAAAAAAATGTAGGAAACATGCCCGTTATAAATCCTCAATTTTTATTATGTACTAGCTGTTTCTCGCGGTTCCACCCGCGTGGATGTCTAAAAACGACTAAAACTACTAAACCGATTTATATGAAATTTGGTAATTAGATGAGCCTGAGAAAGGACATAGGCTACTTTTTATCGCGATAACCGACATCCAACGCGGGCGGAGACGCGGGAACAGCTACTTATGTCGAAGAACATTTTGTCTTCATAGTGTGTCCTTGTCTTTACTTACTTGTTCAGCGATCTCTCGAGTCAACTTGTCCAGCTTGGTGCCAGCTTCGGATATCTTCTTGGCGGCATTGATCACATCCATGGTAGTCTTGAGAGGGCCGCGTCCTCTGCAGAAGAGAAGAGGAAGAAGAATTAGAAGATACGATTAATATTGAATGTTCTGCATCTATACATAGTTTAAGACGCCTCGTTTGTTCCTTTATCAGCGAACTCCACCTAAATTCGGGGAGGCATTTTTGCAAACTAAAGATAATTGTAAATTTTTCGCTTTCAATCCTTATCGCTTTACTATCGCATGTTAGGTAATACCTCCGGGGGTAACATTCATCACTTACCTAGTAAAATCTGTCATTTCCAACATAATCATGCACATATGCTTCGCTAGCATTATAATATCGTTGCCGGCGTCATCCCACTTCGCCACCTCGTTGTCGAAGGTCATCTTCTCGCGACGGAAGAGCTCCACTTGCTGAAGGATCTTGCGTTTATCTTCCTCTGTCATTTTCCGCATGGCTTCCTGGGGGTAAGAGTAAGGGGGATGGGGTAAGTTTTGGCGTTTATAATTCCGTAGAATGCGCGCAAAATCTAGCGCATTCTTTCATCTGAGTATAAATTAGACATTGTTAAGTTAAAGGTGAATTTGCTATATTAACTTTTAGATTGAAGCTTCAACTCTGTTGTGTATTGACCCATTTACATAACTGGACCTCTGGACAAGTAACATTGCCTAGGGGGCAGGTCCTTTAATAAGTCCTAAATCTATACTAATATTATAAAGAGGTAAAGTTTGTAAGTAGGAAATAATCTCTAGTATAACTAAACCGATTTTGCAAATTCTTTTAACAGTAGTAAGCTACATTATTCCTGAGTGCTATAGGCTATATTGCTGTGCTTCCTAGGCAAAGCCGGGAGGAATCGGTAGTTAAGTAATGTATGTATTTAATACTTACTCGAGCGTTAGTGATTCCGCTTATGTCTGGGTACTCGTCAACACCGTGCTCACCAGTATGAGCGCTTGCTGTAAAACATAGGTAATATTGTTATATTAATACAAGTATTTAAAGGCTAAAAAATAAATTCAATTTATATAGGTATTAATATAAGAGAAATCTAGATAAGATTTATATACCGACAAGAATCCAAAAGTAGTATGTTTTCAATCATACCAATTTAAGGGAAAAGTAATATCTAAAAACTTCTAATAATCACAAACACTACTTATACGTAAAAATACGAATTTTCTATTTCAAGTATACAAAAAATCTACTTAATAAAGCATACCACAACACTTCAACCTGTACAGTCAATCAGACGTCAGTGGTAAACATCTATTTTAAAATAAATATTTACTATAAAATATAAACACAGTTTACGGCAAAATTTTACTACTGACGTGAAGTCAACTGTACTAACACCAATATTATCTAAGATGATAATGAAACCCAAGCTTTTACACCATATAAAGCTTTTATAAAGAATACTAACTTAATTACCATATCTACATCTGTTTTTTATATCCATGTAGATAGTTAACTAGTCGATTAATCGTCTCTATTACTCAAAGGCTAAATGGTAGATAACTCAATGTTGAGTTAGGCTCGCCTCTGTACATCACATGTGAAATTGCTATATCTTGTTAATCTTTTTTCGTGTGTACAATAAAGAATAAGAATTAATTTACAAGTCAATACTACTAATCTCAAAAGCATATTTTATTACATTCTCAATGCCTATTCGACTATTATACATTCATATTATTTTTACTGATCTTTATACTTTATCCCTTATAAAAACTATTCAACCAAACACTTTATTACCACATTATCATACACAGAACCCATTTATTTTATACCACCACCAAAATTGTCCCACCCAATTTTACCCTACGGTTCCCAAAATAGTACCATCCCCCAGTCCACCCAATCACTTTACCCCGCGATTCTCATATTAACCTGTATTAACTTAGTCGCGTTACTAAACCTTACCTCCCTCCCGTCCCTAGATAAAACTGGCCCGAGCTGGCCACTGGCAACTAGCAATAAAAATATGTTCTTAAATAATTAAAACATAGATCCAGCCCTCCCTTGCTGTTTTTGCTTTATTAAATTGATAGCAACGCACTAAGTCGAGGTTCGAACCCCAACCCTTAGTGAACGTTGCTGACGTAAGGTCGTCAGGTGAAGTATTCTAAGCCTGCGCTCAGACTAACTACAAAGATCTCTTTAAAAAAAAAAATCTTATTACTTTACCCCACCATCAGTCAGTTGCATTACCCTTACTACTTACATCGGGTCCTAATCTACATGACCATATCTTCATACACCCTATGACCTTACCCCACTATCACCCAGTAACATTACCCCGGTTACCCCTTGCTACTCACATCGGCTCCTAGTCTCCATGGTCATATCTTCGACGGGTTCGAATTCCGTGTCTGTATCGAGGTCCTCGCTCGTCTGCGTTAGTAACATGCGAACAAACACAATGTCAAACATGCACGCACAGGATTTTGTTTGTTTTGTAGTATTTTGGGCGACTTAAAAGTATTTGATAAACTCATTGAATTTAATCTTAACTGTACGTTGAATGTCTTAGTGGCTAAATAGTTAAATGACTAAACTTGTATGTACTGTCTTAGGCTTGCACAGTAGTTCATGTCTTCGTTATATTTTCTCACTGTAAGTTCTGCTGGAAACTATGCTTCGCGATTTATCTTGACATTAAAAATGTTTACGCAACGAAATCGGGACGAAATCATGATTTTATCTATTTAGTTTTTGTTGAACTTAAAATCAATGAATTTTATTTTGATTATCATTTATACTTGAGTGCGTACTCTGACTCTCTAGACAGTACTTGGTAAGTATTTTTCAAGAATTTACGACTGTATTTGTCTAATTTGTACCTGCACCTTTTAAGACGTAATTCTAGTCAATTAACCATAAGCACAAGACGACATAGTAGTCATAATACCAGCAATGACGAGCTATAACAGTATGTTAAGGCATCGTGACATCCTTTGGTACTATAAATATTTAGGTATTCATAATACGTTTCAAACAAAATCCTGCCTATTTTAACACAAAATGAATGATGAGACAAAAAAACATAAAGGATTATAAATGTATACGGTTTTATTATGACTTTCAGTAATAAAACTAACCATTATACATTCATAACGTCGTGTTTGAAATATAATTTGAAGTGTTTTAGAAAAGAGGTTTTTAAGATTATAATTTTGACTTTACACACGTAAATCATATTTCAACTACAAAATAAAAGTATTTAATGACCAGTGAACACAGGAATCGAACAACTGTTTTGTAGCTAGCAACTTATTTAGTTAGCACAAGTATTAACTCTTAAATCGTTACTCACACAGAAAATATTCTGTATCGTAAAGCTATCATCATTCATTAACAACGGGAAATGATTAAAGAATCAATTTTAAGCCATATTTTATCAAAGTAAAAACTTTATTTACCTCAAAATAATATAAGTTGCTAGCGAACAAATACAATTGACACCGATTCCCCACAAAACAACATAAATCAACCGAGACGAACACAATTAGCAACCAACAGCATCCATAAACACATGTCTCCGGCAACCCGACATTGGTTGCTTATATAAAAGACAACCAATATTAACAGCGGTCGCTAAGCCAGAAATAATTAGCCAACTAATAGCATTCACATTAAACACAATGTCTCAGGCAACCCAGTATGAAGGTTGCTTACATTTGCTGCGGGTCTCCAGCGTATAATGCTCGTCAAGTTCAACGTCCTCTGGATCTAATTCTTCTTCGTCCTATTACAAGGTGGTTGATTAAGACATGATTATAAAAACTATTGCACTATAAACTCCACTAAAATTCTTAAACATTCAAAAACAAATTTAAGGACTTCTTATTTTTTTTTACAAAGTAAGTTTTACCTACTTGAGTATATCTCTTTTTTTTTAATTACTCCCGCACTAAGGAATTTACTTGTGCCGCGGGGGGTTTCACAAACATTCAAATCACATGCACAAAGAACACCTAGACTTGAAACAAGCATTTGTGGGTCACACAAATGCTTGTCCCATGCGGGGATCGAAACCGCGGCACGTCGCGCACAGTGGTAATTGGCGTGGTGACCTATACCACTCGGTTACCCGTGCAGTCAATGTCAAAATGTTTTTAGCACTTTTGACCGCTTAAGCGCGGGAATCGAACCCGCTGATTTTGGAACCGCATCTACAGGGCTGACACTGTATATTATTAGTAAACAAAAAGAAAATACGATCACACATATTTTAATCCATATAATGAATATTTTGAA
Source organism: Diachrysia chrysitis (assembly GCA_932294365.1). Taxonomy (NCBI): domain Eukaryota; kingdom Metazoa; phylum Arthropoda; class Insecta; order Lepidoptera; family Noctuidae; genus Diachrysia; species Diachrysia chrysitis. The sequence goes on from OW028671.1 coordinate 5,133,254, forward strand.
TCCTTAGAATCGAAACACTCCCCCCAATAGTTACCCCAAAATCCCTATTTACCTCTTTTCTCTTTCTTATTTAGCTTTAATCAAATAAAAAGTTTTGTGGAGGTTAGATAGAGACTATTTATGACACAGCTTCTTTTCTTCTTCTCCCTGTCCTGTTGCAAGAAAGCAAATAATTATATTTCTTGCATCAATTCCTAAAACTCATCATCTCAGCATTCAGTCCTTTCTTTTTCATAATTATCATCTTTCACACAATCCATCTAACTTTCTTTTGGTCTTTCTCTGCCTGTATATCCATCCACTGACATTACGACACATCTTCATACGAAATCCACAATGGCTACCCCGTAAGCGCATTGCTTCACTAACTTGACTAGGGATGACTTGGACATTCTTCAACTTGATCCTCGCTCCCTCTCTCTCTCTCTAGTCAACTCACCCTATTCATGAGCACAGCTCTGCGGATTTCCCTCACGGCGTCGTACACCAATCTGCTGGCGTCTATGAAATCATTCTCGTCGAGAGCTGCGCCCGCGCCGCCGCCGAGAGCTGAGACCGCTGCGTCGACTCGGACACCGAATTTTGACATTACTGTTGAAAGCAAAGAGAATACAAGAGTTAATAAAATTATATATGTAGGTATTTGTTTTAAGGAAATGCAAATTTCGTGGGCTGTTTGCTAGGATATGCATCAAAGAAACAGGTAGAAAAATTATATAAAATACAATCATTTCCAAAATCTGGATAATGATGCTAAATGTATGTCCGTCCGGGGATCGAACCCGGGATCTCAGAGCTAGCGACACCTTACAAACCGGTGTGTACGCCACTCGACCACGGAGGTCGTCAAAGTATATGTATCATATATTGTAATTGTTCAAGTTTTCACTTCTGTCAGCTCCTCCGGAGTGCAACAATAATGTATTGAATGTATAAATCTTATTTTTAAAAGAGTGACCTATGGAGTTCCTTGCCGCTTCTTATCCATAGGAAGGACATATTGGAACCGTGCACCTAGAGTCATCTAGTTTTGTAACTTTAACGTTTCTTAAACGCCTTTTTGAGGTTTATAAGAAACTAGCTGTCCCCCGCGACTTTGTTCGCGTGTTTTAGTTTCAACGGTTTTTCATTTTTGCAACTTTTTTCATTTATGCTCCGCTCCTATTGGTCGTAGCGTGATGTTATATAGCCTATAGCCTTCCTCAACAAACGGACTATCCAATACAAAAAGAATTTTTCAATTCGAACCAGTAATTCCTGAGATTAGCGCGTTCAAACAAACAAACTAACAAACAAACAAACAAACAAACAAACTCTTCAGCTTTATAATATTAAGTATAGATAACAACTTTTAATTTTATTTAATTTGACTGCTTTTTTGTACATTACGCGACCTATGTGTGGTAATAAATGATATTTTCTTTATTTCTTGTTCTTTTTGCCGCGATAGCCGTCATCCACGCGAGCGTAGTCGCGTGCGAATGCTAGTTCAAAGAATAAAGGGATGATGAAATTTTATACGAGACTAGCTGTCTCCCGCGACTTTGTTCGCGTGTTATAGTTTCAACGGTTTTTCATTTTTGCATCATTTTTCATTTATGCTCCGCTCCTATTGGTCGTAGCGTGATGTTATATAGCCTTCCTCAATAAACGGACTATCCAATACAAAAAGAATTTTTCAATTCGAACCAGTAGTTCCTGAGATTAGGGCGTTCAAACAAACAAACAAACTCTTCAGCTTTATAATATTAGATAGTATAGATTTTCGTCAACTATAGTTGTATTTTAAATTAGTTCGTATTTAATTTCAACAAGATCATTAAACAATTATTTTATAACCTCAAGGGTGTTACAACAATATAAATTCCGTATTTATTTTAAATAAAACAAACATTTCGTCAAGTCCTTCCTAGAACTTCTCACATAAATCAAATGTGGACGTTGTTATGGATGGTGTTGTCAAGATGAATTAATGTATGCATTTATTTACAGAATATTAAATTACAACGATCGTCTGGACTGTAAAAGAGGCTGACCTATAAGTTTGTTTTGACATTTCTTCTCAGGGTAGCCAGTTAGGAAATGCCGAATCCAGAGAGCTAAAAATACTTTTTTATATGACATAGCTGTCCCCCGCGACTTTGTCCGCGTGTTTTAGTTTCAACGGTTTTTTATTGATGCTCCGCTGCTTTTGGTCGTAGCGTAATGTTATAAAGCTATGTTATATAGCCTTCCTCAATAAATGGGCTATCCAACAACGAAATATTTTTTTAAATCGGAGCAGTAGTTCCTGAGATTGCCGCGTTCAAACAAACAAACAAACTCTTCAGCTTTGTATATTAGTATAGATATATTCCGTCTAATGGTTGCCTGGAAGAAATTGACGTGCGCAATAAGGCCACCGTTTGTACCAAAGTTGAATTCTTTTTTGACGTGACAACGTCTTATAAATTGGTTTGCCGGGTGACACTTCAAGAAACTGGGTAACGCTCCGCTCACGTTATGCGCTCACAATGAGAGCGAGTGAGAGGCACGCGTCCCTTCCACTCGGGCATGGTTAGCCCGCCTAAGAGCGAGAGAGACAGACATTGACATTGACAGTCGTTGTCACGTAAAACTTTCGCCCGTATACCGACTTTACAGGCAACCAATATTTTTTTTTTATGTTTCTTTTTGTTTACGGTGTACGTGTACAATAAAGAATAAATAATTAAATAAATAAATGTGGACAACATCACATACATTGCTCTGAACCCAAAGTAAGTAGCTAAAGCACTGTGTTATGGAATTCAGAGACAACGAAGGTACCACAAACTCCCAGACCCAAAACAATGTAGAAAAGTGGTTTCATAACACCATCCATTTAATCTTTAGCCGGCGATGTCGTAAGAACATGTTTGACATGAATATTGATGGGTCGCGCCTAAACAACCTTGACCTCACGCGACATACCTTACAAGGTCCATACGGGAAGGAAATAATATTATAACGATAAATTATTATAATTCATAAATACTACTAAGCTGTGGCTCCTATCAATAAGCCTATGTCCTTTCTCAAGCTGTTGACTATCTGTGTACCAAATGTCATTTAAATCGGTTCACTTGTTTTGGAGTTTATAAAATTAGTAACGATCGCATTTATAAAATTAGTAACGATTATAATTTATTATTATTTATAGAGAATATAGAAATATCGCAAATAAGCTCCCTTATTAAGTTAGGGATTCAGATTTGATCCCATTCGTAAGGAACCCTAAACACAATGTAATCAATAAACAAGTATTGCGTAGTATTTGGTAAAACGTTTTAAAACCAAATATAGGCGACTTAAAGGTGAAGGATGTATTTTACATAGATCTATAAACAAATAGACTTGATATATATATCTAAATATTTATATATAACTCAAAGGTGACTGACTGACTGACATAGTGATGTATCAATGCACAGCCCAAACCACTGGATAGATCGGGCTGAAATTTGGCATGCAGGTAGATGTTATGACGTAGGCATCCGCTAATAAAGGATTTTGACCAATTCTACCCCCAAGGGGATAAAATAGGGGATGAAAGTTTGTATGAAACTTTGTCAATTTTAAACCGATCGGGCTGAGACTTTGCATGCATAAAGTTAATATGACGTAGGCATCCCCTAAGAAAGGATTTTTAATAAATACCACCCATAAGGAGATAAAATAGGCGATGAAAGTTTGTATAAATCTTCTTAGATTTTCGACACGCTAAACAAAAGTAAAGCCGCAAAAACTACATCTAATTAATAATAATACTTCTTAACGCGAGCGAAGCGGGGGCAAAAGCAAGTCTATATGTATAAATGAATCGCCGAAATGTATGTACGCGCATAACTTTCGAACGACTGCACCAAATTTGATAATTCTTTTTATTTTGGGTTCGGTATTGGCAGGACATGGTTTGTATAAATAAAAAAAAATATATATATCGAAATCATAATATCGAAAATTTATGAGAGCATAAGAAAATAGATTTTATTCAAAAAACGTTGAACTCACATAAAACCTTAGTGCAATGCAATACTTTTTAAATTTGGAATGATTAAACCTTTTCGACTTCTACGCGGACGAAGTCGCGGGCAAAAGCTAGTATGTAATAAAAATGTTAGTGTAATAATAATATGATTAGTTAGAGTGGATTGCAAACCTATTCAATTATCCGTGTGTACTATAATAGGCATGTTTCCTATTTTTTTTTTAATGTCCGCCTGGTAGATTAATGAATTTTATTGGCCACGTATTTTTTCTTTTTTCCTGCAAACAAAAAATGATCAAAATACAGAGAACGGAAATTACGCGTGACGTCACTCCTCGCTACAATTTTTACCAAGGCGTGGCGTCATAAGCCCCCACTCCGAAACTTTAAAGCGTTTTATCTTTGTAATTTTTTATTGTTTTGATAATAGAAAAAATACGTGTCTAATATTTTTTTATTATCTAACTGACGGACTAAATAGATTTTAACTTTTTATACCCAGTCAACATCACTATACAAGCTGATGAAAGCTTGTTTAAAAAAAAAATAACTTCAGATTTTTTTTAAAGCTTTGCCGGGTCTAAGGTTTTCCTAACTCTATAAGGCACAGGTCAAGTTTAATAAGACTCGGTCGCTGCATATAATAAATTAACAAGTATAATACAGGAAATATCATGCAACCATTTTTTACATACAACACATTCCATATGACGACCTCCGTGGTCGCGTGGCGTAAACAACGGTTTTTAAAGTGTCGCCAGCTTTGACGTCCCGGTATCGATCTCCAAACGGGTCAATGTTAAAAACCACTTTTCTACATTGTTTTAAGTCTGGGTGTTTGTGGTACCTTCGTTGTCTCTGATTCCATAACACAAGTGTTTTCTTTTTATCTTTATTTTATTTGAATAGATTTTAATATTTGTGAGGATCAATGTTTGTTCGTTTGTTAGTCTTTCGCGCTTAAACTACTTTATCAATTTGGATATATCTATACTTACTAATATTATAAAGCTGAAGAGTTTGTTTGTTTGTTCGTTTGTTTGTTTGAACGCGCTAATCTCAGGAACTACTGGTTCGAATTGAAAAATTCTTTTTGTATTGGATAGTCCGTTTATTGAGGAAGGCTATAGGCTATATAACATCATGCTACGACCAATAGGACCGGAGCATAAATGAAAATGTTGCAAAAATGAAAAACCGTTAAAACTAAAACACGCGAACAAAGTCGCGGGGGACAGCTAGTTTTTTATAAAATAACGATTCTCGCTTTTGTGAATTTACTCACAGTATCAATGTAACATTTATATCATTTGCACTAGGAACACGCAGACTTGGAACAAGGATTTTTAACTGAATTCAAAGGGAAGAGGATCTCAAATCGACGGGTTTTTTGTATGTTTGTTTCACGAAATCTCTGGCAATTTCGAATCCATTGAAAAAAATACAGTTTATTTATAAATAGACAAGGTTTTTTTCTTATTTTATGTAAGCAAATACACACGAAGATACATAATTCGAAATGTCGCATTTTGTGCACAACAATTACCGTCACTAACCACTCCTGGGCCTCTAGACAAGTGATAATGCGACAAGCGATAACGCTGATCGAATCGCTCAAATGTATGGAAGTGACAAGTCCAAGTCACGTGACTTATCGAAACAAAATGTCATTTCTATACATTTAACATCATTTAAGCGATTTCTATCATCGTAAACGCTTGTCGAAATGCCACTTGTCTAGGGGGGCTGAACTTTGATTAGCTTATTCTACTTAGAGTTCTATTTTAATCAATAGGCATGTTTCCTATTTTTTTTTTAATGTCCGCCTTGTAGATTAATGAATTTTATTGGACACGTATTTTTTCTTTTTTCCTGCAAACAAAAAATGATCAAAATACAGAGAACTGAAATTACGCGTGACGTCAACTTTTTTTTTTTTTTCGGAAGAGATTTACGCAGTTATCCTGAGCGCAGGCTTTGACTGCTTCACCGGACTTTTAGCGAGAACCTTAAGGGCCTCCAGCCAGAGCAATAGAAAAACTAACTACGTCAGCAACGTTCACTAAGGGCACCCCCTGTGGGGTTCGGATCTCGACTTAGTGCGCTGCTAACAATCTTAATAAGGCAAAAACAGCAAGGGATGGCTGGATCTAAGTTTTTATTATTTAAGGACATGTTTTTATTGCTAGTTTGGCCGGCTCGGGCCAGCTTGATCTAGGGACGGGGGGGGTAACATTTACGTTACAATTATTTATACGCGACGGGCCTCGCCGGCGAGGACTATAGCATACTTATTTTTACTTTAATTTTACCGGAGTTTAGAATCGTCTTATGTAAAACCGGTCTTATGGATTTCCATGCATTTCTCAATAAATAAAATGTCAACACTGATTAGCGTCTATTGTACATAATCTCAGACGTTTCTATTTGTGAATGACATTTTGAATGTCATTAAAGGTCAATAGGTCACATTATAATTCGTTAATGATCTTGAACCGAACGAAAGTGAAATTTATTCAATACTAATAGGTAATGTATACTAATATTATAAAGCTGAAGAGTTTGTTTGTTTGTTTGAACGCGCTAATCTCAGGAACTACTGGTTCGAATTGAAAAATTATTTTTGTATTGGATAGTCGTTTATTGAGGAAGTCTATAGGCTATATAACATCACGCTACGACCAATAGGAGCGGAGCATAAATGAAAAATGTTGCAAATATGAAAAACCGTTGAAACTAAAACACGCGAACAAATTAAAAATAAAGCTAGTTAATTATAAATGCTAAAGTTAGAGGAAAGTCACCATATATGGAATACCATTTTGTTTTTGGGATATAAAAAAAAAACTTCTTATAAATTAAATCAGTTTAATGTTTATACTAATCAGTCATACATTTATATGTAGTAATTAACAGCCTTTAATCAAATATATTAGTTATCAAATTAAAATCTAACACAAAAAACAATATCACAAATGAGTAACCAAATATGGAATAGGTACCCATATATGGAATATAAGCATAAATAAACATAACAATAATAAAAATGGACATTAATATCTTTGAGATCAATTAAATGAATATAACATATTGTGATCAATGAAAGAAGTTACATAATTACTTGCAAAAGTCACAGATCCAAGTATCAAACTCTAGACCAGCACAATCATAATGTGCCCAGAGCCCACACATTAAGCCTTTAATCCAGCTTTCTCCAGTTTTATCCATGGAAAAAAGTCTTGAACATAACATACATTCTGCATCAGCAGAGTCAGGCGGTACTTGGTCCATCAACTCATCATGTTCACTACCTTCATCAAACTGGATAACGTCTAGTTCCTCAGAGTCTTCTTCTTCACTATCATCCTTATTTTTCTTCGTTTGTTTGTTTCTCTTCGCAGTTTTCTTCTTATTCTTTGTCTTGACTAGTTTACTTTCTTTTTCTTGTCTCTTCATATTTTTATTTTCTAAATCATTTTTGTACGGAGAAGATCTAGCTCTGCTAGATACTTTTCTTCGTTTTTTCTTCATCCCAGGTTTTTCGTTTGGTTGATTGTGAACCGGACATTCTAAAAACAAACATTACATATATTTTTAAAGAAATAATAGCAAGTACCTATCATATGAAATATTAAGACCTAATTATGGAATATTCCATAATTAGACACCGACGACTGTCCATATTTGGAATTTTATACTAGTTCATACTCTTCTAAATATTTTTTTAAGTCTCAATATTTTAATGACAAAAGATCACAAAATGGTCAAATAAACATAATACCGATATACTAAATAGTATAACGCTTATGTATACAAACATAACAGCTGGTAATTCTCATTTATTACTTACCTTTATTTTTTTTTGCACGACAACAAAACAAAACACGCCTGCCACACGTGAAGCGTTCGCGCAACTGACTCGATGGTGTGAGTGCGATAGTTAGTAGACCGAATGAAACTGAAGATGGTCGAGAATTGCGTTTCATACTTATAGTCTTAGAGAAATGAAGGAATTCCATATTAGGATACTATTTCATATTTGGTGACTTTCCTCTACTGTCTCTCTTTTTGTTTGTCACGCTTTCAAGGCTAAACTACTGTACCGATTTTGTTGAAACTTGGTATGGGTTACGCTTGGATACCAAGAAAGGATATAGGCGACCTATTGACGCAATAACCGAAAAAACCACGCAGGCGGATCCGCGGGCAAAAGTTAGTACCTATTATAAATGCGAAAGAAACTCTGTCTATCCGTCTGTCACGCTTTCACGGATAAACGGCTAGACCGATTTTGGTTAAAAATTAAATGGTAAGCTTGGATTCTAAGAAACTTACTGCTACTTATTGGCGTATTCATAATCCTTACTAATATTATAAAGGCAAAATTAACTCTGTCTGTCTGTCGCGCTTTCACGCCAAAACTACTGAACCGATTTAATTGCAATTTGGTACATAGATAGTTTAGACCCTGAGAAAGGATAAAGGCCACTTTTTGCCGCGATAACCGACATCCACGCGGGCGGAGCCGCGGGAAACAGCTAGTTATTCATATGTAGGTATTATACATTATTTTAAATTTCCAAAAAATATTACACACAAACATATTGCATTGACATTCTCCTTTTGGAAGTTACATAAAAATATTCCCCGATAAAACCGACCAAATTGAACAGATGGACACCAATCATTATCCAAGCCTTGACAGCGGTTGCTTAACCCGTCTTGTTTTGTTAACACCGCATGACATCATTTTTAACTTCAAAATGATGTTGTTAATCATTTATAAGAATCAAGGATGACTAGTCTGTGTTATTGAAAATATCGTCTTTAAAAAAAATATATTAATTAACTAGCTGATTCCCGCGGTTTTGACCGCGTTTTGATGAAAAATTGTGATATTAATGTTGATGGAAAGTAGTATATGTGTTAATTCGTGTCATAAACTATCTGTATAACAAATTTTATTGAGATCCGTTCAGCTGGTTCATCGTAATTCAGTATAAAAATACGACTTATAAGATAATTACAGACTCCAACATATACGAGAGTATTGTACAATTTAAACAAAATTTAACAACCTACTAGCCGTACTTCAGTTAGAAGTTAGAAGCTATAAAACTGAAAATATCATCAAAATCGGTCCAATAGTTTCGAATATACGGGCAATAAAATAAGCGATAAATATTATAAAAGCAGGCGGATTTACGTAATTTAATATTCTTTTATTGCAATTAATGCAGACGCAATCGTGGTCTGCAACTAGTTTATTATACAACATGTCGTTTTGCAGTCACGTCTAATTTGAAGAGGTAACTATAATAAAATAAGTAGATAATTTTTATATTTTTTTTCTAATTTTTGGAAGTCGGCAAGTGTGGGACAAGCATTTCAAAACGTGTGATATCGCACTGTAACTGCTCTATTACACATACAAATAAAAAATAATAATATATGTGGACAACATCACATACATTGCTCTGAGCCCTAAGTAAGTAGCTAAAACACGCGTGTCAGAGACAACGAAGGTACCACAAACACCCAGACCCGAGACAATTTAGAAAAAGTCGTTTTTCTACATTGACCCGGCCGGGGATCGAACCCGGGAGCTCAGAGCTTGAAAACCGGTGTGTACGCCACTTGACAACGGAGGTCATCACACTGCCTACCGCATACGCAACGGGACGATTCTGTTCTTTGAAAGTGGTGTTTAGTGAAATACTTGTAATTAAATAAAAATACATAATAGAAAGAAAAACTTAAACGTCAGGCAGGACTCGAACCTGCGACTTGCGCCTTGTGAAATACTGTCAAACTTAAATAACTAAAAAAAACAAGTTCGTATTAATTATTGAGCAGATATCGTAATTTTATTTGATTAATTATATCTTTCACTAGCTGTCTCCCGCGACTTTGTTCGCGTATTTTAGTTTCAACGGTTTTTTATTTTTGCAACATTTTTCATTTTTGCTTCGCTCCTATTGGTCGTAGCGTGATGTTATATAGCCTATAGCCTTCTTCAATAAACGGACTATCCAATACAAAAAGAATTTTTCAATTCGAACCAGTAGTTCCTGAGATTAGCGCGTTCAAACAAACTCTTCAGCTTTATAATATTAGTATAGATAACAGCCTCCTGAAATTTGTCTACAATGCAAAACGACACGTTGTATAAAAAAGTTTACTTCGCAAGCCCTGCGGCAAAAGATGGTGAACTTTTGTTTCGTCTGCCGACCCACTTAATGTACCTACTCACTACATGAAAGGGCTTTCACCGATGACCACGCAATTTCATCCTCTTTACCCGACTGCCAAAGAAGGGTTATGTTTTTCACTCGTATCTTGTACGTTTCATGTTTGTAAAAGAGATGTTCCATAAATGTTGAATGGAGCCTGGGATAACACTATGTACACTACACATCTATATTTTTGTTTAATTATTTAATTTTCTGATGGTCTAGTGGTTAGTGACCCTGACTGCTAAACTAGAGGTCGTGGATTCGATTCCCACGCAGGACAAATCTTTGTGTGATAAGCACGATCATTTGTTCTGTGTCTGGGTGTAATTTATCTATACTAATATTATAAAGCTGAAGAGTTTGTTTGTTTGTTTGAACGCGCTAATCTCAGGAACTACTGGTTCGAATTGAAAAAATATTTTTGTATTGGATATTCCGTTTATTGAGGAAGGCTATAGGCTATATAACATCACGCTACGACCAATAGGAGCGGAGCATAAATGAAAAATATTGCAAAAATGAAAAACCGTTGAAACTAAAACACGCGAACAAAGTCGCGGGGGACAGCTAGTCTATAATATGTATGTTTATCAGTGTACCTAATGTGGGATCAGATGGCCGTGTGTGAGCTGTCCCAAAATATTATTAAAAAAAAATAAAGAAATGTTTTCTTTTTTGTAAAAATGTTACTATACTTTTGACTGTGTGGTTGCTTATAGTTGAATGTACACGAAGTGTTGTTGTTGCTAGTTTTAAGTCTGAATTCATACTTTGTACTATAAAATCGTGTATTTTTGTTAGCAACTCTTAAGTATAAATAAATATGACTATCGCTATACAATATTAGTAACCGTTTATTAAAGTTAAACTTTACTATATCCTTACTTAATATTATAAATGCGAAAGTAACTCCGTCTGTCTGTCTGTCGCGCTTTCATACCAAAACTACTGAACCGATTTAAATGAAATTTGGTACACAGTTAGTCTAGAGCCTGAGAAAGGACATAGGCATACTTTTTGCCGCGATAACCGACATCCAAGCGGGCTGAGCCGCGGGAAGCAGCTAGTTTTCTATAATTTGACAAGTCGTCAAACGTTATGTCAAACACAACTGTCATAGCTGCCCTAAAAACAGTGTTATCATATTAAAAAAACTTTATATAATCGTTTTTGTACGCCTGTACCCTTCTCTAATATTTTTTTTTTGTAAATTCCCATATTTATTTTCTTTTTTCCTATTTATCTATGTATGTAGTGTACTACATAGTGATAGCCCAAAATCGAACATCACCTTTCTTTATCACCTCGTATCTTCCAAACGGCTGGATGTCTACAGTCAAGGTATCAATAGATTCGTCTCAAAAACCCAAGACCTTAGACAGGTAAAAACAAAAAGAAATGGCGATACATTGTAAGATAAATGTATATTTCTTTTTAACCAAATCTGTCGAGTAAGATATCAAAATGTAGGGTTTTATTAATGGTTTAAAAAATATATTACAGCATGTATCATCATCATCATCATCATTTCAGTCATTAGACGCCCACTGCTGGGCATAGGCCACCCCAAAGATCTCCACAAGGATCGGTCCTGCGCTACACGCCTCCAGCCAGTTCCCGCAGCCCGTACAAGGTCATCATTCCACCTTGTAGGAGGCAGCATATTACAGGAAGACGCAGCGTGGACAGCATGTATGTTTAGATGTAATTTGGAATGAGAAATTCTGAAATAAATATTATAAAAAGCCTACCTTAGCCGATATTAACGTTTCTTCGCAAGGCAGGTGGGGAATTATTATGTTTTTAGTATAAAACTTATTATTATTTATAACTAGCTGTCCCCCGCGACTTTGTCCGCGTGTTTTAGTTTAAACGCTTTTTCATTTTTTTTTACATTTTTCATTTATGCTCCGCTCCTTTTGGTCGTAGCGTGATGTTATATAGCCTATAGCCTTCCTCAATAAACGGACTATCCAATACAAAAAGAATTTTTCAATTCGAACCAGTAGTTCCTGAGATTAGCGCATTCAAACAAACAAACAAACTCTTCAGCTTTATTATATTAGTATAGATAAATGATTTTCCTTCTACTTAATTTTGATCGTTATATTAAATAAAGACGACATAACATTACACAACTCTCCCATCCTCTTAAAGTTAAGATGCGATCGCCCTTGAGCATGATTCATGGAGCCGCGTTAAAAACGAAAATCATCAGATTGAGCGACCAGTCTTTATCTCGATTTGGACAGAAACACTACGCAAAATGGTGAGTTTATTTATTAAAATATATAAAAAAAATATTTATAATAAAAAATTTGAAATATAATAAAATGTAGTCCCCAACTTAATAAAAAATATTGACTGGCCTGTTGCTAAACCGGAGGTTTGTGTGTTCGATTCCCACCCGGGATAAATTTTTGTGTGATGAGCATGATCATTTTTTTTGTAATATCTATGTATTTAGAAATATATAAATATGTTTATCAGTTGTCCGGTTGCTATAATACAGGCCTAGTTTGGGATCAGATGATCGTGAGTTGTCCCAAGATATTATAATAAATTATTATTGTTAGTGGACCACGAAGAGGCTTATTGCTCCGCCTTTTTTTTAATTCTTACAAAACTCTTATTGAGTCTGAAACTAGTCGGGCGATCCCGAGAATATGCGCGAGTAAACTGTTTTGTTTGAAATAAAAATACATGTCTAATAATTTTTATTAATCAAGTTAACGAACATTAAACAAATTTAATCAACAGCCCTATTATTTAATGCATCGAGAGTTCTTAGACCTGAGTATTGAATATTAATTTCAACTCGATACGGCCACGGGTTCCTGAGAAAAAAATATCTTGACAAACAAAGTGACTAAAACCTCTAATACTCCACTGTAACGATAAGACGTTCATATCTATCCGTCCCTACTGAACACTTTAAATTAACAGAGATAGCACGAGACTTAACGGCAACTTAAAACTGATTAATGTTCAAGTGTTCGGCGTTAAGACCCACAGACATTTTCTTTACTTTTTTTTTATATATAATATCTTGAGACATCTCACACACAGTCATCTGATCCCAAACTAGGCAGAGCCTGTGCTATGGCAACCAGACAACTGATAAACATACTTATATATTTCTAAATACATACATATTAAAGACAAATTACACCCAGACACAGAACAAATGATCGTGCTCATCACACAAAGATTCGTCCTGGGTGGGAATCGAACCCACGACCTCCGGTTTAGCAGTCAGGGCCACTAACCACTAGACCAACAGGTCCGTAATTTACGCTTAGATTTCAGTGTTATTATTTTTAGCTTTTACAGACATCTATATCACATACCTAGTAATAGACAAATCATTTGTAATTCCGAATTTATTTTGAGATTTTATATACATGCTAGTTTAGACAGGTGGTTGTAGCTATATGGACATATAGCAATATCTCTTAACTAGCTGTCCCCCGCGACCTTGTGCGCGTGTTTTAGTTTCAACGGTTTTCATTATTGCAACATTTTTCATTTATGCTTCGCTCCCATTGGTCGTAGCGTGATGTTATATAGCCTATAGCCTTCCTCAATAAACGGACTATCCAATACAAAAAGAATTTTTCACTTCGAACCAGTAGTTACTGAGATTAGCGCGTTCAAACAAACAAAATAACAAACAAACAAAAAATCAAACTCTTCAACTTTATAATATTAGTATAGATAAAACTTATTCGTACTTTTTTCTTTAAAGTCCGTCCGTAGATCAAGCTGTCCCGAGCCGGCCAAACTAGCAATTAAAGACGTAATAAAATAAAAGGCAAAATTTAAACTTCCAGGCAGTGGCCTCGGTAGCTTAGTTGGTAAAGCGACTGGCGCGTCAAGCCAGTGGTCGCAGGTTCGAGTCCTGCCTAAGGTTTAAGTTTTTCCTTCTATTATTTGTATTTAATTACAATTAAAATATGTCCCTAAATAATAAATACTTAAATCCAGCCCTCTCTTACTATTTTTGCCTTATTGAGATGGTTAGCAACGCACTAAGTCGAGGTGCCCTTAGTGAACGTTGCTGATGTAGTTAGTTTTTCTATTGCTCTGGCTGGAGGCCCTTAAGGATCTCGCCAAAAGTCCGGTGAAGCAGTCAAAGCCTGCGTAAATGCTCAGGCTAACTGCGCAAACCTCTTCAAAAAAAAAAACTTTTTTCTTTACTTTATGTATTTAACACTACATCATTTGACCACTGCTTAAAGACTATTTTTCACTATGATTGGTGCGAGTGCAGGAGATTAGTGATTAGTACAAAAGGTACACAACCCTAAAAAAATATGACGGGCCTGTTGGTCTAGTGGTTAGTGACCCTGACTGCTAAACCGGAGGTCGTGGGTTCCATTCCCACGCAGGACAAATCTTTGTGTGATGAGCACGATTCATTTGTTCTGTGTCTGGGTGTAATTTATCTATAATATGTATGTATTTAGAAATATATAAGTATGTTTATCAGTTATCTGGTTGCCATAACACAGGCTCTGCCTAGTTTGGGATCAGATGACCGTGTGTGAGATGTCCCACGATATTATTATTATTCATTTTCTTTTTCCCCACAGAAACTACTCCTCATTTCCGTTTGCGTGGCGCTAGCGGCAGCTGATGTCTCTCACATCCTACAACCCGGAAGTGAGAAAACCGCCAATATCGTAACACAGGATTTAGATGTCGGATCAAACGGAGAATACGCGTACTCTTATGAGACTGATAATGGCATCAAAGCGAGCGAATCGGGATCCTTAAAGAAACCTGGGACGGTAAATAATATATTTAAAAGCTTTTTGTTGGTCTAGTGGTTAGTGACCCTGACTGCTAAACTAGAGGCCGTGGGCTCGATTCCCACGCAGGACTAATCTTTGTGTGATGAGCACGATCATTTGTTATGTGTCTGGGTGTAATTTATCTATATGTATGTATTTATAAATATATAAGTATGTTTATCAGTTGTCTGTATAGTTTAGGATCAGATGGCCGTATGAGTTGTCATAAAATTCAGTTTTAATGCCATTTTACTAAATATCTGACTCCATGCTCAAATGGCAGTATAAAATTCTTCAAATATTAAGGCGTAGTTAAATTCTTACAGGATGAAGCTTCTGAGGTGGTTCAGGGAGCAGCCAGCTGGACCTCCCCTGAAGGAGAGCCAATCAGCTTCACATACATCGCCGACGAGAACGGCTACCAACCACAGGTAACATAAAGCCCTGCCTTATAAATAAATAAATAAATGTGGACAACATCACATACATTGCTCGGAACCCAAGGTAAGTAGCTAAAGCACTTGTGTTATGGAATTCAGAGACAACGAAGGTACCACAAATACCCAGACCCGAGACAATGTAGAAAAGTGGTTTTCTACATTGACCCGACTGGGGATCGAACCCGTGACCTCAGAGCTGGCGACACCTTGAAAACCGTTGTGTACGCCACTCGACCACGGAGGTCGTCTATTCGTCTATTATATTTTATGGTCGTCTAAAGCACGACTTACGTGGAAAATTATAGCAATTATAAAAACAGCTAACTGACCGTGTGTTTTAGTTTCAACGGTTTTTCATTCTGTAATGTTATATAGCTTATAGGCTTCCTCAATTAATAGGCTATCCAACACTGAAAGAATTTTTCAAATCGGACCAATTCCTGAGATTAGCGCTTTCAAACAAACAAACTCTTTAGCTTTATATATTAGTATAGATAAGTAGGTACCTATGACAACTTAACCTTTTAGAAAATAGTAGTAATTGTTGCATTAAATCGTATTTCTAAATATATTTTGTACTTGTCTCCAGGGATCCCACATTCCAGTCCCACCACCGATCCCGGAAGCCATCGCCAGGGCGCTCCAGTACATCAAGGATCACCCACCCCCACCAGAACAATAGATATTAAGTTACACTTAACATCTATAAACATGTTACATAAATAAACAAATAATCACCTTAAGTTGAAACGCTTATATACAGCATGCAACAAAAACCCTGTCCGATCCTTATGAGTATTATTCGGCATCGTACTGCGTACACATATACGTAACTATTAAATGGATTTGACATTATTATTTTTCCCCGGTGAATATAATTAAATTAAAATAAAACTGATCAAAGGCAACAGTGATTACTCGACAAAGTTCACGTGTACTACCTACAGTTTTGTATCAAAGAAGCCGCTTGAGCGAGACAGTTGTTTTCTAGTACGTATGTTGAACCAGGAATATGCCTTTATTGGATCGGACAGGGTTTTTGTTACATACTGTATAATACAGTATAGTATTTTTGTCCATTTTGTGTAACATCGCGACTCCTGAATTCAGATCATGACAGTTCAGACAGGGATAAAGCCTTCACAGAACTATCATGATTTTACATAATTATTGTGTATATTAAATTAATATATTTACTGTGATAGAAATATACTCAAACATATATATATATATATAAAAAAGGTTTAATTTTTTTATGGACCACAAATAGGACGTAATTCGTCGAACTCCCTTCACTCCCTCCCCTCCCTTTTTTAAGGTTCACTACTTCTAAAGGAAATAGGCCAAGCGCGAGTCAGACCTACGCACGAAGGGCGCTATTGGTACGCTCCGTACCAATATCTAGCAATAAGAAATTTAATCTTCTATGTAAGGCATTTGGTATTTATTTCCATTAACTTCTAAAAACATAAAACATATAGGTAGTACTTTCCATAGAACCAGAATCACGAAATCCGGCATGACGAAAATAGGGTATTTGACAGGTTTTTACAAACTGTTAAAAAAGTTGTAGAAAATCGATATTTTGCGTTCCATTACATATTAAGCAAGAATAATCGAAAACAATAAATATTACTTAAATATCCTGCGAAAACGCTTTTTCTGACAATATGGCGCCTCATCTTATCGTGACGTCACTTGCTTGTAAACTTTGGTTGTTGATTACTGTTGAGACGCAACTGTTTACAAGTAGTTGACGTCATCAACCATTCGGCCAATCACAGTCGTTTACGATCAAGTAGCTTAGACAAAAAATACCTCGTATTTTCTTAACTGACTAAATATGGTTTCCAAAATTCATTCATCCATAGTCAATACGGATGCCATCAATAGATCCTATATTGAACACGCTGTCAAATACCTTAATATAATTACATATACAGTTTTGTAACATCAAAAATTCATTTTTCCGATTACAAATTTATATTAAAACTAGCTTTTGCCCGCGACTTCGTCCGCGTAGAAGTCAAAAATGATTGTGGATATTCCAAATATAAAGATTTAAGTGAGTTCAAGAGAGTTTCCAAACATGTGTCAAAATAAAATGTAATTTAAATCATCGTTTTTCACCCCCTTAGGGGTAGAATTTCGGAAAATCCTTTCTTATCGGATGCCTACGTCATACAAAGAACTTGCCCTCCTAGTTTCAGGTCTCTACGATCAGCGGTTCAGGCTGTGCGTTGATCCGTCAGTCATTCAGGACAAAGCATTTTTTTATTAGAAAAAGATAAGAGGTCTTAATTTGATTTGTACAACGATAAAAAAATCAACTTGTAACTATATATCTATACTAATATTATAAAGCTGAAGAGTTTGTTTGTTTGTTTGTTTGTTTGTTTGTTTGTTTATTTGTTTGTTTGAACGCGCTAATTTCTGGAACTACTGGTTCGAATTGAAAAATTCTTTTGTATTGGATAGTCCATTTATTGAGGAAGGCTAAAGGCTATATAACATCACGCTACGACCAATAGGAGCGGAGCATAAATGAAAAATATTGCAAAAATGAAAAACAGTTGAAACTAAAACACGCGAACAAAGTCGCGGGGGACAGGTAGTTTTATATATATATAAACTTATTGCAAATATCTCTTAATTTTGGGGGTATGGTCAGTGGCGTGCATTGGTTTTCCGACCAGGTAGGCAGATATTAGACAAATCGAGCAAAAAAAAATACCTACTAGGTACTATAAATAACGAAACAAATGTAAAAAACTATTTTCTACTCACTTTTTTAAAGTTTCGTATTTCTTATTTTGTGGTTCGGGTGTTATCCTACAAATCTACTTCTTCATTAATTTGTTTTGTCAACAAATGAAAACTTTATTAAACTTCTTGAAGTGGTTTGCACGTAATTTATCCATACAGATTGTATTTTCGAAACACAAACAAACTACGCACTGTAACTTTTACATATTTATACAGACACAACAATTTCTGTTTATAACACTACAGTAACTTCACAAAACCACAATAAGTCAATAACACACAAAACAAATAATTACGAAAATAATGCATACTACAACAAATAAACAAACTACAACAGATTATAAATAACAAAAGACAAGCGAGTTGCAACAGATAAAAGAAAATAAAAATCATTTATTGCAACTAAAACATGTTTACATTAATAATTACGTAGTTGTTAATTTAAAAAAAAAACTGTATTCAATTTACAAGTTATTAGTATTTTATAAAATTAGTTAGGTATATAAAAAATATAAAAATAACTAGAATTTATATATTTTTTATTTGTTGAGCTGTATGGTCAATGCCTTTGCTACCGAGTAGGCATGCCTACTATTATACTGGGAAATTGCGAAGGTCAAATGTCAGGGCGCTGTGCATGTCAAACAGATATTTTTTGCTTTCACCGTATTATAAATTTGAGAAAAAAGTAGCTTTTTATGATGTGTGCGTGCGTATATGAATACGCCAAAATGGTTTGAGTGTGTGAGTGTAAAGTAGGCACTGGCGCGAGTGCCTACTTCGCGACGTATTGTGAAGTTGTATTGAATGTTACGTCATTTTTTATTTGTTTTGTAATGAAATGTTTGGTTATAAGTTTTATTATTTGTAATTTAATTAATGAGTATGATGGGTGTTGACTGATTTATTATATTTATATCGTAATAATTAAGGATAGTTAGTTTGATCATAGGAGGTAGGCACTGCCTAATTGCCTATATGGTATGCACGCCACTGGGTATGGTACATTTAAATCTTACCGTGCTAGCCGCTAGAAGAGTGTGGGTGGCTGACGTTTCCTAAAAAATCAGGTCGTGGCTAGGATATCACTTTAAGCCTAAATATCAATGTAGAAATATCTCTTGTACTGAAGGGTAATTATCAGACAGAAGCCACCACGACGGAGCAAACCCTTTTTTTTTTTGTTACGGGGTGATAATCTAATGACTTCATCTCACGCCGAGGGCACGACGTGGGGATATGTCGGACTTGCACCGACTAAAAACACCCCGGTCCCGTCCTTGCCTTTGCCGGAGTCCCGGGTTCGCTAACGCATGCTCGGCGGGGGACGGAGCTTACCCTGGGGATGATGCCCTGGATCTAGCGAGGGAATAGTGTACTGACCTTGGTCCCGCAGCACGGTGACGGCCTCCAGCACCCGCTTGGTGTAGATACAAGGCTCGTAGTTGTCCATCTCCTGGGCCACGACCGAGCATACCCTGGGGATAATGCACTGGATCAGACACGGTATCACATGATGTACAGGAGAAACAAAAACACTACTATCCTTCGGTTAATAAGGCATTTGACCACGACGAAAATTGGTTTTTATTTTTTTGTTATTTGGAGCGTATATTTAAAATTAAATATAAATAGTAAAAAGGAAAAATTTAAGCCTCAGGCAGGGCTCGAACTTCTGCTGGAGCTGCGCTGAGAATGCACAAGCGATCCCGCGGCTCTGGCTAAGGCAAGGACGAGACCGGGGTGTTTTTAGTCGGTGCGAGTCCGACATATCCCCACGCCGTGCCCTTGGCGTGGGTCGAAGTCATTAGCTTTTCACCCCGTAGTCAAAAAAAAAATAAAAAAAAGGTCTCGAACTTGCGACTACTGGTTCAACACACCAGTCGCTTTACCCGATTAACAAATTGTTAATCAAAAGTCGGTAAAACTAAACGAAAGATTGGTTCTCTAGATGTCGCGTACGTCGCCCCAAAGACGTAGATTGAGAAATTTAAACTTTCAGTCAGTGATCTGTGTAGCTTAGTTGGTAAAGCGACTGGTGCGTTGAAACAGAAGTCGCACGTTCGAGTCCTGCCTGAGGTTAAAATTTTTCCTCTACTATTTGTATTTAATAACTAATTATTAACTTATGAATTAGAACTGAAATATCATTAGATTTAAAAGTTTAAACCAAATCGGTGATTAGTGCACAGTTTCTTAACCTGTGGTCCGCGGACCCCTGAGGGTCCCTTGGCATATGTATAGGGATTCGAAGTCTCATTTATGAACCATTTACCAATAATAACAGTAGTTTATATAATAACTTTCGTGAGGAGTATTCATAATTATTTAAAACAAAACGGTTTACTCACGCATATTCTCGGGATCGCCCGACTAGTTTCAGACTCAATAGGAGTCCCTAATCATACGAGAATATATGTGAGTAAACCGTTTTGTTTTAAATAATAACATTAATACAAGTAAATAAATAGTAAAAAAAAAAGTTTTTTTTTACTCTACGACGACGGTTCTCTAATTTTTTAGGGGTCTGTCGAATAAAAAATGTTTAAGAAACGCTGGTCTATTGCCATAAATAATGATGTATGTTACAGTACCTGGCAGCTCTGCCCCGTATAGCGCCCGCGGTCCTCTCGAGCGAGTCTGGATCTCCCTCCTGGAGGGCCACCACGCACTTGTTCACGTCCTCCAGAATATGGTTCTCTGTACCAAATACCATTACTAGTTAGCTTAGGTTAAGTTAAAATGCAAACGTAGTGTAGGACGACCGGGGGCTAGATGGAGCGACCACATCCGCAAAGTGGCTGGCAGTGGTTGGAGACGAAGAGCTGAAGATCGAGCTCAGTGGCGTGCCATAGGAGAGGGTTATGTGCAGCAGTGGACGAAGGTAGGCTGATGATAATGAAGTTAAAAGTCGGCGCACAAGGGCTAGGAGGAGAGCTGGCAATGCCCTCCTTCAGCCACCATAAATGATCCTAGGCGGTAGACTTGAGGAAGTCTGCTGCTCTATTTTAAGGTCAAAGTTGGCTTTATCGGCGAAGGGGAAGGTTTTCCCCCCTCTCAACAAGCCTCCCTACTGGGAATCACGGTAGTTTGCATCGACGGCCCTGTTGGGCTAGTGGTTAGTGACGCTGGCTGCTAAACTAGAGGTCGTGGGTTCGATTCCCACGCAGAACAAATCTTTGTGTGATGAGCACGATCATTTGTTCTGTGTCTTGGTGTAATTTATCTATAATATGTATGTATTTAGAAATATATAAGTATGTTTATCAGTTGTCTGGTTGCCATAATATTTATTGTACACACATACACAATTTACAAAAATACAATAATTTATAATTTGATGTACAGAGGCGAGCTTAACTCATAATTGAGTTTTCTACCAGTAAACCTTTGAGTAATGGAGAGATTTGATAAAAGTTGAGGAAGAAAGAAGTGTACAACTTTGTAAGTATTGATAAAATGACGATTTTGACGACATCCGTGGTCGAGTGGCATACACACCGGTTTTCAAAGTGTCACCAGCTCGAAGGTCCCGGGTTCGATCCCCGGCCGGGACAATGTAGAAAACTACTTTTCTACATTGTCTCGGGTCTGGGTGTTTGTGGTTCTTTCGTTGTCTCTGAATTCCATAACACAAGTGCTTTAGCTACTTAATTTGGGTTCAGAGCAACGTTTGTGATGTTGTACACATTTATTAAACAAAAATATATATATATATATATATATATATATGAATAGTCATTGTGTGTGGTGTGTGGTGTGTGGTGCGTGGTGTGTGGTGTGCGGTGTGTGGAGTGTGGTGTGTGGTGTGTGGTGTGTGGTGTGGTGTGTGGTGTGCGGTGTGTGGAGTGTGGTGTGGTGTGTGGTGTGTGGTGTGTGGTGTGTGGTGTGTGGTGTGCGCTGTGTGGTGTGTGGTGTGTGGTGTGTGGTGTGTGGTGTGTGGTGTGCGGTGTGTGGTGTGTGGTGTGTGGTGTGTGGTGTGTGGTGTGGGGTGTGTGATATGTGATGTGTGGTGTGTGGTGTGTGGTATGTGGTGTGTGGTGTGTGGTGTGTGGTGTGTAATATGTGATGTGTAGTGTGTAGTGTGTGGTGTGTGGTGTGTGGAGTGTGGTGTGTGGTGTGTGGCGTGTGGTGTGTGGTGTGTGGTGTGGGGTGTGTGATATGTGATGTGTGGTGTGTGGTGTGTGGTGTGTGGTATGTGGTGTGTGGTGTGTGGTGTGTGGTGTGTGGTGTGTGGTGTGTGATATGTGATGTGTAGTGTGTAGTGTGTGGTGTGTGGTGTGTGGAGTGTGGTGTGTGGCGTGTGGGATACGGACCGCTGACGGCGAGGAAGTCGTCGATGGTGGTGATGTCGTCGACGGCGTCGGTGAGCAGCTTGACGGCGGCCTCCCAGGCGCGCGCGAAGGCCGCCGCGTTCTCCTGCGCCACGCGCGAGCGCGCGCGGGCCGCCAGCACGCGCGCTGAGTTTATCACCTGACACGCGAACCAACACAAATCATTTAAATTTGTAACTAGGATAAAAAAGAATAAGTGTGGCACTCGGGGACTGCCGCGGTAAAGCTATTGCATAGCATTTTTTTATCAACTTGTGCAATTACAATATTTTTTATATATTGCAATAATAATGCAATATTTTTTTAATTCAAGTTACACTTTTTGAGCGTATTCGTCCGATTTCACATTTCCACGAATAAAAATATTTGTCGATATCGGACATACACGATAGCCCAACTTGGCGATCGATATTGGACGTTTGCTAATTGACTTTTTACTAAAACAACGCTTAGCTAATAATTTAGTACTTTAACTTAAATTTTCAAAGTTTGGTTTAAAACCACACCATGAAGAAAGATAGCTTGTGGGTAAATACCAACTTCCAAAGCCTTCAAAGGTAGAGATGACGGACACTTTGTCTGGGTCTCACAAACATTCTATTCAAGCACACAAATTATGAATATTATCCTCACCTGTGGGCACAGCGACTCAATATGCTCTGCAGCGTGACGCACCATCTTCACTCCATCTTCATTGTTCGACATGGAACACACCAGGTTGGCCACCTGAACAAAAGTATTGTACCTATAGCTACTATATCTTCAGCGTAGCCTTTTCCCAAGCTATGTTGGGGTCGGCTTCTAGTCTCACCGGATTCAGATGAACACCGTATTTTTCAGAGCGACTGCCTATCTGACCTCTACAACCCATTTTTCTGTTTTGTCTCAAAAATATTATTATATCTCTCTTTTTTCACGGGCTATCCTCAGTATCGAGAATACCCGGTCCTTTGAAAGGCTTACGTGGGGACAGAGGTCCAACACGCAGTGGCCTTGTTGAGAACTTTACTCTAAACTGGGATGGGGCATCTACCAGGGCCCATCCACCTCTGCTCTATGGAAGAACAGATATGAACGGTCCAAAGTAGATACAAAGCTATTGTAAATTATGGATGGAAAATAAAAAAATTGGCTTGTAGGTAAATGTTAGTGGATTGGTTATTAGAACTAAATCAGAAAACTATGGCACCTGCCTTCTAACACATGTTTTTTATTATATTATTATTAAGAAACATTAATATTATAAACTCGAAAGTTATTGTCTGTCTGTTTGTTACGCCTTCACGTGTAAACCGCTAAACCCATTTGGGTGAAACTTGGTATGGGGTAAGCTTGGATCCTAAGGCTATTATTTGTCGCGATAACAGACATTCATGCGGGCAACAGCTATATAATTACAAATATTTGTTGATGATAGCCTTTTCCCAAGCTATGTGGGGGTCGGCTATATATATTTATAAATATAATTTTGTATTTATATATTGTACTAGCTGTCCCCCGCGACTTTGTCCGCATGTTTTAGTTTCAACGGGTTTTCATTTTTGCAACATTTTTCATTTATGCTCCGCTCCTATTGGTCGTAGCGTGATGTTATATAGCCTATAGCCTTTCTCAATAAACGGACTATCCAATACAAAAAGAATTTTTCAAATCGGACCAGTAGTTCCTGAGATTAGCGCGTTCAAACAAACAAAAAAACAAACTGTTCAGCTTTCTATATTTGTATAGAAAATATAATTTTGCATATATATATATTGTATGTATGCATGTATGGTATCATTACATACCTCGACCAGCTTGTTGGCGTGCTCCGTGAACACAAGCGCGTACTCTTCCACCTCCTTCTCGTTGCCGTTGCGAGCCGCTTCCATCAGCACCAGCAGAGGCACGTTGGTCTCCAAGAAGCTGAGGACAGAGGACAAGACATTACCATCCAAGATCCAAGCTTCTCCAATACCGAGTGTCATCAGCATCTAGGTTTAAGTAATGTATCAATGTACCCCATTATTTAGTTTTTTTCTAAAATTTAATCACTTAATGAAATTATGACCCTCCAAAAACGGTCTTCACCAGATGCGAAATAAATTATCTTATCTTATCTTCTTTACCGCCGTGTTCCGACTACTATCAGACAAATTTGATAAAAAAAAAAAAAAAAAAAAAAAAAAAGATAGTACAGGCATTTGTTTCATTTTTTTGTTAAGAAAACTATTATTATATATTAGTTTAGCAGGCATGGGGGATTCCCCCATGCTAACTAATATCAATTTTGCATTGCCATTGCATCTATTATATATAAAAATGAATTGCAGAAATGTATGTACGCACATAACTGCCGAACGACTGTACCAAATTGGATAATTTGTTTTTTTTATGTGTTCGTTATTGTCAGGACACTGTTTGTAGAAAAGAAAAAAAGTTTATTTTTACATCTCATAATACAAAAAGTGAGTGACTGAATGAGATAATAGGTAGGGTAGGTAGGTAAGGTAAGGTAGTTTAGGGTAGGTAGAGTAGGTAAGTATGGTATTTAGGTAGAGTAGTGTAGGTAGTCAGTTGACGGGAGCGAAGCCACACACAGCTAGTTAGAATTAAAATTAAATTAAAAAGTAAGGGCACTGTACTGTAAGATGCAGGTTCCTTACCTGTCTGAAACATGGTCCACGACAGCTTTCCGCAGCTGTCGTCTCAAATCTCTGGTCTTACGGCACATGTTCTCTATGGCCCGCTCTAGACCTGCAGACTGCTCCGGTTTGCCAGTCTAAAAAAAATTCATTAATTTCAATCTATACTTACATTATAAAGATGAAGAGTTTGTTTGTTTGTTTGAACGCGCTAATCTCAGGAACTACTGGTTCGAATTGAAAAATTCATTTTGTATTGGATAGTCCGTTTATTGAGGAAGGCTATAGGCTATATAACATCACGCTACGACCAATAGGAGCGGAGCATAAATAAAAAATGATGCAAAAATGAGAAACCGTTGAAACTAAAACACGCGAAGAAAGTCGCGGGGGACAGCTAGTATTTAATATCTTGGGACAACTCACACACGGCCATCTGATCCCGAACTAGGCAGAGCCTGTATTATGGCAACCAGACAACTGATAAACATACTTAAATATATTTCGAAACACATACATATTATAGATAAATAACACCCAGACACAGAACAAATGATCGTGAATAACTACAAATTTAATATTCCCTTTTATTTTCCTTTACGAGTGACTTTAGACCTAGCATCATGCCGAATTTCATGGTTCTGGGTCGACGGAAAGATCCCCATTGGGTTTTGAGTTTCACGAAAATGCATAGAAAAAATGACATTAATGGCTGCATATCGAATTTATAATGTTACTAGCTGTCCCCCGCGACTTTGTTCGCGTGTTCAAGTTTCAACGGTTTTTCGTTTTTGCAACATTTTTCATTTATGCTCCGCTCCTATTGGTCGTAGCGTGATGTTATATAGCCTATAGCCTTCCTCAATAAACGGACTATCCAATATAAAAAGAATTTTTCAATTCGAACCAGTAGTTCCTGAGATTAGCGCGTTCAAACAAACAAACTAACAAACAAACTCTTCAGCTTTATAATATTAGTATAGATTTTACCACATTAAAGAAAGATACAGAAGAAAATGGAAGGAGCTGCACCGACAAGAGTTTTGCTCTTAAATTGATGATGTTGATGATTTTACCACAAAAGAAACGTGTTTTTTGGAGTATTTTTTGCTCGATTTTAACGACATGCCTTCATGCGCGAGTCCGACTCGCATTTGGCCTTTTTTTTTACTTAACGAGTCATTGCAAAGTATGCAATGATGCAGTTAGTAATATAGATAAATATAGTATTATATACTTACATTAGCCATGTACTCGTGCAAGAGATCCTGCAGTGCTTGCCTCACGGCGTTGCACTCCGCCACGATGCGCTCCCGACGCTCGTCCCTGCAACAAACAACATATAATATATATAGTATAGTATAATCGAATGATTATTATTTGTGACAACACCTAGCAAATCCTATATAAGAGCCGTCATCACATTGACTCTGTCATCCGTTACTAGATCAAGCTGGCCCGAGCCGGCCAAACTAGCAATAAAAATATGTCCCTAAATAATAAAAAAAACCGGCCAAGTGCGAGTCGGACTCGCGCACCGAGGGTTCCGTACACACCTGTAGGTATATAAGTAAAAGTTCACCCATCACTACGATCGAGTCATAGTTATGGTATGATAATTGCAAAATGAAAAAAAAAAAAAAATCAGAATTTTTTTTTTTTATATGATGTAACTAAAAATTTACGGTTTTCGCAATTTTTCCTTTATCTGTACTATAAGACGTTACTTCGTACCAAATTTCAAGATTCTGAGTTCACGGGAAGTACCCTGTAGGTTTTGATTCCCGTGCGAGTTTCGAAAATTTGCGGAATTTTGCGGCATAAACGGGAGTATCTTTTGATCGCGTTGACTTAGAAGTTTGATTTTTTCACAGCTCCAAGAGACCATAGACTTGAGTATTTGATATGAATTTCAGCTTGATACCTCCACGCGATCCTGAGAAAAAAGGTCTTGACAGACAGACAGACAGACAGACAGACAGACAGACGGACAACAAAGTGATCCTATAAGGGTTCCGTTTTTACCTTTTGAGGTAAGGAACCCTAAAAACTTAGATCCAGCCCTCCCTTGCTGTTTTTGCCTTATTAAGATTGTTAGCAACGCACTAAGTCGAGGTCCGAACCCCACAGGGGGTGCCCTTAGTGAACGTGGCTGACGTACTATTTAGTTTGCCGTGTGTACATTCTGTGTGCATATATTACGCATGAGTGTGTGTATTTATTCACTCACCTAGTACATGAGCTATCAGCCATCAGAGCTGCGCCAGATATGATGGACTCGAGCCTCTCTTCCAACGAAGGACGAGTCCGGAGCTCCGAGTAAGCTAGCGGCTCCATTACCATGCGCTCCTGTGGGCAAAGACAACAATATTACCATAGATAGAATATTGTTAATGTGCGTAGATCTATACAGGGTGTTACTGAAAGGTTACATCTATCCAAAAGGCCTGAAGAGTACACCTGGTATAGAGTCAGTTTACAAAATTTCAGCTTAAAATGAGTTACTTAAATAATTGATATGCAATCTTTCGCATAAATGATTTATCACCAAAAATCATTCAGGCAACAACTCACTCAGATCGCCAGACTAAAATGGCTATAGAGTAAAATAAATAAATAAATGTGGACAACATCACATACATTGCTCTGAACCCAAAGTAAGTAGCTAACGCACTTGTATTATGGAATTCAGAGACAACGAAGGTACCACAAACACAAGCCGAGACAATGTAGAAAAGGGGTATTCTACATTGACCCAGCCGGGGATCGAACCCGGGACCTCAGAGCTGGCGACACCTTGAAAACCGGTGTGTACGCCACTCGACAACGGAGGTCGTCAAAAATGTATGATATAATATAATATCAATAGTAAAACAGTTTCTTACTGTAGTGTGAGTATGTACTTACGTCAAAGTCATCGAGCGCTTGCGCCAGCTCCCCGGGCCCCTCGACCGGACGATTGCCACCTAAACATAACAAAAAAATAGCTATAATATTTCATTTTATTGTTGCAACATCCTGGTATGCAATGCAAGCACATATTCATAAACATTGAATTGACATTTTCAGTAACTGCCGACAATTTTCTTGATCGAATGAGCTGAATGAGAACGAATGAATAAGTTTTCTTGAATGGTGTAGTGTAGATGAAACTTGGAGAGGGGGAATCGTACTCCTGGGAGTAGGAGGAGAGGAGGGAGGAGGATAAGGGAAGGATGAGGAGCGGAGGAGGAAGAGGAGCAAGGGGGGCGCAGGGAGGAGGACGAGGTAGAGAAGGAGAAGTAAGAGGACGAGGAGGAGAAAGAAAGAGGAGGCATAGGAGGAGGAAGAGGGAGGAGGGAAGGAAGAAGAGGGGACGGAGGGGACGACGAGGAGGGGGAGGTGAGGAGGGGCAGGTGGACGGAGGAAGAAAACGGAGAAGGAGGAGTAAGCTGGTGCAGTGGTACTCACCGACGACGGGTATCGGCTGTCCCTTAGCGACGCAGGAGATGCTGTCGACGGCGGAGCAGACGGCGCGCAAGACATAGTCGCGGTTCGCTTTGGCCGCGGCCAGTTCCGGATGACGGACGTACACCTAACAGAATAACAATGGATAATTGATTAATTTTTAACACGAGTGTATAACAGTATAGATATGACATAAAGTAGGCAGTAAATTACATAGTTCGTATAATAACTTTCGTGAGGAGTATTCATAATTATTTAGAAACAAAACGGTTTACTCACGCATATTCTCGGGATCGCCCGACTAGTTTCAGACTCAATAGGAGTCCCTAATCATGAGCTGACGAGGCGACGGTGGTGTCGCGAGTCGGACTGTTCAACTCGCGACACCACTGAAACTAGTCGGGCGATCCCGAGAATTTGCGTGAGTAAACCGTTTTGTTTCTAAATAATTATTACATACTTCATTCAGTACTAGCCAAAAAATATGGATATTATGTTAATAAACGCAAATTAAAAAAATACTCAATAGTACTTGTTGTTTTGGCGACGACAATATAGAAAAGTGGTTTTCTACATTGACCCGACCGGGGATCGAACCCGGGACCATCAGAGCTGGCTCACCTTAAAAACCGGTGAGTTAAAGTTTGTGTGTCGAGAGAGCTGGCTCACCTTAAAAACCGGTGAGTTAAAGTTTGTGTGTCGAGTGTCTAGATAGTCTGTCTCCAGTGTAATACGTGAAAAAGAATTAGGGCTACAATTATTAATTTCGCCGGGAGCGCTAGTCGCACGTGATGGCCGTAAATGTCGAATTCCTTTGCCATATTACTTTGAAAGCTGACGCGCCAGTGGCGCCAACTGATGAGCGCAATAACGATGGCCACTCATTAAGTCTTGATGCGTGTATAATTATTCACTTTTGTAGCTGCAGTATAGTAAGTTGGCTCCCTAGTGGTGAATTTATGTCTATTTCTGTGTGAGTTTTTGTCGAGTGAGAGTGTGTATTCCTCTCGTTTATGATATGTTTAGTGATAGTAGCTGTGTGTTTAGAATACTTATGTTTCGAGTAGGTATATTGTGTGTATAGGTTCGTGTATATTTTTGAGTGTTCAGTATATACATATAGTGTGTTTTTCGAGCGATCGTGTTCCGCGGCCCAGCTGGCGCGCTACGTGTGTGTGGTTACCTTGGAGGCGGTGAGCAGCATGGTGGAGTGCTTCTTGAGCACGGCGCGCGCGGCGGCGAGCGTGTCGCGCACGCGCGGCCGAGCGGCCCAGCTGGCGCGCTACGTGTGTGTGGTTACCTTGGAGGCGGTGAGCAGCATGGTGGAGTGCTTCTTGAGCACGGCGCGCGCGGCGGCGAGCGTGTCGCGCACGCGCGGCCGAGCGGCCCAGCTGGCGCGCTACGTGTGTGTGGTTACCTTGGAGGCGGTGAGCAGCATGGTGGAGTGCTTCTTGAGCACGGCGCGCGCGGCGGCGAGCGTGTCGCGCACGCGCGGCCGAGCGGCCCAGCTGGCGCGCTACGTGTGTGTGGTTACCTTGGAGGCGGTGAGCAGCATGGTGGAGTGCTTCTTGAGCACGGCGCGCGCGGCGGCGAGCGTGTCGCGCACGCGCGGCCGAGCGGCCCAGCTGGCGCGCTACGTGTGTGTGGTTACCTTGGAGGCGGTGAGCAGCATGGTGGAGTGCTTCTTGAGCACGGCGCGCGCGGCGGCGAGCGTGTCGCGCACGCGCGGCCGAGCGGCCCAGCTGGCGCGCTACGTGTGTGTGGTTACCTTGGAGGCGGTGAGCAGCATGGTGGAGTGCTTCTTGAGCACGGCGCGCGCGGCGGCGAGCGTGTCGCGCACGCGCGGCTCGCGCAGCTCGCGCTGGCGGCGCGCGGCCTGCGCGGCGAGCGCGGCGGCGGAGCGGCCCAGCGCGCGCGCCGACGCCGCCAGCTCCGACTGCGACGACGCCGCCTTCAGCTGCTCCAGGTCCTTCTCCACCTGCCCGGATACCGCGTCCGTGATAAGTATGCCAGCTCCAGCAGCTTATTCGTCATCTTTACGTCACGCGTACTTTTTAGGATCGCTCGACTAGTTTCAGACCCCATAAGGGCCTGTGCGCACCGCGCCGTCGACGCGCGTTTTAGAAACGTGCGTCGATAGCGGGCTTTTATCCTACAAAGCAGCAACACACGTTCACATCGCGTTTGTATCTTATTGTTTGTATAAAATTGTTGCTTTAAATTGGGAATTTGACTTGCTACGAATAAGGTATTTGACTTGCTACGAATAAGGAATTTGACTTGTTACGAATTGGGGATTTGACTTGCTACGAATATGGGTTTTGACTTGCTACGAATGAGCGATTTGACTTGCTCCGAATGAGGCATTTGACTTGCTACGAATATGGGTTTTGACTTGCTACGAATAAGGGATTTCACTTGCTACGAATTGGGAATTTGACTTGCTACGAATATGGGTTTTGACTTGCTACGAATAAGGGATTTGTCATTTAAATTGGGTAATTTACTTTCTACGAATTAGGGATTTGGCTTGCTACGAATGAGGGATTTGACTTGCTACGAATAAGGGATTTGACTTGCTACTAATAAGGGACTTGACTTGCTACAAATAAGGGATTTGACTTGCTTCTAAAAAGGGACTTGTGCTTTAAATTATGAAATTGACTTTCTACAAATTAGGGATTTGACTTGCTACGAATGAGGGATTTTTCTTGCTACGAATTGGGAATTTGACTTGCTTCGAATAAAATAGTTGACTTTCTACGAATAAGGAATTTGACTTGTTACGAATTGGGGATTTGACTTGCTACGAATATGGGTTTTGACTTGCTACGAATTGGGAATTTGACTTGCTACGAATAAGGGATTTGACTTGCTACGAATAAGGGATTTGACTTGCTACTAAAAAGGGCCTTAATCTTTAAATTGGGTAATTGACTTTTTATAAATTAAGGATTTGACTTGATACGAATGAGGGATTTTACTTGCTACGAATAAGGTATTTGACTTGCTACGAATAAGGAATTTGACTTGTTACGAATTGGGGATTTGACTTGCTACGAATATGGGTTTTGACTTGCTACGAATGAGCGATTTGACTTGCTCCGAATGAGGCATTTGACTTGCTACGAATATGGGTTTTGACTTGCTACGAATAAGGGATTTCACTTGCTACGAATTGGGAATTTGACTTGCTACGAATATGGTTTTTGACTTGCTACGAATAAGGGATTTGTCATTTAAATTGGGTAATTTACTTTCTACGAATTAGGGATTTGGCTTGCTACGAATGAGGGATTTGACTTGCTACGAATAAGGGATTTGACTTGCTACTAATAAGGGACTTGACTTGCTACAAATAAGGGATTTGACTTGCTTCTAAAAAGGGACTTGTGCTTTAAATTATGAAATTGACTTTCTACAAATTAGGGATTTGACTTGCTACGAATGAGGGATTTTTCTTGCTACGAATTGGGAATTTGACTTGCTTCGAATAAAATAGTTGACTTTCTACGAATAAGGAATTTGACTTGTTACGAATTGGGGATTTGACTTGCTACGAATATGGGTTTTGACTTGCTACGAATTGGGAATTTGACTTGCTACGAATAAGGGATTTGACTTGCTACGAATAAGGGATTTGACTTGCTACTAAAAAGGGGCTTAATCTTTAAATTGGGTAATTGACTTTTTATAAATTAAGGATTTGACTTGATACGAATGAGGGATTTTACTTGCTACGAATAAGGGATTTGACTTGCTACGAATAAGGGATTTGACTTGCTACGAATAAGGTATTTGACTTGCTACTAAAAAGGGGCTTAAGCTTTAAATTGGGTAATTGACTTTCTACAAATTAAGGATTTGACTTGATACGAATGAGGGATTTTACTTGCTACGAATTGGGAATTTGACTTGCTACGAATAAGGGATTTGACTTGCTACGAATAAGGGACTTAATTTGCTTTTAATAAGGGACTTGACTTGCTTCTATTAAGGGACTTGTGCTTTAAATTGGGTTATTTACTTTCTACAAATTAAGGATTTGACTTGCTACGAATGAGGGATTTTACTTGCTACTAATAAGGGACTTGACTTGCCTCGAATAAGGTATTTGACTTGCTTCTAAAAAGGGACTTGTGCTTTAAATTGAGTAATTGACTTTCTACAAATTAGGGATTTGACTTGCTACGAATGAGGGATTTTTCTTGCTACGAATTGGGAATTTGACTTGCTTCGAATAAAATAGTTGACTTTCTACGAATAAGGTATTTGACTTGTTACGAATTGGGGATTTGACTTGCTACGAATATGGGTTTTGACTTGCTACGAATTGGGAATTTGTCATTTAAATTGGGTAATTTACTTTCTACGAATTAGGGATTTGGCTTGCTACGAATGAGGGATTTGACTTGCTACGAATGAGGGATTTGACTTGCTACGAATGAGGGATTTTTCTTGCTACGAATTGGGAATTTGACTTGCTTCGAATAAAATAGTTGACTTTCTACGAATAAGGAATTTGACTTGTTACGAATTGGGGATTTGACTTGCTACGAATATGGGTTTTGACTTGCTACGAATTGGGAATTTGACCTGCTACGAATAAGGGATTTGACTTGCTACGAATAAGGGATTTGACTTGATACGAATAAGGGATTGATTTGACTTGCTACGAATAAGGTATTTGACTTGCTACTAAAAAGGGGCTTAAGCTTTAAATTGAGGGATTTTTCTTGCTACGAATTGGGTATTTGACTTGCTTCGAATAAAATAGTTGACTTTCTACGAATAAGGAATTTGACTTGTTATGAATTGGGGATTTGACTTGCTACGAATATGGGTTTTGGGGATTTTACTTGCTACGAATAAGGGATTTAACTTGCTACGAATAAGGGATTTGACTTGCCACGAATGTGGTATTTGACTTGCTACGAATAACGTACTTGACTTGCTACGAATAAGGGATTTGACTTACTACTAAAAAGGGGCTTGAGCTTTAAATTGGGTAATTGACTTTCTACAAATTAAGGATTTGACTTGCTACGAATTGGGAATTTGACTTGCTTCGAATAAGGGATTTGACTTGCTACGAATAAGGGATTTCACTTGCTACGAATTGGGAATTTGACTTGCTACGAATAAGAGATTTGACTTGCTACTAAAAATGGGCTTGAGCTTTAAATTGGGTAATTGACTTTTTACAAATTAAGGATTTGACTTGCTACGAATAAGGGATTTGTCATTTAAATTGGGTAATTTACTTTCTACGAATTAGGGATTTGGCTTGCTACGAATGAGGGATTTGACTTGCTACGAATGAGGTACTTGACTTGCTACGAATAAGGGATTTGACTTGCTACTAAAAAGGGGCTTGAGCTTTAAATTGGGTAATTGACTTTCTACAAATTAAGGATTTGACTTGCTACGAATAAGGGATTTCACTTGCTACGAATTGGGAATTTGACTTGCCTCGAATACGGGATTTGACTTGCTTCTAAAAAGGGACTTGTGCTTTAAATTGGGTAATTGACTTTCTACAAATTAGGGATTTGACTTGCTACGAATGTGGTATTTGACTTGCTACGAATAAGGTACTTGACTTGCTACGAATAAGGGATTTCACTTGCTACGAATTGGGAATTTGACTTGCTACGAATAAGGGATTTGACTTGCTACTAAAAAGGGGCTTGAGTTTTAAATTGGGTAATTGACTTTTTACAAATTAAGGATTTGACTTGCTAAGAATTGGGAATTTGACTTGCTTCGAATAAGGGATTTGACTTGCTACGAATAAGGGATTTCACTTGCTACGAATTGGGAATTTGACTTGCTACGAATAAGGGATTTGACTTGCTACTAAAAAGGGGCTTGAGTTTTAAATTGGGTAATTGACTTTTTACAAATTAAGGATTTGACTTGCTAAGAATTGGGAATTTGACTTGCTTCGAATAAGGGATTTGACTTGCTACGAATAAGGGATTTCACTTGCTACGAATTGGGAATTTGACTTGCTACGAATAAGGGATTTGACTTGCTACTAAAAAGGGGTTTGAGTTTTAAATTGGGTAATTGACTTTTTACAAATTAAGGATTTGACTTGCTAAGAATTGGGAATTTGACTTGCTTCGAATAAGGGATTTGACTTGCTACGAATAAGGGATTTCACTTGCTACGAATTGGGAATTTGACTTGCTACGAATATGGGTTTTGACTTGCTACGAATAAGGGATTTGTCATTTAAATTGGGTAATTTACTTTCTACGAATTAGGGATTTGGCTTGCTACGAATGAGGGATTTGACTTGCTACGAATGAGGGATTTTTCTTGCTACGAATACGGGATTTGACTTGCTTCTAAAAAGGGACTTGTGCTTTAAATTGGGTAATTGACTTTCTACAAATTAGGGATTTGACTTGCTACGAATGTGGTATTTGACTTGCTACGAATAAGGGATTTCACTTGCTACGAATTG
Organism: Diachrysia chrysitis; assembly: GCA_932294365.1. Lineage (NCBI taxonomy): Eukaryota > Metazoa > Arthropoda > Insecta > Lepidoptera > Noctuidae > Diachrysia > Diachrysia chrysitis. The sequence goes on from OW028671.1 coordinate 5,168,381, forward strand.
GGAATTTGACTTGCTACGAATTGGGAATTTGACTTGCCTCGAATAAGGGACTTGACTTGCTTCTAATAAGGGACTTGTGCTTTAAATTGGGTAATTTACTTTCTACGAATTAGGGATTTGCCTTGCTCCGAATAAGGTTTTTGACTTGCTACGAATAAGGGATTTGACTTGCTACGAATTGGGAATTTGACTTGCTACGAATAAGGTACTTGACTTGCTACGAATTGGGAATTTGACTTGCTACGAATTGGGAATTTGACTTGCCTCGAATAAGGGACTTGACTTGCTTCTAATAAGGGACTTGTGCTTTAAATTGGGTAATTTACTTTCTACGAATTAGGGATTTGCCTTGCTCCGAATAAGGTTTTTGACTTGCTACGAATAAGGGATTTGACTTGCTACGAATTGGGAATTTGACTAGCTACGAATAAGGTATTTGACTTGCTACGAATAAGGGATTTGACTTGCTACGAATAAGGGATTTGTTCTTTGAATTGGGAATTGGACTTGCTACATAATGGATTTGACTTGCATCGAATAAAATGAAAAATCAATTTCGGACTACATTACTTGGCGGACTACATTATTTTGCACACTGACTCACCGTATTTAACTTGTTCAGAAGTAAATGCACGTCCACCATATCAGCCAGGATTAGGAGCCTGGTGACAGCGGACAGCAGTCCTCGAGCCGCCCTCACCATGCTGGAGCGGACCTGGGACGCGCAAGGTTCTTCCGAGAACTCGCGGGCGGCTAAAGACATCGCCGCTCCTATTAAAAGGAAGGAATAATTTGATGGCAGATAACCTGAAAAATTTTCTATATTACTAGGCAGAGCCTGTATTATAGAAACCAGAGAACTGATAAACATACTTATATATTTCTAAATACATATACATACATATTATAGAAAATAACAAATGATCATGCTCATCACATAAAGATTTGTCCTGGATAGGAATCGAACCCACGACCACCGGTTTAGCAGTCAGGGTCACTAACACTAGACCAACAGGCCATATTCGGTACTCACCAGCCTTCCTAACTTCCTCCACTGCTGTCAGCATCTGCTGAGTGATCTCAGGATTTTCATAGGCTATGGTCTGTCCTCGTTCGATAAAGATCTCGGTAGCTCTCTCCACTGTGGCCACCAGCGCACTCGCACGCTTGGATTTGCCGGCTGGAGAAAAATAGTAACATTAGTATTTATAAAAATAATATTAATATTTTTAGGACAACTTACACACGGCTATCTGATCCCAGAGAGCAAAGCCTGTAGTATGGCAACCAGACAACTGATAAACATACTTAAATATTTCTAAATACATACATATTATAGATAAATTACACCCAGACACAGAACAAACGATCGCGCTCATCACACAAAGATTTGTCCTGGGTGGGAATCGAACCCACAACCTCCGGTTTAGCAGTCCGAGTCACTAACCACTAGACCAACAGACCCGTCAAATATTACAAAAAAATACTAGCTGTCCCCCGCGACTTCGTCGTCGTGTTTAAGCTTCATGTGTTCATGTGTTTTGCGCGGTACCGAAATTATTTCTCTAAAATAAAAGTAAGTAGGACATAATTATAATGTAATGACGTTTATGCATGGAAAAAACGACACGGGATGTATTTTTTAATAGCTTTAACATAGAAGCTTAAATTTTTATTGCATCAAGGGACCATAGATCTGAGTATTTGATAATAATTTCAACAAGATAACTATAATAAAAAAATCTTAACAGGAAAACGGACGGACGGACAACAAAGTGATCCCATAAGAGTCCTTTTTTTTTTTCTTTTGAGATACGGAAACGTTTCTGGAGATCAGACAGACAGTCGCTCTATAACATACTGGTGTTCAGCTGTCGGTGAGACTGGAAGCCAACCACTACTTATAGCTATAGCAACTAACGGCAACTCAAAATTACTCACGCCTCTTCTTCTTAGCGTCGCGGTCCTTGCTATTGACGAGCGTGGTGACCTGAAGCACGAGCGGCTCTAAGGTCCTCTCCACCGACATCGTCCGTATCTCCAGGTTGCGGGGATCCCACTTCAGGGTTAACGTCCCCGTGGTACCGTACTGGTCAGTCATAGTCGCCATTGTTGCTGAAACAAATAAAAATATATTAAGAAATAGACTTAAGTTTTTTTTTTTTTTTTTATATGTATATTATGTAATTATGGATAGCAACTATAGTTCAAATAAACTTACCTATATATACATGCAAAAGGAATAATAAAATAAACTAATCTAATTAAACATAAATCTAAAATATGGCATCAAACAATTCTTCCACATCGCTATCCACTGGGAGTGTTTCCAAGAGGCTGGCGGCATTGCCATGTTGTATGCCAAATGCTTATCCTCTGTCCAAGGTAAAAACCAGCCCCTGGGTCGCCCGAAGTGTCAACCAGGCGTTTGGCTAGATTTTTAAAAAGCATGTGCGCCCTCGGACCCCACGGACCAAGGGTCTCAACCCCAAATGGCTCGAATATATAACTTCCAACTAGGTTGTTATATTTCCACCGTTCGAGGTTTAAATATGTAATGTTTATATAGCTTAAATTTTGCGCAAAATAAAAACAGATAAAAACGTGGTGTCATGTCGTGGTCGTGGTCAACATGTCGTGATGGCCTAATGGTAACAACCAGATTAGTCTATATATATATGGTTGCAGGTTCGAATCTACTAAAGGCAAGTACCAAGTGTGACTTTTTCAAAGTTATATATATAACTAGCTGTCCCCCGCGACTTTGTCCGCGTGTTTCAGTTTTAACGGTTTTTCATTTCTGCTACCTTTTTCAATTATGCTCTGCTCCTTTTGGTCGCAGCGTAATGTTATATAGCTTTCCTCAATAAAGGGACTATCCAACACTGAAAGAGTTTTTCAAATCTGACCAGTAGTTTCTGAGATTAGCGCGTTCAAACTAACAAACAAACTCTTCAGCTTTATATATTAGTAAGTATATAGATAGGACACCATTGGCTAACTTGGATTCCAAAAATTTTAGTCCGTATTTGCCAACTGAGCAAGCGTGGTGATCAATGCTCGTGTATTCTCTACATGAGAAGAGGCCTTTCCCAGCAGTGGGACATTTATAGGCTGGTAATATTACATAAGTTATGCGGATAAAATGGTGCTGCTGAGATCATCAATATGTGGGTTATGAATGTTGCTGTCCATCTGTAAATCTTATGGTGAGGGACATGACCTAAAATATAACCTTAGTAGAAGTCAAGGTGGAAACAAGAGGATCGCCCCATATCCCTCTTGTAACACTCAGTGGCTTGCCTTTTATGGAATCCTTGGATATGGAAAGGGATTGCAGGGTGTTGGCTGTTTGATGGAATGTGCTTGCTTGATTTTGACAGGCACAACCAAAACTTTAGTTTATTGTAAACAACCAATAGTTTATTGGGTGTTACAACCAATAAACTAGTTTAATATCACTATAAACTAGTTTATTGGTTGTAACACCCAATAAACTATTGGTTGATCACCTCAAAATCACCCTGTTCAAGGCTTAAAGTCATAGCTTCTTAGAGCCACACAAAACCTACCCAACCACCGCCTCATATTCATAGAATTGATGTATGGACATCCCATAGGTAAGTTTATTATGCCCTACATGCAACTTGGTGATAATTTTGTAAATGAGATTTGTAAATTATGCATTCACTAACATGGCTCAGAATTTATTTGCAATACTAACACACTGTGGGCCGTATGAAGTCTGAGAATAAAAGAATTTCAATTACATGATACTTTTTTGTTAGTAAATTTCGAGGTACAATAAGAAATATTACTTTCTGAAGTTATTTGAAACATACAAACACCAATTTCATTTGAATATAAAAACAAGATGGATTTTTTAAGAAGTATTCTGTAACTAACTTATTAACTACTTCCCTGTCCTGTGAGTCACATATAAACATTTCCATTGTTTAACTATTGTCTCTACCGGCAGGACATATAAGTTGTCAACATTATTTTACTGTTTTATCTTGGTGTACAATCCATAAAATGACTACTTAATTAAAGTGCCTACTTGATAAAAAGGTGGATAGTTATTCAGTCTATGACTCAAGTAATTTTACGAAGGTATTTACCATAAGAAATCTTTAAAGGTGCAAAGAAGTTTCCATGCACAATCTGACCTTTTTACAAGTGAAAGTAACTTTATTTTTAGACGATAATCGTAAGAAACTGGTGTAAAATATAGTTAATTGAATGGTATATAAAGTGTTTAAGAGAAAAGTACTTGTTTACACAAGTTATTAAAGTAATAATCAATGAACAATGCATCGAGTGTGACTCATTAAATAGGTATGGCTTTCATTTAATGTTACCTACCTACAACTAAAATATGAATTCACACACGGAAATCACTAAATATTTAGCACAAAATCGGTGTTATTTTATACTTTAACCGTGTTAATTTCATACAAGTAAATAAAAATATAACTACAAATACTACGGTATTATACAACGCAATTCGAAAGTGTTAAAAAATTGATAGAAGTAAACAATAACGGGTATATTTCAATCAGTCGGTTAATATATTGACAACATATTATATTCACTTTTACCTGCTTGTTTGCAAAGATTCTTTTGATTTAATCACACTAAACAATATTACGAAGATATAAAAGTAATAATTACACTATATTTCACTTAGTTTTTATAAAATAACACAAAAAATCACACAATTTTTAGTAAAAATAACGAAGACAATCACCAAGGCGTGTCAAAAAAATATCTACTGGGTTGTCAACGTGAGCAAAAGTAATTCTACTAGTTCCTGATACTTTCTACCATAATGGAAGTTATATAGTAGTAAATAGTAGATTTTGCGGTAGAACTGTAGAAATGTTCTAGTGTTGCTAACATTTTAAGAAATGTAAAAAATAAATACGCATTATTAAATAGTAACCGACTAGTCTACAATAACGATTCTAAGAGTGCTGAAGCCGAGCTTAGGTTACTTTCTCTAAAATCCACTTCAAAGTTATCCTAGATTATTCACACGTTGAATGGTGACGCATGATTGGGAGTATAGACTTTATAACTAACTTTGCATGTGATTTTGACCCATCACTGTTGGTTTGTAATTTAAAAAATGTTTTACTCAATTGTTACCCATTTCTCGTAGTCTGTAGCCCTGCAAGTACTATAACTTACATTTTAACTCACGAAAGTGACTATAAAGGTGATTAAAAAGAAAACAGCTGCATTATAACTGCATTTTATTTTTTTATACATAAATCATTCAATAAACAAAAAACTTTTATTACGTAGGAACTAAAACACAACTTACTAATCTTCATACTTCGTAAAATAGGAAATTGAAACTGAATTTATTATTTGAGTAACTATTTTGGCTACACGCTTTTGTTTTATTACTACTGTGACACAATAATATGTGAATTTACCTTTTTAAATTATGTTTTAATGATAACGTTTGACAGCGCTGTCAAATAACAATATGCAACAATTTGTGAAGTAAGCTCCATCAGTTGTCAAACTCTCAAACTTTCAAAAACTCAAGTTCATCGTCTATATTTCTAAATGGATCCGTAAATAAGAGACCAGCTGCCAGTGTGTTATTACTTATATCAAAATCATCCATAGCCGGAGTAAATGCTAACTCTTTACGCATCCTATTAAAAGGAAGAGACATATCGTTGTAATTTGACGCTAAATTATTATAGTCGGGTTTATCTGTGGGCACACTAATATTATTCTTTTTCAATATAAAACTAACTTCGTTCTGTATGTTTTCTCTTGCATTTATACTGTTACTGAAGTTGAAAACATTTGATGCTGCGAATGGGCTTACTAACATAGGTGTCAAGCTGTTAGGCGTTTTCATATTAAACGTTTCGACGAATGGTATGTGAATATCCTGCTTCGGTCTGTCTTTTTCTGTAGTCATCGGTTTCGGCGTAGTAGTTTTCGAAGATGGCATGGACACAGGTATAAATATTTCCACTTTTGCAGAAGTCGGCACAGTCTCAGTATGTTTCGGTGTTGTCATTGTCGAAGTTGTTGTTGTAGTGGTAGTTGTTGCGGTAGATTTTGTGGTAGTTTTTAGTAATAAAATTTTAGAATTGATTTTAAATGCGTCTTTCCATTCGTCCACTTCGTCGTAGTTTGGGACTGGGTTCGGACGGTCCTCGTTGACTAATCTCATTGTACCTTCGTCATGACGCTTATCGTTTTTAACTAATATTCGTTCCGGACTATCTGTTTTTCTCTGTATTACTATTATAGGGTTGTCAGTACTGCGTGTTTCTTTAGCTGTCATTTCATATTTTTCTGTAGTTTTCAAAGGCGTAACAGGAGCGATACTAATGACTTTAATTTCTGCTTTATATTCAATCGCTTTATCAGGTATCGTTTTATGTTTAGCCTTCTTTTGTTCAGGTGAAGAGTTTTTTACTAATCTCGACCTTCTTTTATCTTTGGCTTCATATTTTTTCTCTTTATCGTTCCAAACTTTGTCAGTGTTCTTATCCCCCATTTTGCTTTTAACTTCTTTGATTTCTCTTTCTAAATCTTTGAGTCGTTTTATAACGTTCACGTCCACGACTACTGTTTCGGTTTCATTGTAGCTGTTCCTAGTTTTTCTGTCCTTATGACGACTCTGCTCACTAGACTTGCCTTCAAGCGAACCTTGGACAAGTAGGCCTGACTTTCTGAAGACTCTAGGAGGGGATACCGATAACATCTGGTAACGTTTACCATATTTAGGAGATGGCGTTATGTTGCGTCGATTATATTTCTTCGTTCCACTTTTCTTTGATGATGTTGTGTTAATCAAAGTTTTTGACGGCGTTTTCGTGAAGTCGGGCCTAGAAAAAAAGTTTTTGGTTAGTTTAAAAGTTAGTTGTAGAGGTCTAATTTCTTTATGTGTGTGTAAATGAGCAGTTACAGTGCGGTATCACACGGGCCGCGTTTTGAAATGCTTGTCCCACACATGCCGATTCCCGAAAATTAGAGAAATGAAAAAAAAACCTTATTTTATTTATTGATTCGTGTAGAGAATTATTAGCATAGTTACCTCCTTGAATTTGACGAGAATGCAAAACGATACGTTGTAGAAGAGGATTGAAAATACTTTTGTTCATGTACATCCTAAATATCTACTGTATCTAACCTTTAATGATATTTATTGCCGGCATCTGTAGCCAAGCGATAGGTAAATCTACAAACGCTAACGATGTATGGAAATGACATTGCATATGACAGACCTGTTGGTCTAGTGGTTAGTGACCCTGACTGCTGAACCGGAGGTCGTGGGTTCGATACTAAGACAAATCTTTGTGGGATGAGCACGATCATTTGTTGCGTGTCACGGTAATTTATTTATAATATTATGTATTTATTAATATATGAGTATGATTATCAGTTGACTGGTTGCCATAATACAGGCTCTGCCTAGTTTGGTATCAGATGGCCGTGTGTAAGTTGTCTTAAGATATTATTATATTATTATTATTTCGATAAGTCGAGTGACTTAAGACTTGTCACTTCCATACATTTGAGCGATTCGATCAGCGCTATCGCTTGTAGAAATGTCACTTGGCTAGATGGGTGGGGCAGGGCAGATAGTTGCTCCTAAGTTTCGCGGAGACTTACCTTAAGTTCTTTAGTACCCTGGGAGATGGGACCTGAATGTAGCCTTCAGGCCAGCTGGTATCACTTGGCCTGCAATTATAAGTTTGAAGAAATGCATTTAGATAAAAGGAAACGGTACCAAAAGTTTTTTTTATTTTTTTTAATTTGGGTCTAGCCCACCTCGCTTGCCCATCATTGCTTCTCCTGTAAGCCAGGATCTACAATGATAACCAATGAATACCACCGAAACAGTTAGGCAAGTGTCCAGAATCAATTGACTGTCTTGGAACCCGCAACGAAATTAATCAGAAGTACTAAATAGGAGGAGTAGGAAAAATTGTTTCCACTTTTCCCTCCATTGCAAGCGGGAGACAAAAAGAAAAGATAGGCGATAGGCAAAGAAAAGATATCAACAACTGGGTTAGGCCCAGTTGCCAAGCACCACGGATAAAATTATAACATGAATAGATTCTAAAATGTATTTGATTCTTTCAGTTTTTTACCAAAAGTTAGTAAAAATATTAATGAACATTCTAAGGTAAATGTTAAAGCAGAAGAAACCTTATAGCTATCTAAATGTTTAGTTAGAAGTCCCCTCGCCCCTCAAATTCTAGATAATAAATATGACATAATTGTCTGGTCGTGTAAGTCAAAATCGTGGTCTTTTTAAGTGTTTTTTGGGTATCCCCGGAACCCTATTAAGTACTAAAGGTCTGCCAGACATTTAGACTGTCAGACAGACTGGCGGGCCCTGTTGGGTCTCTCTGTCAGCTGGCTGTATCTCATAGCTAGAGAGTTGAAATATTCACACGGAGTGTATTTCTGTTGTTTTAATTAAAGAGTTTTTTGAGCGTTTTTTGCTCGATCTTTATCGGTAAATGTGACCCCAAGATAGCTCCGAAAAAGGTGCTCAGAAGGCAAAAGAAGTATTATTCAATTTCTCCACTATGGGTTATTTTTTAGGGAAAAAGAATTATACAAATACGAACTTAACTAAGTATATATACACTTAACTAATAAAAACCTAATACATAAAATATGGCAACAATATTCCACATCGCTGTGGAATGGAAGTGTGCCCAAACGACTGGCGGCATTGCAGCTTTGTATGGCAATGCTTATCCTCTGTCCAAGGTAAAAGCCAGCCCTTGGGTCCCGCAAGGTTACATGCCTTAGTACATCTAACCTTCAATCCGCAAATTATTGCCTGTGTAGATACTTAATCCTAAGTCTAGTCTAGAGTTACCGTGCGTTCTTTTGTGATCCCCTGGCAAATGGGACTTGAATGTAGGCATCGTTGTTTTCCATTGGCCTGAAATAATAAGTTCCAGTGCAAAATTTTGTAAAATATTGAACGTAAAATTTAAATAATTATATCTTGGGACAACTCACACAAGGCCATCTGATCCCAAACTAGGCAGAGCCTGCATTATGGCAACCAGACAAGTTATGTATTTCTAAATACATACATATAGACAAATTATACAAAGACACAAAACAAATGATCATGCTCATTACACAAAGATTTGTCCTGGGTGGAAATTGAACCCACGACCTCCAGATTAGCAGTCAGGGTCACAAACCACTGGACCAAAAGGCCAGGCAAATTTTTAGAAATTCCTAGAATTACTTAGACAGTACAAAAAATGGGGTAGATGACTAATCTTTATTTCTATGTCCGTCAGATAGATAATTAAAAAATAGTACACACGTAGTTTTTCTCTCATTTTATGTAACTAAAAACGCACGACGATACATTGATTTGAAATGTCGCATGACGTCACAATTTCATTAGATTATAATAAGCCCTCTTCCCCTCTTTTCAATGTTGAAAAGATGAACATTGTGGAATGCATTTATCTAACTAACGGACTTATTAGATTTTGACGTCTAATACTCAGTCGTCTACCACATAAAAACCCTTACATTCTGGCTATCTTGGCTGGTTCCAACATCTTCTTGTACTCATAATACTCCATGGTCGTAGACCTCACGGAGATGTCGGCATTGTGTTCACTGAATATAACAGAATCCTTCTTCTTTTTACTTCTCAATTTAGTTTTATGAGAGTACTCTGAGTCCTTATGTTTTTTATGTTTCTTATGTTTCTCATGTGACTTATGTTTCTTTGATTTGTGTTTCTTGTGCTCTTTGTGCTTCGATTTGTGTTTCTTCTTGTGAGATTTGTGTTGTTTTTTTGCTAGCTGATTTAGCATGTACTGTGGTATCCCACCAGTTGCTGTTTCCTCCCATAATGTTACAAACCTCGGTAATTCACTTGTAATTGACCTGTTAAAGATTGATTTTTAGTTATAGAATCATAATCGTTGCTTATTTGTTATAATAAGCGACTCTCGCTCTAAGGATTTTAATCCTTGTGTCGCGGATTTTACAAACATTCAAATCACATGCACAAAGAACAAAGAACACATACTTACTTAGAACAAGAATTTGTGGATGACAGAAATGCTGACCCCAACATATACAGCATGCAACCAAAACCCTGTCCGATCTTTATGAGTATTATTCGGCATCGTACTGCGTAAACATATACGTAACTATTGAATGGATTTAAGATTATTAGTTTTCCCCGTCGAATATAATTACTTAAATTAAAATAAAATCTGATCGCTCGACAAAGTTCACGTGTACTACCTACAGTTTTGTATCAAAGAAGCCGCCTGAGCGAGACATTTTTTTCTGGTACGTATGTTGAACCAGGAATATGCCTTTATTGGATCGGACAGGGTTTTTGTTACACACTGTATAGGAAATAGGCTAGGCAAAAGAGAGTGAGAGAGAGAGAATACTGTATCTACTGAGAGAATAAAATACCGTTGACGTGACGTGAGTTCTTCGGCATGGAATTCAATGGAGTTATCCTCCACAGTTCCTACATCCTCAGAGATAATTTCATCTGTACTGAACGTTCTGCCATTCCTGTAATGTCTCTTTGTCGTCCGCTGGTAACTTCTTGGTACTTTCTTAGGTTTTACATCCATATCATCCGGTGTGTCTACTAAATTAGTGTCCAATTTCGTATATCTCGGTATCCACGCTCTGTTTTTCTCGTAAGAATCATTGTTTTCTTCTTTCATTCCATCTCTCATGTTGCTTATCTTCTTTTCATGAACTCGTTCAGAATAATTATTTAAATCATCGCTCCTTGTATCTTCTAATTCACTTTCATCTTTTTCTAATTCTTCTTCTATCTCTTTTTCTACCTCTTTTTCTTCTTTTTTTTTTCCTTCTCTAGCCTTTGTTTCTTTCATTTCCTCTTGTTCTTCCTTTTCGTCCATAAATATGTCATCTCTATCTAAATGACTTGCTTCTTCCTTCTTTGTTAGCACTTTCAATGTATTTGGTTCTACCTTTTTACCTGATTCTACGAATTTAGTGTCGGAGTATGCATTCTCATTTTTCTTATCGTTATTAAAAGTTTCTTTAGTACTGTGGGATTTGGTGTAAGGCGCTTGTTTGTGTTGCTTTAAAAATACTTCGATTCTAGATTTCAATTCTCTCCTTGCATTCGGATTAAGATCCGTGTAGTGATCGAAAATTATAGAACGTACCGCTTCACGAATTATTTTAACTAAATCATCTACAGATTTCTTCGATTTAGATTTATGAAATTCTTCCAAATGATTTAAAACTTTATTGAATTTATCCGCTGCGTCTTGTCTGTATATGGAGTTTATGTAATCCATGAGATCTTTGACATACCTATCATATTTCTCTTCTTTCAATACTTTGGCTAATGCGGTTACAAAACTTCTCACTACTGGGACCGGTTGGCCTCTAATAAGATCTAATTTCGAGCCCATTACTTTCCGTATTTCATAGTTTTCCGTCAGCTCATAAAACTTGCATCCCCTATAATGATATTTGCGGATTTCATCATCTAAAATATCGAAAACATCTTGGAAATCTGGATCGTCGTATGTATTGACGATAGAAATAACATCTTGGATGAAATCTGTGAAGTTTTCAGTCTTTCCTGATCTAAAGTCTCTTCTTGATACTTTGTTTTTATCGATAACTCCTTTTACTTTGGTTATAAATTTTTGGACATTGTCTAGGAACTGTATGTCCGCTGAGTTGTCTTTGTGGTTGAACTCGAGAACCGTTTCTAATGCTAAATTAACACTTCTATCTTTTTCGTTTATTTTAATATCCTGTCCATCTGTTGTAACTGTAAAAGAAATGTAATTAATAACTTATTAACGTTACATTACCGAAACTATACAGGGTGTAAAAAGACCAATCGCATTACTGAAGTCTATGCATTCTGTACACCAAACTACATACATTCACGAAATATAAATGCTGTGAAATGAATTTAATTAACAGGCATTAAAACTAAAAACAATATGGACACTTTGACCTTCAATATCTTCAGAACCCATGGTTTCCCATGTATGCTGTCGAAGGAAAAAACGATCCCAATGATGGGAACATTATGTGGTTTTTGTTAAGGGTCTTTTTACACCCGTTTTTTATCGTTTTTTAAAGCGACTTTCGCACTAGAGGATTAAATGCCGGTATCGTGGGGTTTTTTATAAACATTCAATTCACATTCACAAATAACACCCAGCTACGATGATGATGACGTTTAATCATAATTTTAACATTGAATCTCTCCACTTTTCGGCCATTTTGATTTTTGATTGGCGTCGCCTACTTTAGTTTTAGTGTTAAGTTATTAATCATGTGCACAAGATATTTAAAGCTAATTATTAATAATATGATGTTAAGCCAGCTTAAACACAAAAATTTATAGTGTTTAAAAAAATACTACCAATGGAAGACTGCTTTTTTTTGTAATTTGCATTGTATTGGAATTAAAATTCACTCAAGAAGGGTTAACCAGAACGGTGCAAATACAAAAACAAAAAAAAAAACGTTTTGACCCGGAATCCTTTTTACAAATTTCCTATGACATTATCAAATTAAATATTGTTGATAAAAATAATATAATAAATACACAATATAACTACCAAATATAATAAAAAGTAGGAGCCATTCACACACAACTTGCATTTTACAAAAATTCAAACATTTTATGAAGTCATAAACTCGCTCGCATTGCGCATGCGTGCATTTTTATATTCTTAATCTGTTTCTTATAATACAAAAACTTTTATTATCAATAAAAATTGTATATAATCATACTTGTAAACGAATGTCGATGTCTAAAATATAGTTTAAAGTCGAAAATAACAATAACTACAATAATACTACGATTACTGTCCTTGAAGCCGTAATTAATAATAAAATAAACATATTTAATATCCTTAAATAATACCGCCCTAAAAATAAAAAAATAGCAACACAAATATTCTTTTTTTTATAAAAAAATTTGGTACCATAAATATAATGACACCAAAAATACATATTTAAAATGACATTTGAGGTTAAATTTTAGTGAAATCATTTGTTTAATACAGTGCGCAAAATAAACGTCTTTAATTAATATAATCATGGTTGATAATTTAATTATCAATTAATTAAAAACAAATACAAGTGATTACAATGTTGCCATTATTGTTGATTACATTTATTCACTTGAGCAAATGCTTAAAAGATGGTAAGGCTTAGTTATAAGTAACTACATACATATCTAATAAATTTAATCATGTGTCATCATACATATATTAAGACGGGACTGTTGGTCTAGTGGTATGTGACCCTGACTGCTAAACCGGAGGTCGTGGGTTCGATTCCCACCCAGGACAAATCTTTGTGTGATGAGCACGATCATTTGTTCTGTGTCTGAGTGTAATTTAACTATAATGTGTATGTATTTAGAAATATATAAGTATGTTATCAGTTTGTCGGGTTGCCATAATACAGGCTCTGCCTAGTTTGGCATCAGATGACCGTGTGTGAGTTGTCCCAAGATATTATTATTATCTTGTATCTGTATTATAGCAACCAGACAACTGATAAATATACTTATACATTTCAAAATACATACATATTATTGACAAATACACCCAGACACAAAACAAATGATTGTGGCATGCCTTAGGCATTTTATTCGCTATATTAAAGTGTTTTAAATGAAGTACTAGCTGTGCCCGCGACTTCGTCCGCGTGGAATTTAAAAAAATTGATCTTACAGAACCAGTTCCACTCAGTGCACCATTAACAGAACAGCTGCATAAATCGCTTCTCAAAGTCAACGCCTTCTTAGAAGACGTACAGCATAAGATCCGAAATCAGAGAGACGCATTAAGAGGTTTACACTATGAAGAGCATACGCCAGAACAAGATTTCCTTGACTATTCCCTCACCAGTTTCTGGTGGAACGGAACACCAGCTACAGGACAAATTACTCCACAAACCTCATTCCTAACTATCCCGGAATTTCAACGAGTTATATTCGTCACCCCGACCCAAAAGACTGTATCATTAGTAGTAACAGTACCAGAGTCCACGAAAAAACCGTTTACAAGTGGTACTGATACTCCAAGACCAACATTTGCAACACTCCCACCAGACTACGAATCAACCCCGTATTATGACCCAGTTTTAGGGGAGTACTTAGGTCCTCCAGGTGAAATACTAGGAACGTCTCCTCAGTATTCGGTTGAACAGCTCGCGACTCTGACTAGGACCACGCCTACGCCTTCGACGACGCCGGACCCTCGGCCGAAAGGACCAGGGTACGATTTAGCACCAGATGAAGGGTTTCCGACAACGGATGTAGAATCCACACCTCGAAGCCCTGGGTATCCTACTGAATCTGAGTTGAAACCAGAGGATTTAGACCGCAAACCATATATTAATACATCTGAAATATACCCTCCTAGCACTTCGACAACTGAAGATTATCCTGTGGTTCCAGAACACTTGTTTACGCCTGAAGTGCAGCCGAATCCTACCACTTTAACACCACCAGAACAGGATACGACTGATGTACCATATCCTGAGGAAACAATTACATTCGACCCTGAACCGTATCCTTCCACACCACAAGAAATCCCATCCATATTTACCAGTTATCCAATCGATACTACAACGCTTCATCCTAATATCAGCCAGCACGTGGAACAATGGATACAGGAGATGTCAAATGCGTCAGGTGTGAACGCCTCTCGTTGGAGTACCCTACCACAATATTCTTATATACCGATAGGAAATAAAACAAGTAAGAATATTGTTTTTTTAAGCGTCTTAGTGGTAATTTTGTTTAAGTTTATAATAAAAAAATATTAGACACGTATTTTTTACTTCTTTTTTATAACTAAAAAGTGTGGATATTTAACGAGTCAAAGTTCAGGGCCTCTAGACAAATGACAATGCGACAAACGATAACGCTGATCGAATCGCTCAAATGTATGGAAGTGACAAGTCCAAGTCACGTGACTTATCGAAACAAAATGTCATTTCTATACATTTAATGTCATTGAAGCAATTTCTATCATCGTAAACGCTTGTCGAAATACCACTTGTCTAGGGGGGCAGGAGTACGAACGTCGAAACGTATGAAATAGTGAGGTCATGCGACATTTCAAATCAATGTATCGTCGTAAGTTTTTAGTAACGACAAAGAGGAAATAATACGTCTAATATTTTTTACTAATTACTAACGGACATTAAATACTTTAGTCGACATCCATATTACCTTAAAGTCATTTATTATGGGGGGTTGGAGGCGATTCATGTACAGTACATGACAGGTACGCAAAGAATACCAAGATGGATCATATAAAGTTCATCACTTCCCTTTCTGAGCTCATTCCCGGTATTAACAAACATTTATCTTAAAAATAATTGATAAAACATTTTAAACCTTATGAAGTTGTAGTACACATAATTAACCCTGTAATACCCAGTAAATAAACCAATAAAAGTTGCTTTAAACAAACTGTTTGTGTTAATCCAGTGAAACTGAAAACCAACTCCAACATCAGAAACACTAATTAAATCAAAATCAAAATCAAAAATCAAAAACTCATTTATTCCAACTAGGCTACAAAGTAGCACTTTAAGAACGTCAATACAATGGACAGCACCCTGATTCGCCCACCCTTCACCGCTTCCTAAGTGCTCTGGCTGTGGAGAAGAAACGGCGCAACAAACTCCCCAGCAGCACGCTGTCATTTCGAATACAATAATAATAGTAATATAATTTAGGGACTGCGCAAATAAAGAAGTGTTTGAGGTCGATAGGTACTACAATAGGTACTATGAAATTAAAAGTATAATCTACAGAGCCCAAAGTCAGCAGAACGACCAGTCACCGCCAGCCAAATAAAAATAGCTGTCGTCTCAAACTAATCTAGACTAACTTTCACAGCCTGGAACCATGAATCAGAAGGAACTTTATATCCAGAATACACTCCCGAACCTCCTGCGTATATGACACCAAACAGTTCATACCCTGTACCAGACGATTTTCTACATAAGCGACAAGGAATATTAAAACTCACTACGGAGCTGGATGGACCTACTGCGACAGGGATCCAAGAAGGAATGATTCTAGATGATGCCTTCGGTCTTCCATACCTTGGAACATCTCCAACGACACTGGAAAGTATTAGGACTACAATTGTTGAGGGTCGACCAGCGAATATACCTGCGGGAGTTGATTTTAATTGGGCAACTCCTTCTACTGCGGGCGACGTGCTTCATGGCCGTAAGTAATTTAAATTTATAAAAAAAAATCCGAGCTCGACTCCTTTGATAGCAATTGGTACAGCACAGCCATAAGCAGAGAAAGATGGAGGGAGGATAGAGAACCTTTGCCCTACAGTGGGACAGAAATGATTTCTAAAAAAAAATCCTGATGACGTCAGTCGCGCTAGTCATTATATGAAAATTCATAAAAGCTTACAGTGCTGCCCCTCCAGACAAGTGACATTTCGACAAGCGTTAGCGCTGATCGAATCGCTCAAACGTATGGAAGTGACAAGTCCAAGTCACGTGACTTATCGAAACGAAATGTCATTTCTATACATTTATTGTCATTTGAGCGATTTCTATCATCGTTATCGCTTGTCGAAATGCCACATGTCTAGGGGGGCTGGACTGCCCTTACGCGCGCTTGTATTGCTACGCACTGCTTGCGAGAACTGTTGGTCAAGCGCGTCCATGCGTACCGTCGGCATCGGTCGACAGATTCACTATGGATACAAATGCGCGCGTTCATATTGCACCGACCGGTGGACCAAACGTACGGATGCGTGTACCATTGTCGCTATGTATTTTCATAATGAGAAGCGCCTGTGACTTAAAGCTGCCCACAATCAAACAGTTCATGAAACGCGCCGCGATCCAATTCTTCGACACCGCGGAAAACCACCGTAACCCGCTAATCGTAGCAGCCTCGCTTAAACGGCCCAGACATACTCTCTCCTACCCCGACGATAAAACAACGCTTGTTCAAGATGCATTCGAGTTAGCTAGCAGTAGCAATTACGTCCTCGCCGGCGAGGCTCGTGTTAATAATTGTAAAGTAAATGTAACCCCTCCCCCCCCCCTCTCCCTAGATCAAGCTGGCCCGAGCCGGCCAAACTAGCAATAAAAATATGTCCCTTAATAATAAAAACTTAGATCCAGCCCTCCCTTGCTGTTTTTGCCTTATTAAGATTGTTAGCAACGCACTAAGTCGAGGTCCGAACCCCACAGGGGGTGCCCTTAGTGATCGTTGCTGACGTAGTTAGGTTTTCTATTGCTCTGGCTGGAGGCTCTTAAGGTTCTCACCAAAATTTCAAGGCTAACTGCAGTAGAACACAACTTAAAAAATATACAGTGTACGTAAAGCTTTTAAAACATTTCATATTTCATGTCTTATTTCTATTCTAGATGTAACCGATAATCCTGATCCTAAAGACGAGTATCTGGAAGATATTTATAAGGAAATGGACCGCCTTGATATCGGGTATATGAGTATGTTTCTTATAAAGATCACGAGATTGGTAGCCACGGGGAAACAAGAACGCTTGAAACCAGTTCTCATGCACACGGAGTTCGTTCTAACCAGGTATTTAAACCTCTTTTATTTATATTGCTTTCTGAGGTGTGCCAATATTAGACATTGAAATAAAACTACTTTGAACATATTGACATTTCACGACCTCCGTGGTCGAGTGGCGTACCTACTACACCGGTTTTTAAGGTGTCGCCAGCTATGAGGTCCCGGCCGAGTCAATGTAGAAAACCACTTTTCGACATTGTCTCGGGTCTGGGTGTTTGTGGTACCTTCGTTGTCTCTGAATTCCATAACAGTGCTTTAGCTACTTACTTTGGGTTTAGAGCAATGTATGTGATGTTGTCCACATTTATTCATTTATTTATTTATTTATTTATACTCTATCGCGGTGTCTTGGTCACGGGCAGACTGAGGTGGTATTCGTCTTGACAGTTGATGTTGCTCGTTCTACCTTTTATTTTTCGTAAGGCACTGACACTGCTTGAGTAAGTCAATGATCAACGTACAACCAGTGTGAGCAGTGGACCGCTCTCGCGCGTCAAATGCGCTTCCATCCACATCCAACTTTTTTCCTTTTAAAGTACAGAATCCTAAAAATTTATACGAAAAAGAATTAGACTGTGCTAAGATTTAAATAAGAAACTTTCTAAATTATTTAAACAACATTTATTAATGAATGTGTAACTTTAAACATACCCACCTAAGTTTAGCCGACATGCACCCAAGCGGCGACCGGTCACCGCGCATGACGCCACAGCCAAATCTCAGTCAAACCCCGAGCGGCGACCGCTCGCCGCACTGCCTCCACTTGATTTGATCCCTTTTCTTTAGTGTTTAGAGTCTACTTTTGTATGAAGAAGTTTGATGATATACGATCTTTAACAACTAGTTCAACGAGGTACAACTCAGAATCCATTTGTCAAATTTGTCATTACACCCAGTCAAACTGTTTATATAACGGTTTTTTAGGGCATTGTTTTAGTATAAGGCTTTTTGTAAATACTAAAAAAATAAATAAAGTAGAAAAATGGAAGGGATGCCTGCACTGGGGTAACAATAATTAAGAAAATGGACCGCGGATGGACCCTCCGTGTCTCGGAAAGCACATAAAGCCTTAGTCCCGATTATCATACTTAATCTTTGACAGTCGTTAAGTCATTATAGTTCTGTCAACCAGTCTTAATGGGATAAAGAAAATACTTTGTGGAAGTCACAATGTCACGTCGTTATGTTGCGGTATCTTTTTCATATTCTGACGTGATCGAGATGGTTCTTAACTATAATTTATGAAGATCTGTTCAGCATTTTTAAAGTTATCAGCAATAGGGATGTTTCCTGGGTATGAAAAGTTAAAATCTATTTAGTCCGTCAGTTAGATAATAAAAAAATATTAGACACGTATTTTTTCTTTTATCAAAACAATAAAACAATACAAAGATACACCGCTTTAAAGTTTCGGAGTGGGGGCTTATGACGCTACGCCTCGCTAAAAATCGTAGCGAGGAGTGACGTCACGCGTAATTTCCGTTCTCTGTATTTTGATCATTTTTTGTTTGCAGGAAAAAAGAAAAAATACGTGTCCAATAAAATTCATTAATCTACAAGACGGACATAAAAAAAAATAGGAAACATGCCTATTTACTAAAAAAATATCTGGTTTTCTTAAAGTTATTTGACAGGGGTACAAAACCTCTTTTTAATTTTTATACCACGCACTCCATCAAAGTATGTTGATATTGATTATTATTATTAATAAAGTATTGGATATAATTTCAGAATTTATTACAAGGGACAGCTGGCCTTTCTTGGCCATCCTATGGTATTATTTGTTATGGAATACGCGAGAGGAGTTAAAGAAACTCCAATGGATGTGCTACAGAGTGAGTTAATACTCTTACACTACTCACCATACCTTGTGTCATCTATATATATAAAATGCTTTGTCCTGAATGACTGACGGATCAACGCACAGCCTAAACCGCTGATCGTAGAGACCTGTCATGGAGAGCGAGTTCTTCCTATGAAGTAGGCATCCGATAAGAAATGTTTGTCAGCAATGTATCGTAGTGAGTTTATGGTTAAACTAGCTGTCCCCCGCGACTTTGTTCGCGTGTTTTAGTTTCAACGGTTTTTCATTTTTGTAACATTTTTCATCTATGCTCCGCTCCTATTGGTCGTAGCGTGATGTTATATAGCCTATAGCCTTCCTCTATAAACGGACTATCCAATACAAAAAGAATTTTTCAATTCGAACCAGTAGTTTCTGAGATTAGCGCGTTCAAACAAACAAACAAACAAACTCTTCAGCTTTATAATATTAAGTATAGATAAAAAAGAAAAAATACGCGTCTAATATTTTTTATTCACGGATATAAACAAAATTTACGTGTGTAAACACGAGTCTCCAACTGTGGGATTATTACTCACACGAATTAGTCAAATTATTGGCGCAGAGTGAACTTATCACTATGTAAGCGTATCACAGGTTGACGGTAAATCACTTCATTACACACAAACTAAATATGATAATATAGTACCAGCCTATAAATGTCCCACTGCTGGGCACAGGCCTCTTCTCATATAGAGAAGGAACGAGCATTGATCACCACGCTTGCTCAGTGCGGGTTGGCGATTTCAGATTCCAATTTTTGGAATCCAGGTTTCCTCACGATGTTTTCCTTCACCGATTGTCAATGATGTCTTAGAATAATTAAGAAAGTACATATAACTTTGAAAAAGTCACATTGGTACTTGCCTGTAGTGGGTTCGAACCTGCAACCTTGTGCACACAAATCCGTTCATTGAACCACTAGGCCACCACGTCACTAACATGATATAAATTATCTTATTCTTTTTAATAGGGGAGCGGACTGGGTATGAAAAGGAAATATCCATTTAGTCCACCAAATAGAAGAAAAAATTAAAATAAACTCGTATTTTTTCTTTTATCAAATCAATGAGAAATTACAAACTTAAAGCGCTTTAAAGTTCTGGAGTGGGGGCTTGTGACGTCACTCGTGGGTAGAAATTTTAGCCACGAGTGAGGTCACGCGACATCCATTCACTGTATCTTCCTCATTGTTGTTTAATTAAAAAAACAAAAAATACGTGTCTATTATTTTTGAATGATCTATGCGACGTGTAAATAAAAATATTGTCTTTACCACTATTCGACTTCAATAGGCTTTCAATTCGACGGTATATTTTTTCATGTTGTGTTACGCGATAACTCCGGCCATAGTGAACCGATTTTGAAAACTCTTTCTGTCATCGACAGGGTATACCTTAGAGGTGGTCCCATATAAATTTAATCCTTAAATTTAAATTCAATTCCTTTTTAAATCAATATGTAATCAATTATCTATATGAGAAAAGTTACAAATTGAGTCACAACTGAAAAATGGTTACTAATTTAACGACACACAGTAACGTATTCACTCAAATAACACAGTGATATTATCAGTTCCAATAAAGATTTTTACAAAATTATCTATCGCAGGCTTTATTAAAATTTGCAACAGATTTTTAAAGCTTCAGCGATACACACAACTTACTCTGTAATTAAATAAGATCAGCAACAAAAATTGCTTACCTACAGTACAACGGGCTAGCGATGCTCTAAGATTTCATCTGACATTTAAAACGTCCGGGAAAGTTTGAGGTTTTAAATGTGTGCCAGCTGCATTCATCCTGCCATCTGTTAGGATTCAGTAACCAAAGGATACCAATGAGACGCTATTACTAGTAATCCGCTGTCCATCTGTCTGTAAATGACCGGTATCAATTTTGCCGTAGTACTTAGTATTCTTAACTCTAAAGTCTGTGCGGATAAAAAACCGCCATGGCGTAAAGAAAACTAACATTATACCTAATTATTTTAAACAAAACGGCTTACTCACGCATATTCTCGGGATCGCCCGACTAGTTTCACGTCGAACTGAGTTCGACTCGCGACACCACCGCCGCCGCGTCAGCTCATGATTAGAGACTCCTATTGAGTCTGAAACTAGTCGGCCGATCCCGAGAATATGCGTGAGTAAACAGTTTTTTTTTAAATAATTATGAATACTCCTCACGAAAGTTATTATAACAATTCGCCAAACAGATCGCCAATTACCTCTGTCACCTCTGTGCGCGACGTGTGACGTGTTTGTTCGATCCCCGCATGGGACAAGCATTTGTGTGATCCACAAATGCTTGTTTCAAGTCTGGGCGTTCTTTGTGCATGTGATTTGAATGTTTGTAAAACCCCCCGCGACACGAGGATTAAATTTCTTAGTGTGGGAGTCGTTTTTTTTTTTAAATACCTAATCATTCTTTAAAACATTTATTAAGACGGAAACTAAAAACATTATGTTCTAACATAATTTTATTAATATCCAAATGTTACACACGCACTATAATGACGCAACAGTGTTTTTAACATAACAAATATGGTAATTAAGCACAGAAGTTCTCAATTCCAAGACGATGTTTTTTCTGCAGTCTCTAAAGTTAAATTTTTTACAGGATGTATATTTCTATTGCCAAAAAATTCATCTGCCTAGCCCTTTCTCAACCTATGTTGGGTCGGCTTCCAGTCTCCTTGGATTCAGCAGAATACCGTTTTTTACATGCGACTTTCCATCAACACAACTCATTTTACTGGGTACCACAGTATCCCATAGTAAGACTGGTTGTCAGAATTGTAATGACTTAACGACTGCCAAAGATCAACGTATGACGGTCGGGACCAACGGCTTAACGTGCTTTCCGAGGCACGGAGGGGTTTCCGTATGTTAACAAATGGTTTCCCATCCACGGACCAAGCGCAGCGAATGCGGCTTAAACTTAATTATCTGTTCTTCCCGCCCTCATATTGGCGCAAACAATAAAAACAACCACTGCACGGATAGCCGAGTGGTATAGGTCACCACGCCAATTACCACTGTGCGCGACGTGCTGCGGGTTCGACCCCCGCATGGGACAAGCATTTGTGTAATACACAAAGTCTTGTTCCAAGTCTGGGTGTTGTTTGTGCATAATATATGTCTTGAATGTTTGTGAAATGCCCGCGACACAAGGATTAAATTCCGCAGTGCGAGAGATCTTATACGATGGAATGAAATAGTTCTTTGGATGTTTCAGATATTTTGTTAGTTTAGGTAAAAATAAGTAACTATAGAGTGCGCATCAACTATAAAATGTAGGCACTAGTATGTTAAAAAAAAAACAAAACAGAGCGCACCGTTTTATTAAAACTCAAACCTAATATTACCCTGATAATATCGTGCCTAGATATTTTCGCATAAACGTCTGTCGTCGCACGGAAAATCACTTAAATCAGTATAAATTTGCTTACGGTTAGCGTCACGGGCTACTAGCGATGCGCGCTCTCTATGCTTGTCTATGTATACTCTAAGTTTGTCAGCACTAGCAATATAACTGACATAGATATTATTAATTGCAGGTATTTTAACTTGGCCCAGTTGGCGTACCTTGGGCAGCCATTGCTAAGAGTTACTATGAATATAGGCATGGCAGTATCGTCAGCCGAATTTGACGAATTACAGAGTAAGTTGCTGTACTAATACATAAATAGTTCTTATATTACACTAAGATGACATTTGCCGCGGAATTTTCGTTCATATACCTTGTCCTGACAATAGGGATGTTTCCTGGGTATGAAAAGTTAAAATCTATTTAGTCCGTCAGTTAGATAATAAAAAAATATTAGACACGTATTTTTTCTTTTATCAAAACAATAAAAAATTACAAAGATACACCGCTTTAAAGTTTCGGAGTGGGGGCTTATGACGCCACGCCTCGCTAAAAATCGTAGCGAGGAGTGACGTCACGCGTAATTTCCGTTCTCTGTATTTTGATCACTTTTTGTTTGCAGGAAAAAAGAAAAAATACGTGTCCAATAAAATTCATTAATCTAAAAGACGGACATTACAAAAAAATAGGAAACATGCCTATTATAAACACAAAAAAAACAGCCAAGTCGGTCGAGAAATTTTTAAGTGGTGCTCCGTCATACATGTAGCAATTTATTTATTCATCTTTCTTTTTCTTTCTTTCTTTTTAGCCGTTCTCAGCCAGATTTGTTTAAGGCTTCCTTAATATTGCGCCATCTAACCCGGTGTTGCGCTACTTCCATCCTATTCCTTCCTGCAGTTTTCTTGATGTCGTCCTTCCATTCGCATTTGTGGTCCACCTCCAGGTCTGTTCTCAAACCAAGGCCTCCATTCAAGGACCGCTTTGCCCCTAGAACCATGTTTACGGGCTATGTGTCCTGCCCACTGCCATTTCAGAGTAGCGAGTCTCTTATTTCACTTTTATTCAGCTATCCTTACTATATGTATTATAAATGCGAAAGTAACTCTTTCTGTAGCGCTTTCAAGCCAAAACTAATGAACCATTTTAAATGAAATTTGGTACAAGGATAGTCTAGACCCCGACAAAGGACATAGGCATATTTTTTGCCACGATAACCGTCATCCACGCGGGCGGAGCCGCGGGAAACAGCTAGTATTAACATAAATCCTTAACTTTGTCCGCTGTAATATCCACTTAAAAACCTATTCCCAAATATACAACTTCGCTTACAGACATTTTAAAAGTCTATACGACGCTACATTACATTTTAAAATCGCATCGCTGAGATATTCAGTCATTTAATTTTATATCTATACTTATATTAAAAAGAGAAAAGATTTGATTGTTTGTTTGTTTGCATTGAATAGACTCCGAAATTACACTGTTATTTAATATGTTATTTCACTGTTGGGAAGCTACACTGTCCCCAAGTGACATAGGCTAAATAATTTATTTTGATTTTTAAGCATTGTTGCGAAGCCTGGGCGTGCTGCTAGTTCATCTATATTCACATAAATCCCTATTTTTGTCCGCTGTAATATAGACATAAACCCTATTTCTGAGTTAACTTAACATTCACACATTTTTAAAAGTCAATACGACACATACATATTAAAATCTCATCGCGGAGATAATCAGTCATTTAATTTCATATACTATAAAATTACGTCAAACAAGCACTTAAACTTGAGAATCAATTTATTACAAGTATTTATCGATATGTCAAGTGATTTATCTGTCACCCTGTAAATCATAAAAGACAGGCAGAGGCAAGGCCAATAAGGTTGAAAACTGGGTATAAAAAGTCAAAATCTAATTATTCCGTCAGTTAGATAATAAAAAAATATTAGACACGTATTTGTTGCTTTTTCATAATAAGAAAACACAAGTAAATAAATAGAATCAAAGTTCAGGAAATGTACGTAATAGGAGTACGTAATCACTCCCCAAGTCAGGCGTGCGTAAAGAAGTTTTACCTCAAAATTGATTTTTTTTTATTTGCATAATACATAATTATATCTATTTTTTTATTATTTTTTAGGTTACGCGAGCATGGTACATTTCATGTTGCTTCATAGGAAGCAAACTTCTGCCGTTGATGTCAACTCAATCATGGATTATGCTGACTCCTTATACAATGACGAAGAAGGAGAAAGATTGTTCGTGCTTCTAAAGGATTTTGAGACATATCCAAATAGTAAGTACTACTTGTGCGCGAGAAATACGGGAGCAGACTGGCTATGAAAAGGAAATATCTATTTAGTCCGCTATATAGAAAAAAAAAGTGTATACTGATGTACGCACGTAAGAAGTTATACTTTATTGGCGTAACAAGATAAAATTCTTTCTCATAAACTTGTGATTGACAGATTGGTATAAAAAATATTTCAACCTTCAGATTAAACTCGAAAACTGGCATCGGACATCTTGATGTTTGTAATTTTTGACATATTATGTAGTACTTAACTAAAATGTTGACTAGCTAACTTCAAGGCGTAACTTTTCCGTGACGGTGTGCGGTCGCATCGTAAAAATTTACTCTCATAATTTTTCCCTAATGCGCTAAAAGAAGTATAACTTCAAAAACTCGTATTTTTTCTGTTATTAAATCAATGAAAAATGAAAAAGTTAAAGCGCTTTAAAGTTCTGGAGTGGTAGCTTGTGACGTCACTTGTGGGTAAAAATTGTAACCACAAGTGACGTCACGCGACATTTCCATTCACTGTATCTTCTAAATATGCTTGTGTCTGGAGTGGGTTCACGTCAATAGTGCAATGGGTGGGGATCGAACCTGCGACCTCTCGATCACAAGGCCGTCACCCTAACCATTAGGCTATTGCCGCTTATTTTTTAAATTCATTTTTATATAGGTATATAGATTTCTAACCATTAATTGTTTTCAGACACGATGCCTGGCAGGATGCTTTGCGAGTCTATTATAGAAGCCTTCATGAGTCCTCACCGTCGCCTCAAGGGGTCTGAGCGAGGACAGAGGCTTATTGACTCTTTAAACTACGCCTTAGAGTCCAGATTTCCTCATCTTAAAAACGCTAGAAGATTTTGGGAAAAATCCGGAAGGAAAAATAATGGTAAGTACAAAAATTATTGGTTAATCAAAACTTGCGTCACCTACTTACTTTAAAAGCTTATAACTTTTGTATTCGTGTATCTTTTTTTGATAATATTTCGCAGTTCTGCTTCAATTTAATACTATTATTAGAAATACTAGCTGTCCCCCGCGACTTTGTTCGCGTGTTTTAGTTTCAACGGTTTTTCATTTTTGCAACATTTTTCGTTTATGCTCCGCTCCTATTGGTCGTAGCGTGATGTTATATAGCCTATAGCCTTCCTCAATAAACGGACTATCCAATACAAAAAGAATTTTTCAATTCGAACCAGTAGTTCCTGAGATTAGCGCGTTCAAACAAACAAACAAATAAACAAACAAACAAACAAACTCTTCAGCTTTTTAATATTATAGTATAGATTAAGTAGGTATTAATTAATAAAATTTATGACAAACTAGTTCAACTTACATTACAATTAAATTATTTGGACATTAATAGTTATTACGAATACATAGTTATTAGTGCTTATAATAACAATTTTGGTATTTATATTAATTATGATTTAAACATTCAACAACTTTTTCCAGGTCCACCAATTCACACAACAATAAAATCGATACACACCACCAGCAAACGACGAGTCTACAACAGCTCAACTGACAGGAAGAAACCACGACATAAAAATAACAATGGTTCAGATGTCAGCTCCAAACGAAATTACAGACGCGGCGGAGTATCACGCAAACCAAACGATAAGAAGAAACTCAGTACACGTCACAACGAATATAACTACGAAAGTTTGATAAGAAGAAATCAATTTAACCCAAACAGTCTCGAATTGCAAAGAAGAATTCAACAAACAATAACAACAGCGAATGTTCAAAAAAGATTTAATGTCATAACCTCCGAACATTTAAATAATTACTCTCCATTAATACAATCTCCCGACAGAACTAAAAAAACAACAACATGGACGCCACCATTCATTCAACTTGACATGAGGCCAACCACAGATTATAAATTGGATAACAAAATGTTTGGAGTATACAAACCGGGATTTCGGGCTCATAGTAAACGACCAGTGAAATTTTTTCAGAAGCCTTCTGGTCTGGTCGCCCAACCAAAGGATAAAACAATGAGGTTCACAAAACGTAAAAAAAGAAAATTAACAACAGTTACAAGGAATGAATTGTCTTACAGCACTGCAAAAACTGATCTTTTGCGAATGATTGTGGAAGGGTCAAGTTATAGTGACGAGGAAGAAGCTTTAAAATTGAACTTAATTAGTGCAATGATTCACGGAAATCGGACATTTCATAGAACGGAAATCAATGAGACTATACTCAGAGCTTTTTTGAAGGAGCAGGAGGCCTTAACAGGTAATTAAAAATCATTTTCCATTCTCATTTTCATTTATAGTCTATACTTCATACTAATAATAATATAAAAAGAAGAAATATTTGTATGTAACGAATAAACTCAAAAACTAAAGTCCGTTTTGAAAAATTCTTTCACCTTTTTAATGCTACATTATTCCAATTTAATATAGGCTATATATAGAATATTTTGTAAAAGTTAGGGATCCGTATGAAAACTTATATAATGTAACTCGAGGTGTGAAAAAGATAATAAAAAAGATTTTGACGTGACAACGTCTTATAAATTGGTTTGCCGGGTGACACTTCAAGAAACTGGGTAACGCTCCGCTCACGTTATGCGCTCACAATGAGAGCGAGTGAGAGGCACGCGTCGCATGGTTAGCCCGCCTAAGAGCGAGAGAGACAGACATTGACATTGACAGTCGTTGTCACGTAAAACTTTCGCCCGTATACCGACTTTACAGGCAACCAATTTTTTAATACGAATACCTTTTCAGAACCGTTACAGAGGCCATAGTTTTCGTTTGTAAAACAATAATAATATAACCTTGTTGAAGGCGGGTTAATTTGACCATTTTCAACTTAAGAAAAAGGAGTGAACCGTTTTCATGATCATTGATTTATTGTGTCTCCACCCCGAGCAGCAGAATAACTATAAAACATCAGTATAGATTGTTTAACAGGTCACCACAACGCCATCTATTATCATACTTACACAACACTACGCTTATAATATAATAAACAAATTGTAGATGGCGCTACACGTCTAAAATTGCCGTTGACTTTCATGTTTGAAATTCTCACTACTTTCTCTTTACTAAGGTAGTGTAATATATAAAATTTAATGGTAAACTTTGTATGTAAATCACAGAATTTAATCTTTAATAGGTATTTTTTTTTTGGAAGAGCCTGAGCGCAGGCTTTGACTGCTTCACCGGACTTTTCTTTAATACTTTACATTTTAAACTGATAGAGACAGCTCGAGACTTAACAATGATATAAAACTGATTGACGTTATCGGCCATTCGATCTTGTAACACCTATTTTAAATTTGTAAGCTAAAAAAATTTAGCTAAACTAAATGTGTTATTCCTTGAGTGTCAGGGTAGCCCGCGAAATTCAAATTTTCTTGACAGTGTCAGTTTCAGACTTTTTTTAACAAAAACGATACGCGGCCGTAATAATACCTACTTTCAGAATTATAATCATTTAAATCCTAAAAAAAGCCTGAAACGGTCCGGCAAATTGCAAAAATGTTAGAAAATTTGAATTTCGCGAGCTGCCCTGACGCTTCTACCTCAGTAATTTTCCATCTATTGTTACATTTTATTTAACTAAATATCTTTGATTTTGGTTGATTTAAATTAAAAGGTGTACCTACATCAGTAATACCTAATAATAATACCTAGTTAATTTATGTTTATTCGTTCTTTTTCAGGAGCTCCTAACGGTGGCGCGAAAAATTTGGATGACATTTCCAGAATCACGACATATCCTAATAGAAATGAAATATAATTTAAGTTGTAAAATGTTTTGTATATACATACGAGTAGAGTATTTTTATGTTTATTACCTAGTCCTCTCTGATCCTGATTCCAAATTCCGATTAATTTCTTTTCTTTGATACTATAACAAGTTTCCCTACCTTTGATTCTGTAAAAATCCACTCTTTCCTAATCTGTTACTGCAAAAATTGAATATGGCAGATGAACGGACGTGCAAGCCAAAAGACTCCCACCACAAATGAGAGAGGAAAAAAAATGAAATATAACCTAAAATTTTATTCTAACCTAAGTTGTCACTAGGTACGACATTTATTGCGACAGTTCATGACATATTTCTTTTAATACAACGTTAATGAGATAGACGTCTGGATAATAAAAGTAAAAATCTAATAAATCCGTCAGTTAGATAATAAAAAATATTAGACACGTATTTTTTGCTTTTTCAAAATATGCAAACACTTAGTAGATACAGCGAATCAAAGTATAAGAGTGGAGTGGGCTAATGATGCTTGCGTACAGAATGCATGAAATTGTGACGTCATGTGACATTTCAAATCAATATATCGTCATGAGTTTTTGGTTATGTAAAAAAAAACAAAACACGTGTTTAATATTATTTAAAAAGCTATCTGACAGACATTAAAACATATTAGTTTTGTATTGTGTTTGTAAGTCGCAATAAAATGTCCTACACTTAAGACACTCGTGTTTACATACACTCGGTATGTATACCTTTATTTATGGTGTATTGTGTCATAGTGTCAACTTAAAATTACACATACATGTGATTTTACAGTTAAGTCACGTCTACTGCGCCAGGTTTTTCACAAAACATTTTTAGGAAAAATAAGTTAGGGGCGCGGCCTGTTTTAGTGTTACACTATTTTTATTCGGCAAAACGTTTTGGCAACACCTCTAATTTAGTTTCCTAACAATAATATGTACAAAAAACTGCCACAGCAAACCTGGTTTCAGTAGCAAAGTTTTCAATAGATGTTATTTTAAGGTTTTTATATTATATACACTTAATTTTATGTAATACTTAGAGACTCATGGTTAAGTGTAAGCCGTACGTGTTGACCAATAATAAAAATAAAGGTTAAGCCGCGGACGCCAAGGTTGGTCTGTGGATGGGTGACCATTTGTAAACATACCGAGACCCTTCCGTGCCTCGGAAAGCAAGTTAAGCCGTTGGTCCCGACTGTCATACGTTGATCTTTGACAGTCGTTAAGTCATTACAATTCTGACAACCAGTCTTACTATGGGATACTGTGTTATCCAGTAAAATGTGTTGTGGAGGTCAGATAGACAGTCGCTCTATAAAATAACGTATTCAGCTGAATCCGGTGAGACTGGAAGCCGATCCCAACAGATTGGGAAAAGGCTGGACAGAAGATAATATTATGTAATAAGATAAAAATGTAATTGTGTGATAATGAATTGTAAAATAGTCAGCATAAAATAGAAAATAAACAAATGAAAATTAATTGATTAATAATAAAAATTGTTAACAAAATTATATTTGTTTTGACTTACATGATTAAAAAAAATTTGGAACAATCGGTTTATTTACGCAAATTCTCGGGATCGCCCGATCAGTTCAACTCGCGACACCGCCGCCGCCGCCGCGTCAGCTCATGATTAGGGACTCCTATTGAATCTGAAACTAGTCGGGCGATCCCGAGAATATGCGTCAGTAAACCGTTTTGTTTCTAAATAATTATGAATACTCCTCACGAAAGTTATTATACAAATGAAGAAACAGCGCAATATTCCAGTTCTCTTCGCGAATAAATTCGCCGGTAGTGGCGCTTAACGCGTGAAGGCACCGACATGTCAAATGCGTATATCTCGTAATCAATGAAAAACTCATCTGAAGTTAATGAAGACAAAATAGTTTGGGAATCTCTGCTTTACACCATACACTCAGTGTTATACCTTACTGAGAGTGGTGTCCGAGTGTGGAACATTTATTGCAACACAGAGAATGTCTGTTTGTTGATGTTCCAATAATATTCAGACAAAAATAATCGTAGAGTGAATAGTCTAGCTAGAGTGTACCACAATGGTCTCGCAATAAGTAAGGTAAGTACATAAAGGTTTAAAATATACAACCTTTAAGGTCGGTCTCATAGTGGAGGTAAGGTTCCCTTAATACTCTTTAGAAACCTGAAAACCGGCGAAGAGCGAGTCCGATTTTCGAAAAATAAAAAATGTTTAAAATTAAGGAAAATTTTGGTACAAAAGTTTTTCGGGAAAATCTAAATTTACTCATATCTTTTTATAGTGTTGATTCAGGACCTTGATTTTTGTACACATAATAGGGACTATAGACCTCAGTATCTGGTATGAATTTCAATTCGCTAAGTCCACCCGTTCCTGAGAAAATCGGTGGTGACACACGGACAGATGAATAAGAGAGTGATCTTATAAGGGTTCCTATTTTTAACTTCTGAGGTACGAAACTCTAAAAACCACGGCTACCCCTTCAAAAGAAAACGAAAAACACAATACAAACTGAAGATATTTACAAACTGAGGAGCCACTCAAAATTCACAACAAAATAAAATACCGGATGCCTATTCATTCATGCAAACTCAATTGTAAAGGTACCGACAAGACACGCCTAAATAAAATCGAGGAATTCTGGAAACTGACAATTGTAAGAAGATTAAACGAAGGAATTTCATGAGAGTATTTTGACTAAAATAATAGTTAATACCTACTTGATAGAGGTATACCTACTGAAGCTGTGTCAGTCTCTGTAGGTACCCAAGTGACATTTCTGCAAGCGTTAACTATTATAGAAATAATTTATATACTAATATACATATAAAGCTGAAGAGTTTATTAGTTTGTTTGTTTGTTTGTTTGAACGCGCTAATCTCAGGAACTACTGGTCCGATTTGAAAAAGTCTTTCAGTGTTGGATAGCCCATTTATTGAAGAAGACTATATATAAGCTATTTAACATTAGGCTGCGAGCAAAAGGAGCGGAGCATAAATGAAAAATGTTGCAAAAATGAAAAACCGTTAAAACTAAAACACGCGGACAAAGTCGCGGGGCACAGCTAGTGACATATATGACTAATATGGCCGAAACTGAAATAGGTTAATGTGTTACACAGTAAAATGGGTTGTATGCTCCATGTAAAAAACAATATTCAGCTAAATTCGGTAATACTGGAAGCTGACCTCAACATAGCTTGGGAAAAGGTTACGCTGACAGAAGATCTAAGTTCCCTCTCATTAAGAAAAGTATAATTAAAATTAGTTCACAGTTACAAAAAACATCGCATAAAAAATACACAAATGAATTGGAAACCTCCTTCGTTTTGTAGTTGGTTAAAAAGGATGGGTTTCATTACTTTATGGTCAAATAAACAACCTATTCTTACATCCTGTCTGCATTGTAAATACAATATGCATGACAGTTATAAAGATGTCTTCTTTTGAAAAGATTTTTAAGTTGAGCAAACGAGGCCTTAACTTAAACGCTGTCTAGAGTTAGCAAGTGATTAAAATCTGTAGTTTTATTTAATGGGTCATCCCAACTTATTAAATAAATAAAGTTTGTTACACTAATATTATAAAGTTAAGTTTGCAAGTTTGTATACAGCATGCAACAAAAACCCTGTCCGATCCTTATGAGTATTATGCGGCATCGTACTGCGTACACATATACGTAACTATTGCATGGATTTGAGATTATTATTTTTCCCCGGTGAATGTAATTAAATTAAAATAAAACTAATCAAAGGCAACACTGATCGCTCGACACAGTTCACGTGTACTACCTACAGTTTTGTATCAAAGCCGCCTGAGCGAGACATTTTCTTCTAGTACGTATGTTGAACCAGGAATACGCCTTTATTGGATCGGACAGGGTTTTTATTACATACTGTATAAATATAGTTTAAGAGAAACCAAGAAACACATTTGACTTCAAAAAAACCTGTTTCAGAAAGGCTTATCAATTTAATCTGTTGTCAAATCAACTGATCACGACTATGATTGGTTGAACAAAAGACTAACAACTAATCACAGCGCTTAACATGACCTTTAACAGATGATTAACTATTTTTTGTGTTTGACAACGATTCAGAAACGAGGGGTAAGTATTTTACAAATCACCTAACATCTAAATACCTACATAACCTCAATAATTTCCCGCCAATATGATTTATTGCGATACATCAAAGAATGTTATTATACGCCCGGATTCGAAACCATGACCACACAATACCTTTCCCACCAGCGTTAATATCAAAAGAAAAAAACTTTTTCTACTTTTGAACAAAACTTTTTGGTTACAGGTAAGTATAGACCACTGATTCAAAATTCCGACTATGGAAATTAAAACAAAACAAGCTCTAATGGGTAAATGACTATTTTTTTTCTAATTTCCTTCACATAGATAGACCATTAAAAATATTATAAACGTACTTATTCTTACGACGATACAATGATTTGAAATGTTGTATAATAACTTTCGTGAGGAGTATTCATAATTATTTAAAACAAAACGAGTCAAGTTCGCGACACCACCGCCGCGACGTCAGCTCATGATTAGGGACTCCCCTTGAGTCTGAAACTAGTCGGGCGATCCCGAGAATGTGCGTGAGTAAACCGTTTTGTCTTAAATAATTATGATTTGAAATGAACTGAACTTTATTTCCCTTTTTTTCTTATATAGCGTGACTAATTTAAAAAAAGCAAAAAATACGTGTCTAATATTTTTTTATTATCTAACTGACAAACTAAATAGATTTTTTCTTTCATACCCAGCCATTAATCCCCTTAGAATATACATAAACAAGCAAAGAGTGCGCGCATCGTGAGTATTATCCCGCTATGCTAATTTTAAGCTCTAACTACTACGCTCGTTTACTGATTTAAGTGATTTTCTGTGCGACGACAGACGTTTATGCAAAAATATCGATGGTTTCTACATCATTCGGGCAATATTAAGTTTTGATTCAGTTATAAATCAGCGCGCTCTGTTTTCACACTAATTTTACGATTTTACTTGTTCATACTAGTGCTTACAGTTCTTCCTTGTTAGGCACACTATACAGTTCACTTATTTTTACTCTAAGTACCTACAGAATTCCTTGGTAAGACTGGATGTCAGTAAGTATTTCGATCTAACATGTGTCAAATGTCTTCGATGAATCTCAAAGGCCTGGCCTCGGTTAAAAAAAATGTATTTGGAACCTCTCATACAGTTATGGGTTACTATTGTATTTTTTTTATACCGATAACACAAAAGATCACCTGATTTTTATAAATGGTAACATTTGAAAGTAAAACCCGCGCCAAATTGATTTATTATTGCGTGATTCTACACCTAACATGACATTTCAGTTTTTATGTATTCTGCTTTTTGGTTAATAAACGGATACGGTAAAATATGCAGGTTAGAACCTAGTTCACTACTAATTTGACTTTTTTTACTTTCTTGATGAGGGCTACTGTGATTGCACTCAGCAGTTGGCGCCACTGGCGCGCTAGGTCGTGAAGTAAAGCTGTCAAAGCTTGTTACCAGGCACCAAAACAAATCACTCTAACACTCAAAGGTTTGCTGTTAGAGAAAACTCAATTTTGAGTTAATTAAAAGAAGAAATAAATTAAGAATAAATTAAAGACGAGTTAACGCCTTTAATTTATTATTATATTACTGTTTAAATTTTTTAGCTATTTTCATGTCGTTTTTACTTAGCAACTATAAAAGTTATTAAATTGAAATTTGGTTCCTAGATAGAAGAGGATATGATGAAAATAAATGTCGATTCTTTCCTCGATAGTTTTATTTTTTGGAATCAGCTCTATAAAAACACTTTTTTTGTTTAATCCACCAATCTATTCAACTTAATAATATTTCTTTTCGCACTATTTGTTGCATAATTATAATATCATGATTAATGTCGATAGATTTTTTATTACATCCGATAGATTTCCATTAATATGAGATTTTGAGGTAAAACTTCTTTAGGCGCGACTAGGGAGTAACTCAGATTTTTTTTCTGACGGAAGTAACGCTTCCGCCATTTAAAAATAATAATTCTGATTGGTTGTAAGTATATGTCATATACTACACGCTTCTTGACTTATACGCCAGCTAGTGGCAAATATCATAATCAATTAGGATTATTTATTTTCAAATTGTCAAACGGATCAATTGTGAATAGCAAAGTGAATGAAAAATTCAACAGTTTTAAAAACATTATTTTAAATTGCAAATTTTTTTAAAAATCTCTAAATATACTTGTTTATTTATTACTTTTAAAATAAGTAAATTAAAAATAAATTTTCTGACAATTGCGACATTTTATAATATTCAATAACAAGGTTATAAAGTTTTACTTCAATCGCGCGTAAAGGTTACACGCACACACTTTTTTCCATTTTGTCGCTTACGTCATTATTTCTAAGACAATCTTTCGCGACCTTGACATATATGTATAGCTCTTTTCGGCCCGTAAGCAAGCACTTATTGTCATCTCTGTCTTGCATTTCCAGATCGGCTCTCCAGTCCGCTAGACTCAGAAAAAAATATTTGTGTAGCTTTAATCTGTTATACCTATGTACAAAAACTTTTGACCAAATATGTGTTTCAGTAAACCGCCTAACCTCTACAGCCCACGACCACCAGTTTAGCAGTCATAGTCACTAACGACTAGACCAACAGGCCAGTCAATGACTAATGGTGTAAAAAAAAGTCCTGAATAAATCTGAAATCTACAATCGCTCGCCATGAGCAAGCGTGGTTATCAAATCTTCAGTATTCGTGAGGACACCTTTGCAGCAGGGGTATTTTACAACTTCCGGAGATGCGCAGAGAATGCACTAGCGATCCCGCGGCTCTAGCTAAGGCAAGGACGGGGCCGGGGTGTTTTTAGTCGGTGCAAGTCCGACATATCCCCACGCCGTGCCCTCGGCGTGATTCGAAGTCATTAGCTTTTTAACCTGTAACAAAAAAAAAGGGTTAGGTATATTATAAGCTGTTATTGAGATATTTTATGTAAATAAAACACATGTCTTCCTACAAAATAAAGACCAACAATAGCTCTTCACGTTAAAGCTGTTACTCAAATAACACCAGCTAGTGTTGCTAACTGCAAAAAAGGATATTACCATAGACAAATATGGCTGTCCGCGAATTCCCATGCTTCCCGCGAAAACAGTATTTGTATATGTTTAAGCAAATACATAAATGTACTCGTTGCTTTCCCAACGGATGCAACTATTTAGGCTTTTCGTTAACGCCTGTGCCAATGTATAGAGAAATCAGAAGAATAAAAACTAATTTTAAAATCAATTTCTTATTCCAAATTACTAAATTTATCAGCCAAAAGTACTTTACCACCCTGATATATCAGAGGTAACAATAATTGTGCGTCTTATGTAACTTTCTTTAATTAAAGGCATTATATATTTGGCTGCGTAGTGCATGTATGCAAGTAGCGTATGCATAACTAGCGACCCTCTCCAGCTTCGCAAGGGTAGACAAAAGAATAATCTATAAAACTGAAGAGTTTGTTTGTTTGTTTGAACGCGCTAATCTCAGGAACTACTGGTCCAATTTGAAAAAAAAGTGTAAAAATGTGTTGGATAGCCCATTTATTGAGGAAAGCTATAAGCTATTTAACATTACGCTCCGACCAAAAGGAGTGGAGCATTAATGAAAAATGTTGCAAAAATGAAAAACCGTTGCAACTAAAACACGCGGACAAAGTCGCGGGGCACAGCTATGAATTAAACACACAAAGCTTCCTCATGAATCACTCTACCAATTGGTAAAACTAAAAACCATATGAAAATACAGACGCGGCGAGGGATTTTGTTTTACTTGTATAGATTATCATGATTATTTGTATAAATAACAAATAGTGCCAAAACCAAACCATATTTACGCATAAAACAAAACGGAGTTGTCCTTCGGTAAATATATTTTATTACACTATACGAGGAAGGATGTAATCCTTTAGGCATAATGTTGTGTTTCCTTAACCTTTGTTCACAAGCCTTGTTTCCTTTGCTTTTTGACTAGAAGTGGCGGGAAAGTTATGCCGGCCCCAAACGTAAACACATACTTGAACAAGTCTGACGTATTATGTATCTTGGAAAAGCATTTGACAGCAAAATTTGTACAACTGTTGCTGCCCCGTCCCCCCAAGAGCAGGTCTTACATAACACAAGTGCTTTAGCTAATTACTTTGAGTTCAGAGCAATATATATGCGAAGTTGTGAGTGCAGAGAAGTGAATTACACTAAAGACATAATTCTTCGAATTAAAGAACCTTTGTTTTGGTTTTATTTAGAGAACACGGTACTACATTTATATATTTTCCCTGGCATTTACGATCCACATGCCTATTTTATAGGTTATCTCCACGCCAAATGCCATCTTACTTACGCGTATCAGTATGCATTAAAAAGAAAAAATAAAAGCGGCTATTAGTGTGTCGCTCGATACTTTTTTATCGAGCGATTTTTTACGAGTGGTTTTAATCGTATTATTAATTTGTCCTTTTGTGTGTCCTCATTATTGGAGGATGGCATTTAGGTCTTCCTAAATATCTCTATTCCTAGTTATTCTAAAAAAAAAACTGTTACAATTGCCACCGATGAATTCTTTCGTTTCAAAAATAATTTGGCTTAAGTAATTGAATTAATCGGGGGTTTTGAATATTTGTATGCACAAAAAATATAAGTTCCATCCTAGGCTGATACAAATAGGATTTTAATCATGTTTACTTACCTATATCAAGTTTAATTATTTTGAATTTTCACTAATTAGGGTTAAATTGTAAATGACACAGTATTCTAGACTTTACTTTTGTTGTTAAGACATATTAATGCCTAATAGATTCAAGGTTTGAAAACCCCACTGTTTGGTCACCTACCTATCTCAAAGAAAGAAACATTTTGGGGGCACAGTGGTCGTAACTAAAAGATAAGATTAATTCAGAAGTCGCGTTAAACTCAATAGTCCAAGAAACTAACTACTACTGACCGGATTATTACAATAAACATTCAAAATATAATCCTTGGCTATTACTATTGCCTTTAAACCTCTTTGCAGCCCCTTTACGTACCAGAACTTTTCCTACAGCGACAGAAAAAGAAAAAACAACGCTCAACCTCCTTTGTGTAATTCCATCTCATAAATAAATTGACTAACACAAAAACGTTACTGAGAACGGTGGCCAAAAGTCAGGATTTAAATCTCTAACTAATTCCACATCCATTACTGGCTTTTTTTTAAAACTTCTCAAATCAACTACGAAATACAAAAGCAATGTATATAAAAATAATGTGTTAGTAGTAAAAAAACAACAAAGAAAGCTTCTCTTATTAGCTGAATATAAGTCTTTTTAGGCAACTATTGTTACTGGCTGGAGTTTTACTTAATCTTTTTTAAGCTTGCTGTCAAAATGCCGCATTTTAGAAAAGAGTATTGAAATGTATTGATCGTTAACCATCATTAGTATTGTAATTGGATTAATTATAAGGTAATTGGTTAGGTTTTATGTGGAACACTGAATAATATTTTTTTGTATAATAACATTAGTGAAATGAATTCATAATTATTGTTTATGTATAATTCAGCTTAACTCATGCGCATTTCTTCTGCACATAACACATCAATACGGGTTTTTATTTTTACTCATTTGCTACTATTATTATGTGTAAAAACTAAATAAGAATTTTGCCATATATGCATAAGGTCTAAAGTAAAATTTATTAGTCATTGTGTGTACTTAAGAGGTGCCTAAATACGATTAGGCCATTTCTAATAGCAGAAATTTCTATTGAAATAAGCAGTACCTTTGTACCTTGGTATGTAATGTTGTTTCCACTTTGGTTAATTGTGTGTGCATAAATTGTTTTATAAATAAAAGCCAAACAAAATGCTAGAAGTTTTCTAGATCTTATTCTTTCTAAACATATAAATCCTAGTATCCTATTTTAGCTCTAAGCTCACTATCGTTCTAATCTCTACAAATTACATTACACCTTTATAAGGAGATCTAATAATCCATTGACCACACTTGCTAACATTCAAGTAGGTAATATTACAACCGAACCGAATCTCGACAGGCAATCTAATATGACAGATACCCGGCACCCCCAACTCCCTTTCATGCCCTTATACAAACCCCAAATGATCATCTTCAAGATTTTTTCGCTGGTCAACTCAATATCCAATGATATAAAAAAAATGGTTTTCGCCAAATCTTTTTTTGAACATCTTGGGAATTCAAAAGTATTTTGTATTTGGCTTGAGAAAATTACCTTTTTATTTGCCGGAGGCTCGAGGTATCAAAGATGCTTTGACCGAATCTTTTATTATACCTTTTAGTGGTTTGAAGACCACCCCTGGTCTTCCGTTTGGAGTAAGACAGAGTATGGTTTTATTCCCACGTAATATTTATAATACAACACAAAGAACAACACATAAGAAATGTTCATTATTATTGTACACGTTTTACAATAGACATCAATTTATTTGAAGTAAAAAGTACCTATTTATATATAGTTTAATAATATATTTATTTTGGCAGATTCTAACAAGGCAATTTAATGTCAATATATAATCTATCAAGCATATTATGCACACTATTTGGTATGTATGTTTGTTGTGTCTATGTTGCGTTCACAGATTAGTAATATGTAGCTAGCTAGTTGTGTTTCTGACATTACAAGTACTTACCTACCATGCAGGTCAAAAGTATTAATAAAAAACAAATCGCGAATATTCACCCCTTCACCAACAATAACAGTATCGAGCGATTACATAATAGGTACTTAAAATAAATCACATCAGAAACCAGTTGTCTTACAAAATGGCTACCCCGTATTCCCGCCAAATCAGCTGTGCGCAAGCGTGTCACCTTAATTGACATTTGTATTATGTCCATTGCGCGCTGTGATCGTTTTGACAAAAACTGTGTTTCTTTCCAAAGCGCAATGGTTAGATCAGCAAAATGATATATCAGGTTCTAAAATTGTAATGTTTTCTCGTGAGAATTATCTCGTATTGTTTTAATGTATTTTAGTTTTATGTTATTTGGCCAGTAACTTAGAGCGTTGTAGTTAATGCAATGATCAGCTGTTTTGGTAATGTCAACAAATTATTTAACCTCAAATTATAATATCATAATGTTTGCAATTTTGACCCGAACTGTGGCAAAACAGCTCCACCTTGCCGCAATCTCTCTCCAGGACATAGGCTACCTTGGTAAAGTCTCTGAACCAACTTCAGACTCAGGTTGGCTCAAGCAAATATAAATGGTCTAAATGGGGATAAATAGAGTATAGACACCTCTCAACTTTCTCTCCCTAAATGACAATGCAGTTTTTACAGAAGAATTCTGGACCGACTTAAATATAGATTACCATTGATATGCTAAAAAGTAGAACTTAGTTTGATAGTATAGTGATTATCGAATATTGACAATATTAGGATTTAAATTCCTATTATTTTGTCAAATCGATGGCCCCACAGAATAAACGTGCAAGAGCTCTTACACAAATTTTTTTTTGTTGCATTTTTCGTTTCTTTGACCTATGCAGCACCTTCTAAATTTTTTTTATAAATTTTTGACTCAAAATACGCCTATTATTTCATTTGATTCCTTTATTCTAGGGAAAAATCATGGAATTTTATCACAAGTATAAAAGTATATGCTATTGTTAAACGCTTTTTAGGTCCTCGAGTTCACACGAATAAACGTGTTAAAACGAGAAAACTTTTGAGAAGACTTGTGCACTTCTTCAACTTTGTATAATAGCAGCTTACACGTTTATTCGTGTAACAAAGCATACATTTTTTTTTCTTAATGTGTCATAATTCAAAAGACGACCTTCGTGGTCGAGTGGCGTACACACCGGTTTCAAGGTGTCGCCAGCTCTGAGGTCCCGGGTTCGATCCCCGGTCGGGTCAATGTAGAAAACAACTTTTCTACATTGTCTCGGGTCTGGGTGTTTGTGGTACCTTCGTTGTCTCTGAATTCCATAACACAAGTTCTTTAGCTACTTACTTTGGGTTCAGAGCAATGTATGTGATGTTGTCCACATTTATTATTATTATTATTATTATTATAATTGTGGAATGAAAGTTTTAAAATATTTTTTATTTATAATTAAAGTATTGCATTGCCTCCTACACGCCCAATCAAATGTATAGTTTGATAGAGAATGCCAAAGTTACCAAGTAAAACAAATGACACAGAATAATTTTATAGATTTCAAAGAGCTGATAAAAGTGAAGAATTGTTTTAAAGACATTCTTCTTCTTCTTAAAGTGCCTCAGCTCAGCAAACTTCTTCCTGTCCTGCGCCAAGCGAAAAAGTTCTTCTACGCTGGCGATTTCTGTCCATTCGCGGATGTTGCGTAGCCAAGACTTCTATCTCCGTCCAGCGCGTCTTTTCCCTTGAATTTTGGCCATCATTATCAGCTGAAGGAGTTGATACCGGTCGTGTCGCAAGACGTGGCCCAGATATGCAACTTTCCTTTTTTTGACGGTCTGCAACAATTGCCGGTCTTTCCCGACGCGTTGGAGGACTCTCACATTGGAAACTTTCTGTGTCCAGCTAATACGTAGCATTCTTCGATAACACCACATTTCGAAGGCTTCGAGAAATCTTTGAGTGCTAGCTTTTTGAGTCCAAGCTACACAACCATACAAGACCACAGGCCAGACGTAGCAATGTAGCATTCTCACTCTGAGCTTTATGGATAATTTACGGCTACACAAAACATTCTCCATCCGTTTGAGGGTTGCTCGGGCAATTTCAATCCGGGTCCGAATTTCTTGTTCGCAGTTCCATTCTTCATTTACCCAAGCACCCAGATATTTGTATTTAAAGACATAAACGGCGATAAAATTTACTGGAGTAAAATAAAAGAAGTAAACTTCTCTCACGAGCATCTTGATTCAGTTTATTTCAGGTATAGTTTTGAAGACGAATTACGGGAGATGCAAATCATAGTAAGATCTAATTCAAGAAGGTGGCGAGGAGTACCTACTGAAGATCCTAAAAACTTAAGACTTGTATATACCTCTTCCTTTACATAAGGATTTGATAAGTTTGTGTCATTCAGAAGCCATACTAGACCATTACCAAACTTTTTATAGAAACTTAGTTCTTTTGGACAATTCGATCTCTGTCACCAATGATATTTTTTATAGGGACTAGCCCACCACACATACCCATGATTGCAACTCCTGTAAGCCAGGATCTACAATGATAACCAATGAATACCACCGTAACAGTTAAGCTCGATTGACTGTCTTGGAACCCGCAACGAAATTAATCAGAAGTAGTAAATACCTCCTATAGTCCTATAGTCGGAAAAAATAGTTTCCACTTCTCTCCATTGCAAGCGGGAGACAAAAAGAAAAGATAGGCCATAGGCAAAGAAAAAATAAGACAACTGAGTTAGGCCCAGTTGCCAAGCACCACGGATAAAATTTTAACATGAATGGATCCTAAAATTCATTTAGGAGCTGTTATTTTGATTCCAATAATAGGTATGGCAAAAACGTATGAAAGCACGGAAATTTGCTCTGGTAGCAACAGGGTCCTCAATCAAACCAATAATAGTGACGAGGAAGATTAAGTATTTTAGATTACGATATGATTCGGTTTTTTTTTTGTTATCAGTTGAAGCTAATAGGTAGCTATTTCCTAATGATGAAAGAGATTTAAGTTGTTTAAATTGTGATTATTATTTAGTGTTTATACAAGTAGATAGTTATTTGATTATGTTCTTATTTTATTAAACCTTTTTCGTTTAATTTAAGCTTTTCACATAAATAATGAAGTTTACATTATTACACCATGCAATAACAAAAGTATATTACATAAATGAGAATCGATCTTATGAACATTGATATAAATGCATTTTATCTTTACAATAATCAAACAATACAGTAAGTTACTGTAAACAACCGTGCTTATGCTTGTAACTAGGTATTAAAGAAACTTAATTATTGTCGAATAATAGTGCAATACAATATTATTAGTTTTGTTTGTTGACACTTTACACGAATAACCGTGTAATGAAAGTTTACTGTTATCTTAGTCATAGAAATTCACAAAAATAAAAATATAATATGGTTTTTCATAAATTGTCGGAAAACCGTTTAAATTAAAAAAAATATAAATATCTAATGTAATAATATATTTTTTTATCTTTAATTTGATATAATTTGTTTAAACCTATATACTACCAAACAACAGTTATTCAAGTTTAATCGTTTTTATTTTTTCCTGAAAAGTTGTGGTTTTTGACTTACACGTTTATTCTGTGGGGCCATCGAAATGTTATATCAATAAATTAAGTACCTAATTGGAACTTGAATTTACTATCAAACTTAAATTAAAATCTTAGTTTTTTATGAAAAGAATATAATTATTTATTATTTAGGTAACGAATCCAATAAATAAATGAAGTAACTATTTAAAATTTTGCAAATCCTTATAATTTCAAGTTTAATTAAACTAAACCACGTGTTTTAATTAAAACCTCGCTTATTTCGCCACGTCGGTGTCTTGAATCGGACATGCAAAAGAATAATACTCAGTCGTGTAAGTAAATAATAATATACTGATGAATAGATTAATTTGATAGCTTTAAAAAGGCCATTGACTGACCAACGATTAATAATAGCAACACTACTAGAAAATGTCGGGATTTGATTTTACGTGTCTTATATAACCGTTCTCAGATTTAAACTAGAAATGAGAAGGAATCTAAACTGAGAACGATTTCTAAACGAATTTACATCTTACTGTATTTATTATAATAACAATTTATAATTATAACTTAAAAGAACATAACCTTATTCATTTTAATTCTTATTTTTGACAGTTTTTACTTTTTATAAATATTTTTTGTTTTGACAGATTTTTGTTTTCCAATGTCAAGGTATTATTTCATACTGCCTAAATAATAAACAATTAGTTTTCGTCAAACTGTTAGATTAAACACAACAACGTGTCTTTTAAATGAATTTTAAATTTTAGGTAGTCATTTCTTAATTTATTCCGTAACAGACTACAGGCGAATTTCGTGAGCTAACTTGAATATAATTTGTCATTCCATCTCCGTATGAGAAGAGGCCTTTGCCCCGAAGTGAGACAGTTACAAGTTCTTATTATTACATAAGTTAAAACCCCAAAACTTAAGTTTTTTAAGCTCATAATAACCCTAAAATGATTTGTAAACACTAACCCATTGCTCTTTGAGATAATAATAGAATATTTGTCAACTATTGTCGATTTTTTTAACTGTGACGCCCGGTTTTGGCGGGAATCAGCTGAGAGGCGAAACAGGTTACACGGCCTCCTTGTATTATGAGAACCGTTCGGTATTCAAACTGCGTATCCAAGCGTGTTCGTATTATGGCTAAGATTTTAGTTGTGATAATAAGTATTTTATTTAGTTTTGTTCTTATATTTAACTCAACAATCGTATTGCTAGGGATTTTAATTAATATATTGCTAAAACAAAACTTATTCTTTGAAGTAATGTGTCTCGAAAGCCGGAATGTTTACTGTAAAATCCGGTTTTAAGTTATTATTGTTCAATACTGTCTAGGGTTCTTTTGAACCGAAATATCTCACAAAAACTAACTCAAAACCGTAAACCAGTTTCTTCGATGCTTATATTACAAGATTTTAGTTTAAGTCTTAGTGTAAAATGTGATAATTAGTGTCAAAATTGATCAATAATAATACTGAAACGATAAATTCCAATCGCTTGCGTCGCTTGGTACAGGGGCGCCTCAGACCAACGATTTTAAAATCAGCTGATGGAGCGAGCGGCCATGCTTTTTGTCCGCGCGTTTTTTTTTAATTCGCTAACAGGTTTGGGTGCGTTCTCGGAAACCTACGATTTTTTTCGACACAAAAATATTTGAAGCAGGTACTGTGTTCCGGGCTTTAAAATTGTGTGTGGTATTGTTAAATGTTAAATTGTATGCCTTTTACGTGTTTATATAGCCGTATGGGTGCGACGGGAGATCTTATCAACCTCAAAAGAGGTTACGTACTTGATTTTTGATAACTGTCAAAGTT
Organism: Diachrysia chrysitis; assembly: GCA_932294365.1. NCBI lineage: Eukaryota > Metazoa > Arthropoda > Insecta > Lepidoptera > Noctuidae > Diachrysia > Diachrysia chrysitis. Next base: position 5,213,360 of record OW028671.1, read on the forward strand.
GCCGCCATTTTTAAATGTAACGTAACCTAACTGTGATTTTTAAATTTCTTTTGAAGCGTTTCAGGAAATGGTCAGTTGAAACGCATTCATCCCCATCAAACATTTTACCTACGAGGTACTTACACACGTATCTAAAAAAAGTTATGGAGTTTCTTAGAAACACATAAAATGAATTCAATACAAAACAAATCCAGGCTTTACAGTTATTAAGCTTAAATACTCTAAACTAAAAGATCACTCCTAATAAATACTTATAGCCGTCGCGCTGGGCTGAATATTTGGCATATTAAACAAATGGATAATCTCGTGCGTTCTTTTGAGTTCAAGGTTAGATCCTACCGCCTGCAACTTTGGAGATTAACATATTGCGCTGTATGAAATACATACCTATACTTGGAGTCATTATCAGCATCTCCCTGCCCTGTTCTCAATACATTTGGGGGTCACAATGCGTATTTTGCATCTATTCATCTTTACTACTCTTCTTTCTCATATCATCTTACACACAATCCATCCATCTTTTTTTGGTTTTTCCTTGCATGTAGACCCATTCAATCTTATTAATAGGTCATTCAACTGCTCGGTTTTGATCAAGTTTTCTGTTTGAGACGCCTGCAAAACAGTTACAGGCTGGTGTTAAGTCTATAGCACCTCATCGTGGGGCTCTGATAACGGTGATCTATATTCAATGGCCCATTGCAGGTCTCTTATATAGAGAACGAGAATTGATCACCACTCTTTCTCATCGCTAGAATCTGTGCTGAAAGAGAACCGTCTTGGAGTTGGCTGTGTTTAATTATCGTATTAGTTATGTCAAAAAAACTGTTGCGTCATTATAGTGCGAGTGTAACATTTGGATATTTATAAAATTATGTTAGACCATAATGTTTTTAGATGGGATTTTAATGTCATTATAGTGTTAGTTTCTCTTTTTGCACAAACTCTACTCGGTATTTTCACATTATTCAATCCAGGCTTCTTACGATGTTGTCCTTTGCCTATCAGCTTTTACTTTGCTTGATTTAAAGATTAAAGATTTTTATGGTTACATAATTTGACGGTCCAGGTCTTAGAGTAAATAGACGAGGTTTGAGCCTTATATGCCAGGCGTAAGAACATTTTAACTATGTACTACGCTCGTTTACTGATTTATGTGATTTTCACTGCGACGACAGACGTTTATGCGAAAATATCGATGGTTCCGATATTATTAGAGTAATATTAGGTTATGAGATAGTTTTAATAAAACGGCGCGCTCTGTTTTAACACTAATTTTACGATTTGACATGTTCATACTAGTGCCTACAGTTCATACTCGATACGCGCACTCAATAGTTTACTTATTTTTTCTATAAGGTCCAGCCAGTGCATACGTCATGATAATACTTTGACGTTGACTTCACTTTAATACGAAAGCAATGATGATTAACTTTCGTAATACTTACAACTGCCAAGCGGTCAACTGTTCGAGTTATTTCTTAACATCAACGTAATCATGGTTCTATTTATTGTTACTAATAACCAATAAAATTTCAATTTCACAGATTCTCCTCGCCAAACCTCAAAAGTACCGACTATACTTACTTATGTAATAGTTTTAAAAACAGGCAGACCGGTTTTTTTCTTAGAGGTTATAATTTAAATGTAATATGTTGTCAAATTTAAAGTCAATATGAATATCTAATTATTTGGTTGACCAAAAGACTAACAACTAATCATACCACTTTATTAACTAAATTTATAAGTTGATCAGGCTTTCTGAATCCATGACCACACTAAGGTCGGGCCCGTGCAGGTGCTCTCCTCGTCACCCGACCCACGTGTCCTTCTTCGGAAGAAGTGAGGGGTAGACACTATTCACCTACCCGACACCGAGGCCCGTCGGAGCCCCGCCGACCATGCTTTAGCGAACCCGGGACTCCGGCAAAGGCAAGGACGGGACCAGGGTGTTTTTAGTCGGTGCAAGTCCGACATAACCCAACTTCGCGCCTTTGTAATAAAAAAAAACTAATGTCTTTCAGAATCCGAGGCAGAAGCGTAAAAAACCGTTAGTATAATAATAGTTATCTAGATTGAATGTAGTAGAATAAAATCATATAATAGGTAGTTAATATTCTGGGGAAATACATCAACTAATCGCCGCGATAAACGACATTCTCGAGTGGAGCCGCAAGCACAAGCTAGTGTAGCAACATCAGGCTGAATAAATGATGCCTTTGCTTTTACGTTAACAAGATACCCTTCCCGCGTGTTTACAATGACAGCTTCGTATAAATACGATGACGTGTTGATGCTTGCTTTACATGAACTGATATTTAATTACTTATTATCTTGTATTACGTAATTATAATTTAAGCACGCGTCAGTATAAATTAAAGAATTCAATATTACTGCTTTGAAGAACTGTCAATGTCAAAGTGATGTCCACTTTTTACATTGAAGTTTTTGAAGCAAAGATATTAAGGCATTCAGCCAAAAACCGGAACCTCTTTAAATACCAATAACCTCACTTGTATCTCCTATTATTATAAAACTAGAATTAATTAATATATTAAGTCTGGAAACAACATCACAAATCAGCTGTTCGATTATCGACCATTTTATTTGATTTCAAGTCTTTTTATTAAAAGTTAAATATAAATTATTTATTTAATTGTAATATTTTTGCAGATTTGAAAACTTTACCAGCTCTTTTTAATCACAATAAGTTTCGCTCGTGGTTCCGCTCGTATCTTGTACTATATTAAGTACCTAATCTGTAGTTGATAGTTTCCTTCTTTGAGTCTTCTTCTGTTTAATCTCTAGACAATTAACATTACGTTTTGTTTAGCCGTTCATGTGTTAAAATGTAACAACCTGACTTTGTAACGGCAACTTAATCTTAATTCACAATTCGTTTCATGCTATCTCTGTTACTTTAACAAGTAGCGACGGATAGGCATCTAGGAACGTCTTAAAGTTAAGTCGCATTTGAGTATTTGGGGGTAAGAGTACTTAAGACTAAAGTACCATAAACATATCGCTCTATGCTTACCCCATAACAGGTAACGCCTTGATGATAAAACTAGAAGTGACAAATGTAGAATTAAAAACCTTATCTTTTTATCAATGCATCATAAAAAGATACCATAAGCAACCTTCAGAGAAAAGCGCGGGAATTTAAACTTGAGAACACAAACGAATTTGAACCTTACAGGTAAATAATAAAGTCGAACTTCCATAAGGTGTGGTCACGTTTCTTTTTGCTGTGGTATAATAATGTCGATCGTGAGAAATATTCCAAACCATTCGATTTTATGTCTTAAGTTTAAGACATAAAGCTCATTTTTCATTGTATGATAATCGCATACCTGTTCTGTGACCGACAATGACCTCTTGAAAAAGCGAGGGAAAATTGTTTATCGTTACGTTACCTTGCCAATTGATAATTAACTTAATTTTTAAGACGTAAGGTTTATTTTAGCGCAACAAAATATACCAATGATGTAATGTTGATAAAAATTGATTTAATAATTCAGTTCAGTTTGTGCATTCATAAAAATCTGCAATTTGGTCTTTTGACAGCGACCGCCATGATAATTTGCTATCATTAAACTTAATATAATATTATCTTTGACACTTTTTATTATTATAGTTGATTACGTATGTACCTACTTATCTATCTTCTGAATACTGATATTCATTTGTTTTTATGTTGTTTTTTTTTAAACAGCGTTTATTGTTTACTTAAATTTCTATATCGCTATGTACCAGACACCTACCTAGCATTTTTACCAAGAGAAACACTATGTAGGTTATGTTTTTTTGTGCCATACACACTGAACAGAATTAAAAACACTTATAATGGGATTTTTGAACATATTTAACATAAACTGTAACATGTATAAACAATCGCTATACAACTTAATAAAATTTATCCAAATATTAGACACATTTTGACATCTAGGTACGATTATGTCAATGGCCGGTCATATACAGGCAAAGGTCATAAAACTATTCAGACTTAATTAACAAAAAATTTAAATAATAGCATTTCTAGACTTTGGGATTTTTATATCCGATTTTACAGTATTTTAAATAACAGGCTTTTTTTTTCTACGATTGGGCACAAAAATGAGTTTTTTTTTAATGTTTTTGGACGTGCAAACATATGCCAAAGTATTTAATTTCGCAATTTTTAAGGATAAAATATTGATAGTCAGAAGCAAATCTGTCAACGACTTTTACTGCCTTAATTATAATTAGGATGTTTGCTAAGTTACCTATGCCTTACATTCTACGTGTAGCCATATTGTTATTGTGTGACACCGGACTATGACAGTGAGGGAATTTTATGAGTATTATAATAATTACTGTTTTCACATACTTATGTATGTACAAAGAGGAGTGCTATAATTATAAGTAGACATAGCACATACCTACTATGTTACCAAATACGAAGTCACAATTTCTAATCGTCTTTAAAACAACAGACCACCACGCACGTCAACGCCCATTTCGTAATTCTTCGAAAACTGACAAACAGGAAAGATTTTAACGTCTAAATGTCAAATTCAAATATGGAACTACAAGTGCTATTGATGAGATATTTAGGACTTCCGGCGTAGATTACTCAGCAGAGACCACCTGTGTTAAACGTTTTTATTTTAAATCTTAATGTACTACTTAAGTACTTACTTACATATCATAATTTTGTGTTATTATTAATAATTAAACAGATAATTATGAGAAATCATTCAGGTTCTTTCAAGTAATTTACGTATCTTTTTAACAAGCACTGATTTCTCCATAGAGCCTCAGCCTCAATCAGCTGATCCAATAAAAAAATAAAGCAAATATTAAAAAACAGCATAATTTCTCGCAGACACGGTAAAAACTTAACCATACTAAAATATTACCGCTAAAATTAACAACTCTGAATTGTAATCTTTAAGTCCACTACCATAAAGTTCAATTTCAAATCTCAATGAATTATAGAGATGCAAAGAGACCGGGAGACATTCCAGATTTAAAAACAACGGTATAGTAACCGACGCGATCGTTTCGCGCGCTTTTACGTTCTGCATACTTAACACTTACACTTTTCCTAGCTCTTATTCCATTGCACTAAGGGTTATTTTTCAGTAAATTGGAGACATTATAAATTTGTAGAATGCATGACAGATAAGACTGAATGAGCTATTCAGTTCTTAGAAATGGCGGATTTATTCTGAGTTCGAACAATTTGTTTTGTTTTATTTAAGGTTGATGGTCAGCTGTTTTGAGTTATAAATCAGCTGTAGATTGTTATTGAAGCAATAGTTTACCATAGAACTATTCTACCAGCCTGTAACTTACAGAAAAGGCGTATTATGACACCACGGAGAGGCTGGTGGCCAAGTTATAGTAAAAACCAGATTGACTGAATATATCAAGGTTAAGCCGCGTTTGCCGCGGTTGGTCCGACGATGGGTCGACCGGCTTGACACATAATATATCTATCTAAAACATTTTGACAACCAGTCTTACCACGGGATGCTAGAGTAACTATATTGTTAAGTAAATGTGTTTTAGAAATCAGCAGGCTTATTTGCTATAGCGGTTGTCAACTAAAGCGTTAATCTATAGGTACCTACTAATATTATAAAGCTGAAGAGTTTGTTTGTTTGTTTGTTTGTTTGTTTGTTTATCTATACTAATATTATAAAGCTGAAGAGTTTGTTTGTTTGTTTATTTGTTTGTTTGAACGCGCTAATCTCAGGAACTACGGGTTCTCTTGGATTGGATAGTCCGTTTATTGAGGAAGGCTATATGATATATCACGCTACGACCAATAGGAGCGGAGCATAAATGAAAAATGTTGCAAAAATGGAAAACCGTTGAAACTAAAACACGCGAAAAAAGTCGCGGGGGACAGCTAGTCGCTTAATAAAAACACAAATTTCGTTACGTCTAACGTCGATGACCAACTAGATCTACTACAACGTACCTACTTAGTTGGTCACCGACGTTAGCCGATACTAAATATGCTTTTTGCCGTTATGTTTAATTATGTTATGTTATGTTTAACCTGTGAACATCGTTTGTGTTGTCAACTGGAGATATCAAATAAACCTACAGCTATGCAGTCGCTCTAGAACTTGAGCTGAATCCAGTGACACTGGAAAACAACCACAACATAATTTAGGAAAAATAATATAATAATACTCAATAAAATCTGTTTCTTACATGTTAAATTAGTCAAATAGATATTTGTGGGTAAAATATAATGCAGGAACACAATTTTATCATCAAAGAAGTTCTCTACCGAATAACAATGCCAAAATCGCTCTATGTCGTGTAGATATTCCAGTCATTAGAAAGCTGGATAGACCACAATGTAAACATACAGAAGAAACACTCGGTGTGACTCTAATTATCAACCAATAAAACACCAATATTATGACATTTAAGTCTAAAAATAAAATTAACCAAAATTTTTGTATAAGAATTGTGAACATATTAGTAGTACATTCAATTTATTGTAGCATTATCATATTGTTTCCAAATACGACAATGAAACATAACGAACTCATAAACCCAGCCGTTTAAAACACAAAAGATGAAAAAGGATAAAAAGATCGCGCGGATTGTAAAAGATTTCGTACTAAAACGGTAATTACTTTCACTGTGTAACGCCATTTTGGAAATCCATTGCTTAGTACAAACAAAAATTTAAAAGAACATTCGAACAAAACGTTCAGTGTAAATCAAAGTCACGGGAATCGACCATAAACTTGTTTTTTTTTTATGCAACGACCAGCCTCTATTGTGCCTTTCGCGGCAAATTACACAAAAATGGGTCATTTTGTTCAGACTTTGAATAGGACATTGAATGTCGAATCTGGCGCCGGTCTGTCAGCTGGTCACGTAAATTTAAACAAAGGACGGCTAAACTTCAAGTGAAATATGTCAATATTCAAAAAGCAAACAGTTTTCTAAATCAATAATATAAACTTCATTTTTATATCCTAGTAATACAATCAACTAAGTCTCTATATTCACATTCAGTTGTCGAAATCAGGGTACCTACACCCAGAATGCCTTAAAAAATTAGAGGTGATGAAATCGCCAACCCGCAAGTTAGCAAGCGTGGTGATCAATGCTCGTTCACTGTATAAGAGGCCTGCATGTGACAGTTACAAGCTGGTGTTATTAACCAAATGATTAAAAAACAACTGACTATATTGCCGCCATCTGTAAACCATATTAAAAGCTTAGATGTTGCGGAAAATATATATATAACAAAATACATTGCCGTCGGCGATTCACCACTTGAGACATCATGGCCGCGCAGCCCCGCAATACACCGCAACTCGCTCAATATTTCTCGCATCCTCTAAATCAGGCCATAAACCAATAAAACATTAAGATTGTTGTTCATATCCGAATATTTTGACCTGACTCATGTTTTTGTACAGTTGACACATGCTCACTGATGGGTAACACTTTATATTATGAAGGCAAGATTAACAGCATATCAAAAAAATTAATTCAAATAAGTCCAAGAGTCCAAACTAAATGCATTGGTTTTTTTTCTTAAAGCGATACACAATTTTTGTAGCTATTTTCATATCGTTTTACTTAGCAACTATAAAAGTTTGAACGAGAAGTTTGACTTGAAATTTGGCTTCTACATAGAAGAGGATATGATGAAAATAAATGTAGATCAGTTACACAATTAATGAAACTTAATTGTGTAACTGATCTACTAGAAATTAGCTCTATAAAAACACTTTTTTGCTTAATCCACCAAACTATTCAACTTAGTAATATTTTTTTCACACTATTTGATACATAATCATAATCATATAATATCTAGATTAATATTGATTGATTTTTTATTCCATCCGATAGATTTCGATTAATATGAGATTTTCCATTTTGTCGCTTATGTTATTATTTCTAAGACAATATTTCGCGGCCTTGACATAAATGTTCTTTCCGTCCCGTAAGCAAGCAGTTAGTATTATCTCTGTCTTGCATTTCCGGATTGGCTCTCCAGTCCGCTTGACCCCACCTACTTGCAAACTAAATAATTATTCGTGTAGCGCCTTAACTGCAGAGTGCGAAAAATCGTAAGGTAATCGTACACTTGTATGAACATCGAAACAATCGATATTTGCGCATAAACATCTGTCGTCGCACGGAAAATAACTAAAATCAGTAAACGAGCGTAGTAATTATAACAATAAAAAATCTAAAGCTCGACACCAAGGGCGACTAGCGATGCACAGGCTCTATGCTTGTCTATATTTACTCTAAGATCGATACCAACGGCTTAACTTCAAGTATAAAGCTGTAATTTGTAGATACCAGTCAAAATACAGCATTTTGCGCGAGCCTAGAGGCCACCTGGGGTTATCAATGGAGGCAGCTGATAAAGCTACGTCAACGATAAGAAGATAATATAACGGTCGATCGAAATATTAAAGCTTTCGGCTGTAGGGAACTTCCCGATTGCTTTAATATCGGCCAATAGATACGATAGATTATAACGCTCATGAATTCACACACCTATGTATGTCTAGACAAGGAATACATTAGATTCCTATAGCATTAGCCCGCAACTTCGGCCGCGTATAAGTCTAAAATAGTTTTTGACATTCCAATCTTAAAGAGTATTGCATAGCACAAAGGTTTTATGTGACATCAATTTTTTTTGAAAAAATCGAACTGAGTTTTCAAACATGTGTCAAAATAAAATGTAATTTAAATCAAAAGCACTAAGGAGTATCGATATCAACTTCGATGCAAATCACCCCCAAAATAACTTTCTACCCTTTTTTAACCACGTTAGACGAGTTTCAATACAATACGAAAAATTTCTTTTATCAATTCTGTTAAAGAATGTTTATGCAAAATTTGAAGTAGATTGGACCAAGGAATTGTCCATCTATCATTCTCCCATACAAACTTTGGCCCCGTTTTTCACCCTCTTAGGGGCAGGATTCCGGAAAATCCTTTCTTATCGAATGCCTAAGTCATATAAAAACACACCCTCCAAGTTTCAGGTCTCTACGATCAGCGGTTTTCGCTCTACCGCAGTTAGAAATTTATTCCTTGTGTCGCGGGGGATTTTACAAACATTCAAGTCTCATGCACAAAGAGCACCCAGACTTGGAAAAAAGCATTTGTACATCACTGAAATTCTTGTCCCATGTGGGGATCGATCCCGCAGCACGTCGTGCACTGTTGTAATTTGCGTGGTGACCTATACCACTCGGTAGTGCAGTGCAATCCATCATCTTTGAGTTTGGGTTTAGATACAGAAAATCATGAGCTTGACATAATTAATTAATATAATGAATATGTCATTGAAATATACTATCAAAACGTCTTGTTGACACCTTGCGTGAATCAAAGGATAATCATTGCCAAACAACGTGGCAATGCCGCCAGTTTATTAGACAACCTTTTTTGTTTTTTTGTATTGAATATAATATAGGTAAATATCAGAAAATAGCTATGTTGAAAATCATCAGGAACTTTTAATAGATAAGTTACGATTTCGGACGATCTAGGTACCTATTACCTATAAGGATAATTATTATTTGTTCCCAATAACAATAAGACAAGAATATAACTGTACAGTAAGTGGAAATATATTCAAAACTACACAAAGCAGTTTAAGCAGTAACAATTAATTTATATTCAATACAGGCGCCATTTTTACAGATTCACAGAACAAACATGGCCGTAAAATTACAGCTGATCACCATAGATCATAGATTGTGATTTATTACTTAAGACTGGCGGCATTGCCACGTTGAATGGCAATGCTTATTCTCTGTCCAAGGTAAAAGCCAGCCCTTGGGTCAAGCGAGGAGTCAACAAGGCGTTTCGCCAGATCTTTATATAATATGTGTGCACTCGGACCCCACGGTCTAAGTGTTTCAACCCCAAACGGCTGGAATGTATAACTTCCAATAAGGTTGTTATATTTCCGCCGTTTGAGGTTCTCAGCAGCCGCCGCAGCAGCGCCAGCACAGCACGATGAACTAGGAATATGTATGTCCCTAGATAGAAAATATCTAATAGTTTCTATCGTCGTGTGGGGTTTAATACATTTTATTGCTCACAGATTGATTACAGATAATATTTTTATAGAAATTTTATGACATCTTTCATGGAACTTTCTCGATATAAATATTATATGTGAGTGCAATTATTTATTAGCTATGTAATATATTCGTTAAGTCATAAAGTAATAAATAAGTAAAAAATAGAGTGTGCGAGTATGAACTGTGGCAATAGTATGAACATGTAAAATCGAAAAATTTGTGCCAAAACAGAACGCACCGTTTCATTCAAACTATCTCAAAACCTTTTATTCGGCAAATCATATAGACCACATCCCAACCTTATAAAACAATGATTACCATTGGCTGCCAATATTTACCACTTCTCCTATCGCGGGTCTGCTGGCAGAGATTTCTTAAGAAATAAGCAGCACCATCTGTTTTATTATGTTGTTTTATTACTATTTTGTGTGTGTACATAAATAATTAAACAAATGTTTAATTTGAAAATTGGCGCAGCGGACTCGATTTAACATTATTATATTGTGTTTCGTCTAAAACTTTATATAGGTACTTAAACTGTCATAATTTTTAATTTTATTTTCCTTTTAATACGGATTGGTATCCCAAACAGTTATAGACCGGTATCAAATTCCAAAAATTCGTTGATATGCAAACCACAGTCAATTTGTATGCAATGGAAACAAAATATAATGCCTACTACGTTATATAAAACTAGAAATGCTATAAAACTTGTCTATGTTTCTAGATATTACGTCTTAATTCTAGCCTAGCAAAATGCTTAAAAGATATATTTCTAAAGATGTATCGATAACCATAATAAAATTTTAATGACACATGAGTTTGCAATTTTAGGTTATTTAATCCAGATGTTATCACGTCTGCCTTTACTGTTAATCTGTAGTGTTTTAGATATTCTTATAAAACTATTTTATTAAATATTAGGTTATATCTTTCTCTTTAAGCCCTATCAACATTAACTAACTTTTTGCCAACACTCGGAAAATATGGGCATAACAATCTAACGCCTTTGATCGTAGGTAGGTACCTAGATATCCTAAAAAAAAAAACAATTATTTGACCACGAAATCACGATTAGATTGTTTTACAAAATGGCGATTTTTAATCAGCTGATTATTATTAATCAATTTAAAAGTAACTGTTGTCGACATAAAAATGCAGTTATTTTATCGAAGTGTAGGTACCTAACTAAACCCATGTTATTTTGTCGCGATATCAAAAGCTTAGCGACCACCATAATAATTATTATTGTTGAAGAATTTAAGGATATCAGTAAAAACAAACTTATATTTGCGGACGAGAAACTCATAGCTTAAACAAATTTGACCGCACCCCTTGTTTTTCAATAAAATTGCTAATAAGTTGGCGGCTTTTTAAGTTAGGTTATATTATGATAAATTTCAATTTTGTACTTTGTGCCCTGGGCATTAAGTTCAGTTTTATTTGTTATGTCCCATTATGCGATCATATGATTGTTACTTTGAATTTTATGTATGTGTTGGTGTGAGTTACTGGACTTTTATAACGTGTTTTATGATTTTGAACCTTATTCCATGGGCATAAGTGATATATTAGCTATTAGCCTATTTTTTGTTTGTTGAGAACAGGATTAGTTTCCCATATGATTTTTGTATGGCATTCCTTTCAAGGTTATGTTAAAGAGAATTATACCCTATCGCATGTGAAATAAAGTTGTAATTAATATAAATTATGGGTAATATCCTCGATCTAGTTAAGAGGTACTTGGACCTACCAGTTGCCAACCTCAAAAATTCAAATTCGTACTTATTTAGTTTTTAAAAATAACAGCTGATTTTAGGTTATGATCAGAAACCGATTTGCTATAAAAAAAATTACTACTGTCTATGTTATTAAATAAATATGATTAAGGTGATTAAGTAACATTGCTTATTCAAATATTGTTATGTTTTTAGTGATAATTTGATTATTAAAAGATTTAAATCTAATTAGGAAATTATTTTTTAATTAGGTACTTATTTTCTGAATTTCGTACATTTTATTTTGAAAAAATAGTAAAGGAATGTACAAAAATCCATTTTTGTTTATAAGTACTGTTTTATCGCTTGTTCAAAATTTAACACTCCTCATTTTTATCCTACTTAATTTGCAAAATTTGCATTGAGAATACTTTAGTTATTATTTTTATTTATTATAGCAATCCATCAATAATAAAACAGTAATATGGTTATTGAGAGAAAAATTACTACAACGGCTTTTATTATAAAAAATAAAGTTAAAACCTTTTAACAAGCTTGTTTTGTAGAGTTGTAGAGTTTTGTAGAGACTCTAAATTAAGAAGATAACATGTGTGTAATTTATAATCACAAAAATGAAAAATTGGCTCTGTATTGGTTACAAAATTAAATTAGTATATAAATAAAAAAACTAAATCATTATAAATAATAAATAAACTATAATAATTTTAATACACTAATTGCATCCTTCTACAAACTTAAATGGAAAACAAAATTACCAAAGAGGTAGAAATCCAGAAAATGTGAAAATATATTCATTGAGTCTGGTATCACAAACGGTCGTTTCGCGCGCCCGCGGGAACTCTGGAACTCTCCCCAGCGGATTGCACTTCAGTCGTCGTTTATCGTTAGTTGACGCCGGGAAGCGGTAGCGAGCGGACCTCCGTGTACTCCAAAAATATACTGTGATAAACTTTTTCTATAAGACTGAACGAATAATGAACTATTTGTGATTCTGTGCTATTTATTGTGTCAAAATGTGGGGAGAGAGCAGCAAAAACTGTGAGATTAACTGCCAGTGTTCTGGGTAAGTAATGATCGCTGTTTTTTTGTCTTCCAACCCTTAGTACTAAAAAAGGGTGGTTATAGTTTTCATATAATGTTTATATTAAACCGTAAAGTTACGGCAGCTAACGCATAGAGTTTATAATTTATATCGCCGCTCTCCATCGATCACATGTTTATAAGCTTTTTATTTAGTTGCATAAGTATTAATACTTTGCGACAACCTAGGAATTACCTAAATTAATCATCCTAAGATACTTCTAGTCAGAAAATCAAGGGATTTCTTTCATTTTTGTAACGTTATTTGGTTTTAAAAGACAATTCACGCAGGCTCTGACACTCTCTACAAACCTACTTATTGCAATTGTAATATATATTTTTATATTATCGTATCAATCACACGAATTCCAGAAAAGATTTGCATGTGATTTTCATGTTGCAAAAACATATAAAATTGTCTATGAGGTTTATAGAGTGTAGAAGAACTAGCAGGTAAAATTCAAGGTCACTTTGTTCATATCTTTTGCATGTTATTTAGATAATCTATGAATGATTAAGTAAGTTAAAGTTTAAAAAGTTGTAACTAGCCAGTATTTAGGCTGTTTTGCAACCCCTGTACTTATTTATGTTTGTGGGGTTAATTACATGCTCGTCATTCAGTTATTCCTCCAAGCCAGCTTAACCTATATCAACGAAATTGCAAATTTAGATAAGAGTAACATTTATAGACCATTGTAAACTTATATTGGAGATCAACGCGAGCATAGACATGGTTACATTTACAAACTAGTGTTGGTACATATTACACCACGGGCATTTCTGGTGTCGTATTAACATCATGGTAACTCGACTATCTGGCTATTTATCACGTTTCTTAGAAATTAAGACAAAAACTGTTATTTAAAATCTAATGCCACGTACACTGCCGACACTGCAACATACATGGTACACCAGTCTTGCCAAGGAATACTGTATTACCCATTTAAATGTTGTGGAGGTCAGATAGGCAGTCGCTCTGTAAAATACGGTATTTAGCTGAATCCGGTGAGACTGGAAGCCGATCCCAACATAGCTTGGGTTTAGTTGTCTGAATGTCTTCTTCTTCTGCCAAGCCTTTTCCCAATCTATGTTGAGGTCGGCCTCCAGTCTTACCGGATTCAGCTGAATACCGTATTTTACATGGAGCGACAGAATAATTGACCTCCACAACCCATTTTACTGAGTAACACAGTATCCCAAAGTAAGACTGGTTGTCAGAATTGTAATGACTTAACGCCTGTCAAAGATCAACGTATGACAGTCGGGAGCAACGGCTTAACGTGCTTTCCGACGACTTCACCTGATTGTATGGTGTGAAAATATGAGGTTTTGTAGGTATTGTATTGTATTCGTAGCATTAGTTATAACATTAATTTCTAAACTTTACGAGAATAAACTATTTATCGCGATTTTATTAACTTTTCTATAATTGATGACGTTTTATTTACTTTACAGGGATAAAGATGACAGGTAGTGAGGTAGTGGTTATTAAACTCAAATCTTAGATCGTTTATAGGTTGTCCGCCTCTGATATCGGTATCTAGACCAATCTAGGTGTATACCTACTTCTGCGTAGCTACTCCCCGCACTATGGTGTGTTCGGTTTCCAGTCTCACCGACAGCTGAACACCAGTATGTTATATAGAGCGAGTAGCAACTGTCTATTTGCCTACCATTTACCTATATTGGCGTTATTTGCCTAGTAAATACAGAGTAAACTACGTGTTCTACCTATTTCCTTATAGCATATAAAAGTTTTCCTGATATTTGTGTGTACCTAACGAAGTACATAATCATAATCCCTTCTTATCTTATTCCAAGTAACTACTTCATAAGCATAACCGAAAAAACTAGTTATGTAATGAATGACATCATTTTTAGGTTAGCCTTGAAACCATAGAGTAGGTGAACGACCTTTTTTGAGCGCCGATTCTCTATGGCCGCGAACTTGAAGTGGCGCGAAAGTATAATGAAAGTGAAAATGAATTTCTATTTTATTAGCAACTTAAGTTTCGTATGATGTAAAAAGGATATTGAATTTTTGTAGAAAAATGTGAAAAAATACAATTATAGGCACCTACTTTGCGTATCTTTTTATATTAACAAACTTCCTGTTTTCAATATACAAAAATAAGTTTTATCTGGTAGTGGGAAAGGATATGCAAACCGATAACTTGTTTATATACTTGTCTCGCTCACACTCGTGGGAGTCGGTACATTAGAAAGAGATAGCGCATCAAGATTGGCGGGTATGTCACCAGTGTCAGTTATTGTATGTACTTTTTTTTTAAGTTTTATTTACATGTAAATACAGTTCTATGGAATAATAACTTTCGTGTAAAAAAACAATCGATTTAAATACCTACATGTATTCAGGTTACATACCGTTACCTACTAATAATTATTATCTTAACTAAGCATAGAACAATAAAATGAGAGAATAGATGATTAAAATAGACTATTTTGAATAATAAGTAGATTATCGAAAAGCCAGTAGCTTAAAATAAAGCTTCATTTAATGAATTACACAATAAATAATCCTAATCCAACATAAAACGCGCCTAAACAAAAATTAAAAACAAAAAACGAATCATAAACAACACATCATAGACAAAGATGTTTTTACGGTGCGGCGTAGGACAGACAACAATGTGCCCGTATCCCACCTCTATAAAAAAAAGAATAAAGGCATGCATCCCTATCGTATATTTTGGAAACCGGTTTTTCTGGAGATAATAACGTACATAGAATTTCTAATTTGAAACTAGTTTCGGCTATCAACCTGTCCCTCGGGATTTTGAATTGAGAATACGTTGGAGTTCGATGTTTGATATTTTAAAAGTTTTGATGCCGAAGCTTCTCAGTATTAATTCTTAATTTGAATACGATGTTTGGTAAAAGAAAGTCATTAAAGAATGTCGCAACGGTTTTTTTTTTTAAGAAATGATTTTGTCTACAAAATTTACAACAATAGAATTTGTTTGCAGTACTTAGGTACTGCGATAGACAAGACTTACCCCTGTTTTCTGAAAGCCTGATCAATTTAATCTGTTGTCAAATCATCTGACAATCAATCACAGCACTTAACATGAGGTTTGACAGGTGATTAACTAATTTTCGTGTTGACCAACGTTTTAGGAATCCGGTATTCAGGGTAAGAGTTTAACACTCTTTGAAAAAAGTATGCATTCTTTGCAGTTAGGATAGGTGGTTAGGATGATTCAAGGAATACCAGTACTTGTTACATGGTCATAGCGGTCTTAAAAACACATTATTATCACTTCACCTCCCACCTTATTCTACACCAAGTTTCATCCAAATCGGTTTAACGGTTTAACCGTAAAAGTGTAACAGAAAGACAAAGTTATTTTCGCATTTATAATATTAGTATAGATTAAGGTAAACATCTAAAACAGCAGTTAAGCAGTACAGGGAGAATACTAGTAGTAGTAGAATACTAGTAGTAGTAGTCATTGTACTGTTCAATAACTGGGTTAGTAGTACTATTACGCGCATCCGTGTCCAATTGTCCCTAAAATGGAACAATCAGAGGAAGCGAGGATGTAACGGTTGGTAAGACACGAAAATAAAAGTTGTTTCGAAAGCGAGAGCTAAACCGTTAAGTAACGAGGTTTGAATTTAGAATTGATAAAAAAAGGAAGAATTTGATTTGGTTGTTACGCTTTTTGAAGGAAGTAAAAAACAAAAGAAAGTTCTAAATTGTGTTTTGATTTTAGAACAATAGAATCGTCGATTTTCGAATTTCATTTTTAAATTAAATTCGAATTTGTATAATTTTTGATGCCAGTGGTTGTCAAATTTCGGTCAATTTCAATATCTCTAACATAAGTGTTATTTTTTAAAGCTTTTTGTCGATGATATTATACATAGGTATAAGAAGAATAAGAATACGAAAGGTATGTTAATTTACAGTTACTGACGCGACGTTTAAAATCTGCTCGCGCTGGTACATGTCAAAATGATGTTAAGTTACACCAATGAATAGTACAAAAGATAGGATAATCACGTAAGTAAAAGACATGGCTACTTCCTGCGAGCGAAAATAACATATCTGCCTTATTCTTATTTATATAAATTATCATTGCTTTTGTGTTTAGCTAGTGGTTCTACTCCTAGCTTTACCTTAAATATTACTTTTCTCTTCAACATGCAACTACAGAAATCTTCACGAAACTATATAATTATAGAAAGTATTTATCTAAAACAGGAACATATCCCATAATGATACCATTTACTGCCGACTTTAGAGCTGAGGATACCGGGAAAGAAAATCGTGACTTCAAAACGTGCGTAACTTAAAAACCCTCATTTATACTATTTCTACATAAAACTATACTGTAATTGTCTAACAATCGTCTTGTAAAGAGAAAAGTTAAACAGATCTGTAAACATAGGATTTTGTCTGTTATAATAGTATTTGACTCATGGTCGAGTGGCGTACACACCGGTTTTTAATGCGTCGCCAAGTCAGGTCCCGGGTTAGATCCCCGGACGAGTCAATATATAAAACCACTTTGAACAAATTGACGTCTGACACATTTAGTATGAAAAACTGCCAAAAATTTAAAATTATTCTTCGCATCAAACTGTCTGGCGTTGTAAAAATCTGCCCTTAGAGTTTTATTAACTTATTCAGTACATCATCAAATACAGTTCATACTTTAACCATATAGTTCTAATAAACAAACACACAGATTTAATTCCATCTCCATAATATTTAGTATACAAGTCACAACTACTCCTAGTCATTAGCGCTATAGAATCAAGAAAAACGATAGATTCTAACGCATACAATCACAAATAGATCGAGCTAGTTTTCTAGACTTAAAAAGTTGCTACAACGATTGCGAATACAAACTTAACATTTGCAGTCGAGGGCGGCCATTACACACCTGTCATTCTGTAAAAAACTGTAATTGTAACGCATAAAATGTACTGGGTTTATTTAGTTCCGATTTTCACCGACTGCAGAATTAAGTTTGTATTTCCGATCTCTGATTGTGGCACAAAAAGTGTTTCGACGCTAAATGGCAAAGCTTTTCTTGGTATTAGGATAGTTTTTATCTAAGATGGTGGATATCTTTGAGTGATTTTGTTAAGAATTTCGCTGATTTTGTATCACCACTCGATTTATTTCTTAAATGGGGTTCAGTGGGATTACGTCCTTACATTGTATTATCTTCAACGTTCTATTCTGTGTAGCCTTTTCTTAAACAATGTGAGGGGCAAGTTATATGTACTTTCTTAATTATTTTAAGACATCATTGACAATCGGTGAAGGAAAACATCGTGTGGAAGTCTCACCGGATGCAAATAAATACCTTATTCTACTGTAATATCTGACCTCCACTACTCATTTTACTGGATAACTCTTTGCCTCTAAGTTTGTCTAAAAACGCCTGTGACATCTCCATCACGAGTACATAGTTAAAATAAACAAAATTTAAACCAACCAGACTCCTAACCACTCGAGATCTTTGGAACGATAAGTTTTAGATAAAGAGTATAAAAAAATAGTTGACCCTTGGGCTTAGATGTTCATTTTAAATGGGACAACTTAAACAAAAAATGTTGATTATTCCTTGTACGCCATCTTAGTTTCTTTCCGACCGTTTTGAAATTTAAGAGATGTACTATAAAATGCCCTGCACTCCTTTAATCAACAAAAATATGTTTTGTCTAATGCTAATACTATCCCCCAAATACTGAAAAGCAAATTAAGTTAAATGTGTTTAAAACGTTCTAAAATGTCTATCCGTCCTTACTTTACACCTTAAAAGTGACAGAGACAGCATCAGACTTAACGGCAACTTAAAAACTAATTGACGTTTCAAATCGAATCAAATACGATCTTTTTTATATCTTACTTATACATTAGTAATTTTAATAATTAACGCCTTACAAATAACACTTCGCCAAGAAATTTCACCAGTTTATTTGGAATATTACCTACCTTATACGAAATACTTCTTTGTAATATTTGTACTCCTAAGTTGGAGTACAAATATTAGTATAAATAGTAACTTAACAAGCGAAACCACAGTAAACGCCTAGTATATAAAATATACCATGATATACGTACATACATATACACCAAGTCACCATTACGTTCGCCGCACCACTTTTTATACGTGCCACGAAGGATATCAACAAAAAAAAAGGATTGTCTATGCTTGAAAGTGACCAGTAATGGTATCCTTCGGACGTAAAGGAAATTACCTTGGTCTTTTAAAAAAAAGTAGATGAGAAAAGACGTTGTTTTTGGTATTTGCTGATCGATTTGCTTGGATTGAAATCGATGCGTGATTCGTGTGGATCGATACTAATATTATAAATGCGAAAGTAACTTGAACAAATGCGTATGTGTATGTCTGTTAAGCTTTAACGGCTAAATCTGTATTTGTACTACCAAATAAAAACAATGCATTTCTGTTGATTTCCTTTTATTTAATAGTAGTCTTAGAGCACTGACAACGGGAGATGCCGTACGCTGACGTTCCCCTCGGCCAAAGTACATACCGGCCGTACGGTAGAATCTACCGCAGCCTTTTGTTAAAACTGACGTATCGTGTATAATGTCATTACAAGAAAATCTGTAAGTGTGCGTAATTTTTGGTTGTGTGTCTAATTTCAGGTTCCTATATTAAAAAAACGATTGGTTTTGTTAACGGACGGTAGAATTTTGTAAGCAAAACTTAGAAATTTATATTTCTAATTGGCCATAAACGAGATTAGTGTGAGTCATGCGTTAATAAACTAAGCAGATTACGTAAACAGTAAGAAATACCTACAATTAAAACACTTTTCCTTTAATTAACGAACTCAATTTTAATCAAGAATGGACTACGTACCTACCTAGTAAAAACAGTTAAGCCATACGACCATATGTTGACGAACCCTTACAAACTACAACAACCCCAACTGACCCCTGCTTGGCTGAGCGTGAAATATCAACTGATACCCTGATAAGTCTGGGCTTCATATCCATAACCCCGCTAGTACCACATGCCCCACATGTGGTGGTAGTAACGAATATTACCGAAAACTTGCCGCTTAGAAAATTAGAATAATGTATTCTAAATTTAAACGCATTTGTTTTTGATAGAGTGTAGTTTGTGTTTGAATTTGGAAACTTTCGAATTTAAAGAACAATAATTCTTTATTTTTTTACAATAAAAATTATAAGTTTTGAATTTCGAATTGGATGATTCTTTTCTTTTATTATTAAGTTTTGTCTTCGACTCCGTTTAGATATTGAATAATTTTGACATAGATATACAAAGAGCTTTTTCTTTGTGTCTTGCTTTTTGATTAATGGAAGTATCTACGTTTTTTATTAACCTAAAACTATTGCAGTATTTGCAGTGGTTAACCACAGAACAATCATTTATTTACCAAAACAATTTAACAAACTACTAAATCAAAATTTTCCGCTCGCAACGCCAATAGAATTACTCACGAGGGTGCGAAAATCGATATCAAGCCACAATAAATTTAATTCACAAACTACCCTCAATCAAAACTAATCTTTATTTTGTAGGGTATACAGATACTTTTGCAATATTGCATCCCATCCCTTGCATTAGGCAGGCAGGTGGTAACACCCTAAACCCATTGAATAGTGTATTTTTGTTAGCAGATTATTTATAGTGCAAAAACTGTTTTTTTTTTATGCTGATTCTTATTTTATTTAGCCTAGTTTGTTATCAAGTACCTATCCGTATTTTTTAAAAGGAAATTAGATAGGTATAATTTGACGACCTCCGTGGTCGAGTGGCGTACACACCGGTTTTCAAGGTGACGCCAGCTCTGAGGTCCCGGGTTCGATCCCCGGCCGAGTCAATGTAGAAAACCACTTTTCTACATTCTCTACGGGTCTGGGTGTTTGTGGTACTTTCGTTGTCTCTGAATTCCATAACACAAGTGCTTTAGCTACTTACTTTTGGGTTCAGAGCAATGTATGATGTTGTCCGCATTTATTTATTTATAATACAAAAAGAAATCGAAAAACCTACCTATCTTACAGCTGAGCAAAGTTCATTATAAAATAATGGGTACAGATCAAAAATATCATAACTTAGAAGTTTTATAGATTAAAAACTAGGCTAAAGATAAAAAAAAAATACATATTTTTTTAAATAAACTTTAATGCCTGAATTTACAAAATGCATAAAGCTATAGAAAGAATTTCGGTGGTCTGTGCCAAAAAAAAAACACCAAATGCAAAATTTCTTACCAGCCAGCATAAAGAAATTACTACACTTAAACACTTAAATAAAAAACTAAATTGACGTTTTACAAAACCCGCCAAAATATGAAAGCCGCGCTTTTAACAATGGACGAAAATGGTTTCTTTTATGTTATCACAGCGACAAAGGAAACGAAAGAATTTAAAAAGCGTAATTATTGGTCAATTTACATTTTCAATACTACAATAAACGGTTATTAAGAGATGAAAATATTAAATAATTATACTTATAAATTTCACCATCACGTATTATTTTTCAAAATGGCTTCTATTTTGAAGTTTGTTTTTAATTTATTTACTGGCTTAAAGTTCTATAAGTTTAACGGTGGATAGTTACATAGTGGAACATTTTTTTTTATTGTAATGATTTGAGTATTATTTTTTTATCCTTCAATCTTGTTTAGGCTTTTCCTTTGGGAGCATACTTTTCACACTTATGTCTCAATTCAAAGCACAATACATAAATTATTCTGTAATAAGTAAAAGAACAACGTACTCTTTATGAATAGAGCTTGATTATAATGGTACTAACAGTACCCTAGGGGTGTAAATGTAATACATCTGGCAGGGCAACGACCTCAGAGGGTGGTATCGATCGAACTAGGAAGCGAGCGTACGCGCAACTATGTAGGGACATTGGACAACCCTATGTAACAGAAGGAACATTTGTTAATGGCCAGTAAGCAGTTACATACTCCTTTCTGTATAAAAAAAGTTATAGGAAGTCTACACAGACACCTTGAACAAAAAAAAAACGGCAGCTCCAATTTTAAATTTCTTCTTTTTTTTTATTAACGAGTTGCGCAATTATTAACTTAATCCATGTATCCCGGGGGTTTAACAAACAATAAAATTAAATGATTAAATATAGTGTAATTTGTGGAATGCTGTTTAAAATATTAAGATATAATATTTTTTTTATTAAAATGCAATTGCTTTTTTTTTTTAATTATTGGAAAGAGTTTTCATACATTCGAAATTGGAATATTCAAAGTACCTATTTGGTGAGCATAGATTAAAAATTGCCGTTTGAATTCGTAACTTAATTCGAGGTTAAATAGTTTGTTTATTTGGTTTATACAAACTTTGTGTACTATACAGCTCTACGTCTGTAGGTCAAATTAAAAATAAATCATATATCTGAACATAAGTACATGTAAGTTTACAATACTGATTTTCATGTAACACACTAAAACTTAACCTAGAATAAATCTTACACCTAATAAAAACCTAACTCAAGCAAACTATAAAAAAAACTTTATAAAAAAGCTCCATTAACTGGCTTCATTCAACCGTTATTTTCTATCCCTTTCTAACGTGTAGCACTGTCTCGCTCACACGCTAATCTCGCATTCCATGCTACAACTTATGTCATCTTTGCTGTTAATGATTTCTTGAGTTGCGTACACACGCTGACACTAATTTCTTGACAGTAATGTCACTCACAAGTACACGTAAGTGTGTACTGTGATAGTTTAAGATTTGAGTAAGTATGATGAAGAGAAATTTATGAAAATTACATATTAAATAGTCGCTCCGTGTATAATACGGTATTCAGATGAATCCGGTGAGACTGGAAGTCTAACCCAACATACCTTTGAAAAAGGCTACGCTGAAGGCAGAAATAATTATTATTCTACTTGTCTTTATATCTTGACAGATCGGATAAAAAACGTCAAGTCAATGAAAAAAAAATATAAAGAAACAAACAAAAAAAAAAAGAAGAAAAATAAAAGTACTTTAATTTCATATCTAAATGCTGTATATTTTTTTTTCAAACGAACGCGCAACCTCGAAAAAAATACAATTTTATTTATCAAATTATATTTTTGTATAATTCATGATTATTATTATAACAATGAATTTTTCGACCAAACGCGCAACCTCAAAAAAAAAATCAAATATTTTTTTTGTATAATTCATAATTATTATAACAATGAATTTCCATAAACTATTTTGTATATTACCGCCTTTTCTTTAACGTAAAGAATCGTTATACGTTTCGTTGCACGCACAGACCGTGACGATACGTTAGCACTGTTGGCAGTCGTTGTAAACGTTACAAAAACTAAGTTCATGCGTAATCAAGTAGCCAACTGTATTTAATTAATCACATATTAAATTATTATTAAATCTATTTGATATTAACCCTACAAGGCTCAATTTTTTTTTAGTGCGCGACAAAAATATGTTGGCTGTAATTAGTGATAAGAAGATAGGAAAAACTTATAAAAATAAAAATAAAATCATATTTTACTGAAAAATCAACTTTTTATTTCAGTTCCACATACGGTACACTGAGCCTTAACTATACTTTTTGGTATTAAACTCGAAATAGTTTCTTTTTAATTATTATTTTTAACAAAATGAAATAACTATTATATATTTTACTTTTTTATATAAATCAATTTATAATGAACAAAATTATATAACTAATATCATAAATTTGTTATTTTTTTATTGATGAAAAGACTTAAAACAATTATTATATTTATTTAGGCAAAGTTCTACGCGACATTTTTCGCAAGATAAGAATGTTTTTCCTTTGCAACCAGGATATTTGCATCGTTGTCTTTTTTCACCCCAAATAGGAAAATGCTCAAACCCATCACGTCTGACATCACGAGGAGGTAGTATTGATGTATTTGGCTTCTGCCTTTTATTTTCAATTTCATCAGATAAACTTGGTCTACCTCTCTTTTTGTTTATCGATAGCCCAAACATGCATAAACTTTTCCCTACTTCAAATTTGAAGTCCTTCTGTTTCATTGGGGTTGGCGTATGCTGCTGCTCCCCGACTCTTCTGTACAATAACCAGCAATTGATAAGAGTTACATCCAGAAAATGATAAAATAGCCTCAAGTACCATTTTCTGGTCCTAATTTTTATTTTATATTTCCCTAGGAACGAATCTAGGAGGTCCACACCACCCATATGCTGGTTATATGTTTTGATTATTTTGGGGCAATCCACTTGTATATACTTTTTCTGTTTCTTGCAGTATCTTCTTGCTGTTTCTATTGGCTCTTGGCCCACAAAAGACGATGATAAAACAACCGGTTTGCTATCGTACCACATAACGGTGACAATATCTGTATTATCACAATTTGCTACCCATTGCTCTGAATAACCTCTCTGAACCTTTTCCATTTTTAGGTCTTTTATGGAAGGTATTTTGAGATCTTTTCCTAAACGACCTTTGTTGACAGTTCCCAGTGACGGTATTCCCTCTTTGGCCAAATAAGCAATCAACTCTGGCGACGTATAATAATTATCAAAGAATAATTTGTAATTTTGATTCTTTGGTATGGACCTAGCTAAGCGTACTACGATATTTGAACTTGCTCCTAAGTCTGGCTCACTTGGATATCTTAGTACTGGATCGTTCTCCATTCCAGAGTAAATTTCAAAATCGTAAGCAAAGCCACGATCGTCGCAAAGAACCAGCAGTTTATAGCCCCATTTGTGTGGTTTATTAGGTAGGTATTGTCGTAGAAGATTAGAGGCTTTAGTTGCGCACATTTGCTCGTCAACGGATAGTGCTTCTCTTTTAGGCACGCTTTGGCATTTTTTTTTTAATGTTTCCAATATAGGCCTAATTTTATGCAAACGATCATACCCTGGACTACCTGATGACGGTTGCGTAGAATTGTCGTTGAAATGTAGGAACTGACAGATTTTTTTGAAATGATTTAGCGACATTGTCTCCATAATCAAAGGAATACCCAGTTCACGTGCCCAATACATTCGAATATTTGGCAGTGGCGCCAAACTCATAATCACACAGATACCTATAAACTTTTTTAATTCATTCGTTGTTATTGTAAATGGCTTTGAAGGATTTTTTTGGACACTAAATTTGTGCATTTCTTCTACAATATGCTGAAGTAACTCATCATCAAAAAACCATAAAAAATATTGAAGGGGAGTTTCAAAGTCTATAATCGGTGACTGTAAATTTGTGTTTCCAGTAAATGTAAAAGGAGGTGATTGAAAAGATGTTTTCTTCCAAATAAATCTTCTCTTTTTTCTTTGGGTGACAGTCACAGAGCCAGAGATTCTAGATCTATGACCGATTACATTACTCATAGTCGATGATCGTCTAGGTGCTTGAGATTGTGTAATGGTACCTGTAGTTGTCCCTGAAGTCATTTCTGATGTACTAGGCTGAGGTTCTGATATTTGTGGCTGTCGATTTTCAATATTCGTAATAACCTCGTTGACGGGAGACGAACACTGATGTCGCTGCGGAGATAAGGAAGTTTCCACGTCGCTAAGTGTCTCAGATAAAAAGTTTTGGATGGACTGAATTTTTTCGATGTCATCATCACTTTCAGCATCAGAAAAATCTTGTTCATCTTCACTCCCAGAAGGAATATTCAAGAAACCCTCAATATCTCCATCACGTAATCTTCTTCGCGACATTATCTGCAATAAAATCAAAATATTTATAAGGAAAGTTATCGTAAGTACGTATAAGTAAAAACGGACACTAAAGCTCAACGTACCGTATGTGGAACGTGATTAAAATGTGATTTACTAATACGTTTACTATTTGTAATATAAAAATACAACTTACCTTTGCAAAATATACACTTCGTTATAACACAGAGTATTTTTTTTCGAGTCAAAACTGTCCAATAACTATTTTTTATTAATTTTTGAATTCAGAAAAACGACTAACTTATCACGTTCATTCAAATTTCACACTGAGTGCACTACAACAACAACACGAACGACATCTTTCGATAAAGATTCGTATTACTACATTGCTAAATGTCAGTAGCTTCTATCAAGATCCAAGAGATGTCGCTACTAATAGTTTTATAGCTATAGGAACGATTAAAGTCGGTGTTCCACATATGGAACTGGGTGCCTTGTAGGGTTAAATTGTTGTTTTTAGTAAAGGTATACAATAATTTTATTTAATATTTTTTTTTTTTTTTTTTTTTAATAACGGCTCCCGCACTAAGGAATTTAATACTTGTGTTGCGCGGGCTTTTACAAACATTCAAATCACATGCACAAAGAACACCCAGACTTGGAACAAGCATTTGTGGATCACACAAATGATTGTCCCATGCGGGGATCGAACCCGCGGCACGTCGCGCACAGTGGTAATTAGCGTGGTGACTTATACCACTCGGCTATCCGTGCAGTCGAAAATAATCAAATCAGTGCAATGCAGTGTTTTCAAAGATTACGTTCTAAAAATTTGTACATTCATCTTTGTTTAACAGTTTTTTTTTTAAGTGAAAACTTATTTTGGCTCGTTGGACCTTTTTGATATGGGAAAAACTGTCCCGAGCCAGCCAAACTAGCGGTAAAAATATGTCTCTAAATAATAAAAAACTTAGATCCAGCCCTCCCTTGCTGTTTGCCTTATTAAGATTGTTAGCAACGCACTAAGTCGACGTCCGAAACCCACAAGGGTGTCCTTAGTGAACGTTGACGTAGTTAGTTTTTCTATTGCTCTGGCTGAAGGCCCTTAAAGTTCTCGCCAGAACTCCAGTGAAGCAATCAAAGCCTGCGCTCAGGCTAACTGCGTCGATCTCTTACAAAAAAAACAACTTATCTTCACAAAGGAAGCATAAATACAAATAAAAGACTCTCCTAGTCCATTTATCTTAAGTGTTAACTGCTAAATGAGTTTAACTATCTCTGTTATTGTTTAAATCATTTTGACATACATAAGACTTCCTATGTCGAAATGCTGTTTGCAATTACTGTTCTTTGACATTGTAAAATCGACCTTAAAGGTTTTGAAATAAAGGTTATGTTAATACTAGCTGTCTACCGCGACTTTCCGCGTGTTAGTTTTATGGCTTTTTCATGAATCGCGCGGAATATATTTTTTTAAATTAATTTAGGCTATATTATACCCTATAACTCTGTTATCTGCCAGTAAAAGCGGATTGGTAGTTCCAGAGATTAGCTCGTTTAAACAAAGTCTTTCGATTTTATTATATTAGTATAGCTATAGATAGGGAAGTGGTAACTGTAGAGTAATCAATACTAATGGAATGTAAGAATTTGTGTATGATCTCACTAATCTCTAGAACAACTGGTCCGAATAACAAATTTTTGTGTTTGATAGCTTAATTCTTGAGGAAGTTTAAATGTATATTTATTACCTTATACTACTGACATTCTAAATAGATCAGTCATATTATTCTATCCTAATCGCTGTCACATTTGACAGTATCGATTTCATAGACAGATTGTCTATGAAAACCTCAAAAGTTCGTTGACATTCGAATGTGGAACGGGATATTTTCCCGCCTTACACAAATAGAAAGTCATATATTTCATAACACGAGCTATCGAAGTGCTAATAGCTTGTATTAGTAAACCAATATGGCGGTTTGTGTCAAAAATATTGTAATAAGTAGGTACTGTTATTTTTTGTGGGAATTCTGAAGCAAAATGTATGTGATGAAATGTGTTGTAGCTTTTAAAGGCGAAGTATAGTTAGAACCTTGTTCCTTTTTAGCATATTTGTAAGTATATAAAACTAGCTGTCCCCCGCGACTTTGTCCGCGTGTTTTAGTTTCAACGGTGTTTCATTTTTGCAACATTTTTATTTATGCTCCGCTCCTTTTGGTCGCAGCGTAATGTTATAGCTTATAGCCTTCCTCAATAAATGGGCTATCCAACATTAAAATAATTTTTCAAATCGGACCTGTAGTTCCTGAGATTAGCGCGTTCAAACAAACAAACATACTTTATTATATATATATAAAGCTTTGTATAGATAAGCAGTGAGTAAAAAAAAGCCAAATCTTGATTTCTATCCTCCCCGAGTGTTACCTAATTATGTTTACACTGTGTTCTACCTCACTACCTGGACTGGACAATCTACACGGCAAAAGCTGTCACCATGCAATCAAAATAATAAACTGACACAAAGAACAAGAATGTCATATTAAACGTCACTTTCCATAAGAAAAGTCCGTTAATCTCGAACGAGAGTCCAATTCTAAATTCAAAACACGGCCTCGCCATTTAAATAGATACATCCTTTGTCTATGATGTAATAGGAAATGACGTCATTGCGCAAAAAGCTTTTATTGTCACTGACATAACTTTGTATTTGGAATCTAAAGTTATGACCTCAAAGACTTGTTATCTGTTTAGTCTGACAAGTCTTGTTCTTTTGCTAATAAATTAGGACATTTTGGTTGTTATTGGGGCCGACTAAATCATACTTATTAAAGGAGACATGAGAGAATACTCATGCCTTTGTTTTGAGTGTTTTTGGTTTGAACTCAAGTAACTTGTTAGCCAATATTTTTTTTAAATAACTAGCAAAATTTGTGAGGAGTATTCATAATTATTTAAAACAAAATGGTTTACTCACGCATATTCTCGGGATCGCCTGACTAGTTTCAGACTCAATAACTACCAAAATATATCGATCTATCAAAATAAAAACCATTCTCATTGATTTTTATTTAAAAAAAAATCCTTCGTTGGAACTTACGTAATTCAAAATTTTAGTTTTCATGTACTCATAATGAAGCGTTTGTTGTT
The DNA here is from genome assembly GCA_932294365.1 of Diachrysia chrysitis. NCBI lineage: Eukaryota > Metazoa > Arthropoda > Insecta > Lepidoptera > Noctuidae > Diachrysia > Diachrysia chrysitis. The sequence goes on from OW028671.1 coordinate 5,242,063, forward strand.
CTTAATTTAAAAATTCTTAGCTTCAGCCATAGATAACAAACGCTTTGTACTTGTTTACTTTAAGCTTGTGTATACCATGTGTGTTAAAAGTTTAAGTTGAACCGTTGTTTCTAAGATAATACTGGTGTATGTTTACGTAACTAACATACAACAAAACTGTCAAGGTGAGTACCTTTTCTTAATTTTGCAGTCGGTTAATTACTTTTTAAAACCATGATAACTATTATTAATTGACTAATGAATCCTTTACTCCTCAATAACAGTTTTTATAACTCTTATGTTGAAAGACCGTTAGCCGCGTGGCGTAACTTTATCAACACAGGATGTGGGCAATAAGAGCAACTGGCGACATGCACGCTGCTTATAAAAGATTCTGATGTTTACGAGAAAAATAATATAGGTAAGTAGCAGAAATATAGTGTAGAACTAAATGTAAGATTTGGAACTGGTAACTGTATTAAGTATAGAGGAATAAATGCACTGTTAAATAAAAAAGAAATATCTCTGGCTATAATTTGTACTAGGTTTTGAAAAAAATATATAGTTATTGATAACTAGCAGTTTCCCGTAGCTCCGTCCGCGTGTTTGTCGGTTATTTCGGCAAAAAGTAGCCTATGTCCTTTTTCTGGCTCTAGACTAAGTGTCTGTGTACCAAAATTCATTTAAATAGGTTCAGTAGTCTGGGCGTGAAAGTTCTTTTTGTTGTCCGAAGCGGAATAGTTGCCATTTGGTCCCATAAAAATTTAATTTAATTTGGTTGAGTAGTTTTTATTTTATGAGCATAATTTTTACGATATTTTTTTATGTACACTGATTACTTGAAGATTTGTAATGAAATGAAATAGTTTATTATGCAAATGGATATACAATCACTTTTACACGTCACTTTGTTTGAGCTCGCTGGAGTCGACATTTCCTAACTGACTGCCCTGAGAAGAAATGTCGAAACAAACTCAGGGGTCACAGTCTCTTTTAAAGTCCAGACAATATTAATATTGTGTTAACAAAATCCGATTTAAGTGTCTTTTTTATTCCCGTTATGTGTTATTAATTATTTAATATATACTATTAATTGTAAGAATAGTTTCTTCATATTCTAATTATAAAATCAGTTAATAAAAGTGAATTTAGTGTAGTAGGTAGTACTCCTAATATTTAAATTTTTAATCCCGATTTATGATTAAAATACATTAAAAAAAAGTGCCCACAAATATTTCTTGCAACTACATAAAAAAAAAAAAAATGCAACAGTAAATCTCAAAACGCAATTGGTCCAAAAAAAAAAACAATATGCCATATAACAAGCATGGGAAATACTTCCGATCTCGTTTCATCCAACCCCAGAACAGGTGATCCAAATTTGAGACGATCTCGCCCCCAGACAGTTCCCGTGCGAATATCATCTTGTATTGTATTTCCGGGTTTGATTAGGGGTTGAAATGAAATTAAGATTCCCATGTTGAATTTGGTCATCTTTTGACCTTTAAACCTATTGTTAAAATTTGTATAACTGTCCAAAATTCGCGTAAGATAATCTTACAAAAAAAAATGAGATTTTTGCAGATGTCGCTAACAGCTGTCGGCTATAGCAAAGTATCTTCTTATCTATACTGATATATAAAGCTAAAGAATTTGTTTGTGGTCCGATTTTAAAAATTCTTTCAGTGTTAGATAGTACATTTATTGAGGAAGGCTATAAGCTATATAACATTACGCTGCGACCAAAAGGAGCGGAGCATAAATGAAACATGATGCAAAAATGAAAAACCGTTGAAACTAAAACACGCGGACAAAGTCGCGGGGGGCAGCTAGTGAAATATATTTGGATTGTTAATAAATAAATAAATAATATTATAAATTCGAAAGTAACTTTGTCTGTCTGATTAGAACTCTATCACGACTAAACTGCTTATCCGATATTGATGAAACTTGCTGTGGGATAATTTTGGACACTAAGCAAGGTCATGGGCTACTTTTTACCGCGACAACCGACACCTACGCGGGCGGAGCCGCGGGAAACAGATAGTAATAATAATAATAATAATAATAATAACTCTTTATTTCGAGTGTAATGTATCCTAATCACGATTTTGAGACATACTTGGAAATACTTAAAATTTACGAGTTTTATAATTAAATGTAATCAAAGTTTTACACTTACTTAAACTATGTTTCCCAGAAGAAGAAAAAAAAAAAAAAAAAAAAAAGTCCTGTTTAATTAAAATATAAAAAAAAACTTTTGTCGCACATAAAAAATACACAAGCAGGCGTGTGAAAAAACATATTAAAATCACGTTTCTTACCTCGGTAACTTAGAATAAATTTGCATTAAATTCGCTACCTACTATTATTTACAGACAACATCAAAATTAGAACATACCTTTTGTATTCAATATTCTGAATAAGATATTGTTTGTTAGAAACAATAAAGGATGGGGTAGGATTAAGAATTTGAATATCGTTTTAGTTTGCAATTGCATCTATGGGCTACCGGGAATAAATAATCCATTTGGATCGCGAGTAGTGTAATGTGTAATAAGAGGCAAGCCACTGGCCTGTGTTTGTTAGAAATTGACAGATAGACTTTCATTCGACACTAGCTACGCTAGAGGATTTTTAAAAGCAGTAGCTTTCATTGTTCCCGCCTGCAGTGTTATTCACTATGGCGGTTGTCAACTAAAGCTATAATCTTATATATAAAAATGAATTGCTGTTCGTTAGTCTCGCTAAAATTCGAGAACGGCTAGGCCGATTTGAATAATTATTTTTTTGTTTTGTTCGCTAGAACACAGGGAAAGTTTAAAAACAAAAAAAATATGTAGGGTAGTTAGTTGACGGGAGCGAAGCCGCAGGCACAGCTAGTTGCTTTTAAAAGACACTGAAAACACAAATTTCGTATCGTCTAAGTTCGATGACTGCGGCGTAGTTCGTCACCGACGTGGCTGATATTGTATATTTCCTGCTATTTTTATCCAGTAACCATCGATTACTTTATTAACTGGAGTTAGCTAATAAGCCTACAGGTCCCTGATAACGCGAAGGTACAAGCTTTAGAGAAATAAATAAGTAAACTATAAAGTGAGCATATCGAGTATGAACTGTTGGAACTAGTATGAATATGTAAAATCGTAAAATTAATGTCAAAACAAAGCACACCGTTTTATTAAAACTATCTCAAAAACCTAATATTACCCTAATAATATCGAAACCGTCGATATTTTCGCATAAACGTCTGTCGTCGCACGGAAAATCGCATAAATCAGTAAATGAGCGCAGTAGGTACATTTAGCTAAAAATGCGCTTACGTTTGACACAAGGATTTATGATGAAAACACATTTATTAAAAGGTTATAAGGAAAATTAATATTTACTAATTACTAAGAGCATGTTACTGATAAAATGAGTTCAACAGCTGTAACAAAATAATGTAATAAAAATCCAACCGCTTCGAAATATAATGATGCTGGCCGTGTTTTATCTATATACTAATATATAAAGCTGAAGAGTTTGTTTGAACGCGCTAATCTTAAGAACTGTAGGTCCGATTTAAAAAAATCTTTCAGTTTTGCATAGCCCATTTATTGAGGTAGGCTATAAGCTATATAACATTACGCTGCGACCAAAAGGAGGGGAGCATAAATGAAAAATGTTGCAAAAATTAAAAACCGTTGAAACTAAAACACGCAAACAAAGTCGCGGGTGACAGCTAGTTAAATATATTTTAAAACTCCGGCTATAACCACAAAGATAAATAATAAACACACTGTAACAATGTGCAAAACCGTTAATGACGTCACCGCTGAAACGAACAGTACTGGTTTATTTGAATTCGGAACAGTCGTTTGGATATGGAACGTGTGGGAGCGGCGTTTAAAAATAGAATCCTATGGAAATAGTGTTCCATATTTGGCAAAAACTGTTTGGAATCTATTTGTAAAATGTAATGTATACTTTGGTTCGATTTTCAAATGTTTTTGTTTCGTCTTTGTAAATTTTCTTTGACTTACCTGGTTTTGATATTAATAAGACAGACTTTTTAGCAATAAAATCTATCAGTTGCACTCTCTTGTAAGACACGATAGAAGAAAGATGTGACTCCTACAATACAATGCCAATGCAAAATTGTTATTTATTTAGCAGGCACACAAACAACACAAAGTACAAAAAATTACTCTCAATGTTTAGATTTCAGTCAGTTCCTTCCATTGACAGCATTTTTTTTTTATAAAACTTGTTCTCCTGTCTGTTAAACTATTATAATATCAATTTTGCTTTGGAATTAAAATTAAATTGAGAGTAAGGGCACTGAAGGTATCTGGGTCGGGGTTGGAGCTGGAGGGCTGAGGACCGGGGTGTTGTGGCGCTATTTGAGAGACCTATGTCCAGCTGTGAACCGAGATATTGTTTCATTCTTCTTCTTTCTCTCAAACTCTTTCCGACCAAAAAGTTGCCATCTGAATGGCCCGGTCGTTGGCCTCCATTACGTCCTGGAGGGTGCAGGTGGTAGTGCAGGACAGAAGATGCGCCATCTCGCATCGGCACCACATTTGCATTGGATATGTGAAGGATTGATGATGCTCCACTTGCTCAGGTTTACTTTGCAGCGACCCACTTTTGTCCATAATCGGTTGAGAGATTTTCAAATGGGCCACTGCAGGTCGTGTCCTGAGGGCAGTTGTTGTTTTGGAGAAACGAAATGTGACGGGTTGGGGTGTTTAGTTCTCCACAAATCGTCTCTCTCCTCTGCACTATCATTTGCGGGAATCGTATCACCCAGAAAACACTTCCAGCTCTTTAAGCAGGCCCGTGGAAGATGATGCTTGATTTTGATTGCTTCATTGATAACTACAATTTTCGCCTGCTTAATTGGCAATAGAGGCTAATGTTAATCTATTCATGTCATAGTTTATCAAATATTATTACGAATTGTCTTCTAACCTACTTCAATTTAAAATAGGACGCACTTTCAAGGCCTTTATTATCGATTAACGGTCATGTTTTGAATTTATCAGCTGTCTCTTGTAAACATAATATCTACGTACGATACAATAATTTCTTGACTATGGTTCAAGAAAGCGATGGAGTATAAATCTAGATGCTTTCTATATTTTATTAACCCCCCTAGCTTTGTGTCTGTTATTGCGGCAAAAGTAGCCTATGTCCTTTCTTGGGATTATAGATTAGCCCATACCACGTTTCATCAAAATCGGTTCAGCGGTTTAGCCGTGACAGCGTAACAAACAGACAGAATGAGAGTTACTTTCGCATTTATAATATAAGTACGGATAAAAGCCCTTAATACTGAAACAAAACTCAATTTTAATACGTTCTTATAAATCTATCTGTCGTTACTTTACACCTTAAAGTGCGCATGAAAGTTAACGGCGATTTAAATCTAAGTGACGTTTAAGTATTCGGTCAAAAGAGTGTTAATTCTTGATTAGGTTTATTTGCTGCTATTCCACTGTGAATGTAAAAGTTACATTTAAAACAATTAATAACGTACTAATTATCAGTCTTAACTTCTAAAACCAGATGTTTGAAATTTCTTTTTGGAAGTTGCTTTTTTTTGCGTTAGAATCCTTGTTAATTCTGCACCTTGCACACTCTCGTAAATCATGTGTCATCCATGTTTTTGCCGCGTTTTTTGCTGTCACTGTCAAATGTGCCGCCTTTTCTATTTCGAGTTTAGTTTTTAGTTGTAAATGGCTTTCTGTAATTTCGATTAGTGGATTGTTGGTTACCGTTACGTGTTAGTTAAGTATAAAAAGTTAAAAAGTTTTCAATGATTTTTGTGGCTGTCTTTTTACGGATTATGTGAATAGAAGAAATCTTAACATCTTAACGGCTTTCTTAACCGTTTATTGAAGTATTAAGCCCTCTAGCAATTACACTCTCCTGTCTCTTGACAAACTCCTCCAATATACAATCATCATCATCAGCAGAAATTAAGTATAAACTAGCTGTACTCCGCGGTTTTACCCACGGTAATTACCGTTTCTGTAAGATCATTTTGTTTATTTTTTCATTCATTCTTACAATATTATGATGGTTATTCTGCTATTTTGGACGGACGAATCCATCAAATTAAAGATAATAAAAATCGGTCCACCCATTCTTGAGTTATAAAATAGTGTAACTAATCCTTAAGAAGATTATTTTCGCAATAACTCAAAAGAAGAAGAAAATACGCAACATTTTGCTGTTATTATTACACAACAATCAAAATACACTTACTAGAAATAACGAACAAAAATAAAAACAAAAGCTAAACTCTATGCTCTATTTTGTTTTTAAAATCAAAGATGGCGGGACCTCCCGCGCTTCCCTCCCGCGTAGAGCCATATGGCGCGCGCATCGAATTATAAAAATTGCGTGACTGCGCCCAATCAAATATTGTTTTACATTATCATATCGCACTGCAGATGTTTGAGTGTTATTAAATGGGTTACTGGCGTTTTTTGCTGTTGTAGGTGCCATTTTGTTTTAGTTGTTAAAGCAATGACATCATCATATAAGCCAACCCCTATACATATTTGTTTTTAATATAATTATGTTGGTAATATTTAAGTCAAAATATCAAATGGAAAATTAATGTTACTCAAATTACATACACTTTTTTTATTGGCAAAGGTATTACAAGTACAGCCATTGATATAAACAGGCAATGGTATCACTCATAGAGCCACCACTGTCAAAGAACAAAAAGTCTTAGAACATGTCTCATGTCCCATGGTGTAGCATATCATTACGCACAGGAAGACGCGGTCAGTAGGATTCAAGGTTGGTTACGCGCTACCCTATATTACGTTACCTACGGATGTCTTGCAATCACGGATGTAGAGGCACTCGACCGAATGCCTTTGCTTAATTGATTTAAAAAAACGTCACATATGATAGTCACTAGTTAAAACGGACCATACTCAAAGGAAACTTAACTTTAACGCGTTCTTATGTGTCTGTCGCTAAGCTAAAAGTGAATGATGGTATGACGTTTCTTCAAATTGAGTAAAATTCATGATGAAACTGCCTACAGTACAGATAATGGTACGTAGGTACCTAATATGATGACATGTAAGTTTAAGATAAAAGCTACCATTAATTAATCCGTAGGCAATTGAAATATGGTCACGTTTTTAAGAGACAAATGTAGTCAATAAGTAAATAATCGAACCAAACAATTCGTATAAAATCGCATCACAAATCCCCAAACATGTCATGAAGTCACCTTTGCGAATAATTCACATAATATGCAACTTGATAATTTAATATTTATAGCAAACAGGGCTGAGATGTCTAACGGATCCCACACGGCCAAGAAATCTAAAGAAATACCGTTGCCATCAAAATCCGTGTCAAAAAAAAAAGAAACGAAGGGGAAGAAATTCGTAAGGAAATAAAAGGCAATTTATTTGTCTATTGTCAAACGCAGCTGTATGCACTTGTTGTTAGCAGATGTGCAGCACGCGACATGCAACGGAATTGTCTATGGTATTATGTTATCTGTCGTGTTGCGCGGGAAAGTTTGACGTTAGTTCCCATTTTGACAAGAATTAAATTATGAAAAGGTTTTCTATTTTATTATTGTTTAATTTTATTTTATTTTAAAACACCACTTATATACAAATATAAGTGTTGTAACTTAATCTATACTAATATTATAAAGCTGAAGAGTTTGTTTGTTTGTTTGTTTGAACGCGCTAATCTCAGGAACTAATGGTTCGAATTGAAAAATTCTTTTTGTATTGGATAGTCCGCTTATTGAGGAAGGCAATAGGCTATATAACATCACGCTACGACCAATAGGAGCGGAGCATAAATGAAAAATGTTGCAAAAATTAAAAACCGTTGAAACTAAAACACGCGAACAAAGTCGCGGGGGACAGCTAGTCAATAATAAATACTTCGAATCCAACTTAAACTTAAAACTCCTATATCTTTGAGAACATAATTTACTTCGCTATTTTCAAGGTTAAGCACAAAAACATAAATGTTCAAAACCTTTTTAGTTATTTGTATTGACAGCAGATGGCTTTAAAGATAAGAATATTGATTATTACAATTCCGATACCCATTCCCAATTAATTTTATTGCTATTTTAGAGTCAATAGCTGATTAATATTCATTTATACTTAAAAGGACACGGCTAAAATTTTTAGTTACCAAAGAAAGTATAGGTACGTCTATCAGTAAAATATTTTTTGCAAACCGGATGAATAGATACGATTTCAAGTCTAACACAGAGAATAATAAAAAAAAAGTCAATCATAGACAATATAAAATCACAAGTTGTCGTCATTTTGACCGATATTTTTTTATTAACATAAAAAGTCAAGGATTCAGCCTGTCTCTCTAACCGGAAACGGAAACACGTGCGCGCCATACAATGTTCATTCGGCTCATCCCATTCACTTTCAACGAGTAATTGATTGCATTGAATGATTGTGTAGTTGTTTGCATAATTGTGGTCTAAGAGCTATCTATTACAGGAACACTGCTTTAACTAGTAAATGTGTTGTTTGTCAGACAGACAGTCGCTCTATAACATACTGGTGTTCAGCTGTCGGTGAGACTGGAAGACTAAGTCATACTTTGGTAGAAGGATAGGCTAAACTATTCAAACTTACTACAGGACACAAGCTATCTTCCGTTGTAAAACCGATATTTAGGCCAGCGGAGCCGCGTGCTTGGTAGTAGTAAATACATAAATACACCCTTATTTTTGGGACGGGAAGCCGGCAAAATCTACACAAGATAATACTCAATTAAGCTGTCTAATAACTTTAGTGAGGAGTATTCATAATTATTTAAAAAAAAACTGTTTACTCACGCATATTCTCAGAATCGCCCGACTAGTTTCAGACTTAATAGGGAGTCCCCTAGTTCGACTCGCGACACCACCACCGCCGCGTCAGCTCATTATTAGGATTCCTATTGAGTCTGAAACTAGTCGGGCGATCCCGAGAATATGCGTGAGTAAACCGTTTTATTCTAAATAACTCAAATAAGCTTTTATGATTTTATAAAAAAACTTGCTAATCGTTTTTTAATAACTGTTTAATATTATTAGATATGTTAGAGCTAACGTGTACACTAAAAGTAAAAATACTCGAAACTTTAAACTAATTTCCTAATCAAATCCACCATATTGATTTTGACATAACTCCCGCGCTAACGTTGCTTTCATTTAGGCACAGACACGCGCCATACAGCCGCGCGACCGTTAGCGATCGATATGATGCCGGTGCATTGTACTTTGTTGTGTGCAATAAAAAAAACGTAGAATTAAATATCATTGTGTTTTTTTTGTAAGTAGAGTTGATTAGGTACTTACTTTTGTGGCTATGTGATCTAGTAGTGATTAATCGACTAAGAGTAAATTATATAACTAAAACAAGGATTAGTGTTACTTATGAGACAATATTATAGATTTTGCCTAATAGCGTTGAAAGTGTTTTATTGTTATTCGATAATAATCGACTAAAATATGTGGCTGTACAAGCGTTGCCTGTGCCTTAAAAATCAATTCTTAGATTATGGCTTTGGTTTGATTGTAATTTCAAAGTTTCTTAAAGTATCCTAAAAGTTAAGTTAATAATATTATTATACAGATATTAAGAAAAATAATACCTACAAAACAAGTACAGTTTGTAAGTCATCCCAAACTTCATCTGTCAAAGATTGATTCACTATTTCTTGACCACCTGGATGGAAGATGTTTCTGTTTCATCAAAGATGTTTCTTATGAAGTACAAAGGTCGACCAGCTGTTCTTCGCACGCGCCAAGATTTCACTTTATATCATATTTTTTAATCAATTGAATTTAACTACAATAGCACTCCCCCATGGCACGTGCCAACCGTTAACTACAAAATTCTACGAGTCTACCCTCTGTTATACTCAATAAGGTTGATAATCGTCTGTTACAGACTTGTGCTAGGATAAGTAAACTGTTATAAGGTCAAGAAACGGATTTGAGGGAAAAAAATGGCGGGTGATGTTGGTGTAAAAGATCTGTTTATTGTTAAGTTTAACGGTGTATGTATGTAACCATTGAACTGATTTTGATAAGTTCCGATGTAGCCTGAATACGGAAGGATATAGTACTGATTTTAGAGAAATTAGGTTTAATGCAAGTCTTAGAGGTTTAGTTTACTACTAGCTGATATTAATTACAAGGTTTAATTTAATTTGCATTGTATAGCTTGTTTTAGGTCTTTGAAATCTGAATAAGAACCACTTCTAGACATCCAAATTACCTTTCCTTGGATACTCTTTCAGATGTAGTGTCAATCCAATATGAAATGCTTCAGTAATAAAAGCTTGTGTAAACTAATTTCATATAATCGACTAAAAATAACCCTAATATTGTTTTTCCGTTGTTATAACGGTTTTTATCGATCGTTTAAACTATAGGGTTCTGATTCTGAATCACAGCCAAACATCTGTCTGTTTGTGTAACGATTTTAATTAAATATTGTTATCGTTTTGTAATTTAGGGAAAATGTATAACTTATAATCCTTATTAGTAATAGTATGATTGGATGTTATCATCTGTTGCCGATATAATGATTGTTTTTGTAAATATGACTTACAGGAAAGTTTGAATTAGTCTACATTATTATGTATATAATATTTAAAACTCATCGTAAATAATGTATAAATGTGTTTGTTATATCATTTCAGGTCAGAAGCAAAGTTACAATAGGGAATATACAAAAACCAATATTCCTTAAAATAAATAACGGATACACGCTTCAGGCTGTATGACGTATTCCTTTGCTGAAAAAGCTCATTATGTCAATTAGACGCGAACCATAAACTTCAAAGTGCAACGTTTTTCGTCCTGTCAACCGCAGATTTTTTTGTGGAATAACGATTACTTTGTATTGGTTTGGTAGTCACATGTGGGGAGTAAATGTATCCAAGGTTAAAGGAAGGATATATCACGTAAAACATCCGGCGGGGAAGTATACATATTGGTTTTATTAATGTTTCTTTGTAGCTTAATGTCATGGATTTAGTAATTTTGAGGAACGTTACCAACCGAACTAATTCGATTCAGATTGGGCTGATCATGTCTGTCGAAAGACCGATAGCCGTATGAGCAGAGGAGCACTTGAGTGGAGACCGCGAATCAGCAAACGTAGTATAGGACGCCCCCCAGCCTGATGGACTTAAGACCTGAAAAAGGTAGCTGGGTCGGACTGGATGCGGAAGGCGGAGTACCGGGTGTTGTGGCGCAGTTAGGAGAGGCTTATACCCAGCTGTGTACCACGATAGGCTTGAGTTGGTCAATTGATTAATTATGTAGCAAAAAGTATAATGTAAACGGTTTTTTATTGACACTGGTCTTAAGTTTTAAATAAAATGTAAGTAAGTTTTTAATACCTGTAATATGTTAAATCGTCAAATAAAGACGTAATTATAAAACTTAACACATATTAATATCTTTGGTAAAGTATCTGATCTTCTTAAGTACGTTAACACTGTAGCCTACCTCAAAACCTATTGACAGTTACGCCAGCAAAAAGAACAGGACTCAAAAATGTTGTTGATGGTTACATTTACTGGACAATCCATATTCTGTTTCAATGACGAAATAAAGACGAACTGTCAGTATTAAAAAAGTAAAAAGTTGTTCTTGACTCAAGACAGTCAAACATGAATCCTTAATTCTTAAAGAAATCTGGTATGTAACGTACTTTAGAAAAAAAAGCTGTTAAAAAACCCGCTTTCGAGCCCCACGGGTGCATAATGCACCAAACATAAAAGCTACATTTAAATAAACATGTAACTTACCCCTGTATTGAAAACCCAACTGTTTTGACGTTTGAATAACGGTCATTTTGATTTGACGTTCTTAATTTGAATTAGCCGTTATTGATAGTGACTGATTGTGACAGTTTTTTTTTATATAAATTGAGTATTGTTTTGTAGTGTTGTGATTTATTTGAAATTTAGTCGATTTTCTGTAATAAATTTATTTCGATTTAATAACGACGTATTGTTAACTTAATCGTTAACTGTTGTTTACTTGTTACTATAAGTAACTTGTATAGTAAGTTGGTAAGGCAAACTTAACTTTTTTAATATACACAACTTTTCATAACATCGTCAACTTAGTCGATTACCGTCTTTCCATATACCTTTGTACATAAATATATAATAGGCTCTTTTGCCAAAAACAGGCTCAAAATACCCCCGAATATGATTCCATTCAGCCTTATATACGGAACGTCTTATATTTGCTATCTACCCTGTATAACAATGGGTGCATTTACCAAGGGAAGTTTTTTTTGCCCGTAACGGTAAAGGTCACGACCTTAGGGGATGGAAACCGTTGCAATATTAATAACGTTCTTATGAGATTTCTTGAACTAAATACGATTAAGAAAAAAAGATTTTAAGAACAATTTTATTTGGTATGTTGCCAGCTGAGATTTAAATAGTGTTTTGTTTTTGCTTAAGGGTATTTGAATAGAATAGATTCTGATCAATAGAACCTTACTCTCATCGATCTCACTTACTTTCGTACATCAGCAAGCAATGCTTAAGATTAAATACCATAGAGGAAACATAGACAAGCATAGAGCGCGGCGTGCGTATCGCTAGTAGCCCCTGATGCCAAGCGTAAGCACATTTTTAGCTAAATGCATGCTCGTTTACTGATTTATGTGATTTTTCGACGACAGACGTTTATGCGAAAATATGGACGGTTTTGATATTATTATGGTAATATTTAGTTTTGAGATAGTTTGAATAAAACTGTGCGCTCTATTTTGATTCCTCTAAGGTAAATACCTAGTGCTTAATTATTGTTTGTTCTGAATAAAAACAAAATCCTATCTGTACCAATAATAGGTTCACCAGAAATAACATATTTCTTTATCCTACGTCAATTTATCGATAAAAGTCTGTGCGCAAAAGCTTCAGTACTAACAAGCCATACAAACAAAGAGTTTTTTATACTTATCGGTACAAACGCATTTAAAACAATTTAGCTAACAGTGTGACCTACTTAGATTATGTATGGCGTCATACAAGAGCTGTTGACTTAATTAGGAGATGAGCTCATGATGGTATAGTTTAACAAAGACGATGAATTGACCCTATAGTACTCTGTGGCCTTTTAAACGATAATTTACAAGACGAAATACGTCTAACCAAATGGCGGGCAAGATTTGGACGGCGAAATCCAGGAAGAATCTGATGACTTGAAAAGGATGGCAAGAGTAGTATAGATGCGACTGGCAAGAGACAGGAGACTGGCATAAACATAGGGAGACCTATGCCTAGCAGTGGGTCATACAGGGCTGAAGATGATGATGATGATGAATTCAATGTTGATAGTATTGTAACACGACTAACTTTGGTTTTTGAATAGCTGCTTAAATTAATCTGTTATGGAATCTTACATCAACTGATGTCATTGGTTACACCAGAGTTAACATCCAATCACAGCACTTGACAGAAAAGGAAGGAAGGAAGTTTGACAGATGATTAACTAACTTTAAGTTAATGTGTTGCTTTAACGTTGAAATGAATGAACTTATTTTAATATATTCGGTGTGGAGTAAAGCTTGTTTAAACCATAGGTCGCGGTTCAAAGTTAAATTAATAAACGAAGTTTGCGAATAGTTACCAAATGTAGAAGTTAAAGTTCAAACCGTTACCATACAAACATAATATTATAAAACAGAGCGGATGTAATTAGGTATAAAAGTAAAACAACATGAGACGAGCGATAACAGTACCGAAAAAATTAAGCGAATATTATCAACACGTTTGAAACCAAAATATTTACTTTTTTTAATGAGACCACACGTAACGCAAGTTCGAATGGGGCTACCGGGAATAAAAATCCGCTAGGGTCTCGATTTACATCAGGTTTATGTGTTAATCTCCACCAATAAGAGACAAGCTACTGGCCTTTGATTGGTGTAAATTTACAGATAGACCTGCAGGCTTACTCCTATAACTGTTTTTAAATAATACTTTTAATTTCATAATGGTACCTATCGACATCAATCACTTGTTTATTTGGCGCGGTCTCTAAATGATCTTTATTATTATTGTTATCGGAAATACAGCGTGCTGCTTTCGAGTTTGTTGCGCCGTTTCTTCTCCACAGCCAGAGCACTTAGAACCGGTGAATAGTCGGCGAATCAGGGTCTTCTTTATCTACCCATGATGCTTTTAACCGTACACGCCTTGTTTTTCTTTATGTAACATTTTATCATTAAACATTAATTAACACGCGGAAGTAATTAAAATAGCTATTTTCCTTAATAGTTGGAAACACGTGTAATTTACTCGCCTCAATCTGAGAGTGACCGATGGAGTTTCTTGCAGGTTCTGCACTGCGGTTGCCCAAGCTATGTCAAGGTGAGCTTCCAGTCTCACCGGATACAGCTGAAAACCGTATTTTACATGGAACGACTGCCTATCTGACCCCACAACCCATTTTACTGGGTATCACAGTATACCATAGTAAGACTGGTTGTTAGAATTGTAATGACTTAACGACTGTTAAAGATCAACGTATGACAGTCCGGACCAACGCGTTAAGTTGCTTTCCGAGATACGGAGGGGTATCGGTATGGTTAGAAATGGTCACCCATCCACGACCCGAGGTGAGCACGGCATTACCTTCTGTCAGGAATGACATTTCGGGAACCGTGCAACTTGAGCCATTTTTATTTATTTTTATAAAGTGAGGTTAAGGCCTATTTTATCAGACCTCATTCCCTCATTCACTAATTAGTATATACCAAGAAGTCCGTTAATGATGTCATCCATTCATATTTTATTATCTAAAACGTGCAGAATTATAAAATGATTACATTAAAGTTAATTAGTTTTATCAGTAACTGACCTTGCATAATCTGTTAACAATATGCAAAATGATAATACTAACTGATAAAAATGACCGTTATAATATCAACTGCTTGTACTGAAAAGTGAAGGTTGTTCTAATTTGTTAAGTTTATCTAAATCAAAAAAGCTGATTTTTCTTGCATTTTGACGTAACTAATGAGAAAAGTCTCATCTCCCAACTGCCCTGATTGTGATACCTTAGATGATGTGCAACACATCTTGATGGAGTGTGTTCGGACCGAGGCTTTAGGCGGCGGCAACAGCTGAAGAGTCATTCAGATGTAGGTTTTGTAAACAGTATTTTAGCCTCCCCTTTCTCTGTAGAGGCTAAAGTTCTGTACAGGCTAGCAGTTATTGGTTTTTATACTTAGCTAATTTAGTTTTTGTAAGTATTTATTTTTGTTTGTCGTATGAGTATATGTGTGTAGATTTTATAGAACGATATTGATGCTAAGCGACAAAGTTCTGAAATAATAAATAAAAAAAAAAATACAGTCGTTATCTAAGAGTAAAAATATAAAACTATAGAGTGCGCCTTACAGAGTATAAACTGTAAGCAGCAGTATGAACAATAAAAATCGTAAAGTTAGTGTGAAAACTGAGCCCGCCGATTTATTAAAACTATCTCAAAACCTAATATTACCCTAATAATATCTGAACCATCGATATTTTTGCATAAAAATCTGTCGTCGCCTGGAAAAAAAATCATTTAAATCAGTTAACGAGCGTAGAACTAACAGCAAAAAATTTGTTTAAGCTCTGCACAACCACCTACATGCGATGCGCGCACTCTATGCTTCTATAAATGCTCTAAAATCTTATATCATTATCGTCTAGGATCATAGTATCAAATAAGCCCAAACACGAAGATATTGCGTTGTTGCGTTACAGAGTTCCTATGGCAACCTGCAGGCTCCATTATCAGAGCAGCTCGAAAGTACCAAAATATTGTCTCATCACCGAACTTACACAAATATGCAAAATTTCGGCATAATCGCTGTCAAAAAGAGTTTTTATTCAGTTTTCAAATTAACTTTTAAACTTGTTTAATAAACGCGTGTAACTATTAATTAAAAACAACATAAACATCTATTTATTACAAATAGCATGGTCTAGTTAAGGAAACTCTAATAATAAATATCCTAGATATATGTTAATTAACTATTTGCAAAGCAAAAATAATACATCATTGTACTCGACTAAAATAACTTACTAACGGTTATTCATGCGTCACTTCATTATATTACATTCTATGTTTAAAACAATACGGATGTTAGTCTTTGATAAAACTATTAAAATGGCGCGATATGTGTTTTATTATTTAAACACTGCGAATAATGGAATTAAAACATCTGAAGGGTATTCAGAAACTTTTCTTTAGTATAGTTTTGTCTACCGCAAATAATTTAAAAGTTATTTACACCTATGGCTATTAGGTACATCGAGAAATATTAAATAGCGTCATTATAGTAAATTAGCAAATCAAGTTACAATAACGAGTAATAATACATACAGTCAAGTTTGCCCATCCCTACTTAATCAATCGCCTAATTCTAATCGATTACAATATGAAAGCATGTAATATGCATCTTAAAAGATCGAATTCATTGTATTATCCCCTTTTATTTATTATTCTAATAAAAGTAACCGATAAATGTAAATATTTCTTAGCGTTCTTCGTAAACGGATTTTGGAATTATTGAAATTATATGCGAGATTACAGTCGTGTCGGGATTTATTTATCAATTTAATGTAATAATATTGTAATTTTATTTTGTAACGGCCCTTCAAACGAGATCTTTTTGTTGTTACATATTTATTAAATAAAGTGATTTATTGTGAGACTAGTTATATTTTCAATGATTGTACATCACGCTAACCTTTGCTTTAAAATATACTCTTTTAACTAATATATTTTTATTTAATAAAATCCTCTCAATAAATAACATATTAAAATCCTTTTGTTTTAAACTTAGCAAAACGTCATCACAGGCAGAATCGCTAATACCTCGATCTCGCAACTTTTGACATTTAAAACTTAACCTCAAGAGCGCGCGAATCGCGGAAACTTGTCGACAGCTATGATTAACAAACCAATGTAACTACCCTTTTTCTATTATTATCTTAATTAAAAAACTATTCTAACACCTCCATAAACTTCACACAAGTGCTATCGAAACGTGTTCTTTAACTTTCGCATGAGAATTTAGTGTTAAAACTGTGACCAAGAAGGTTGAAATACACTTCCCTGATTGTTCTTTTGTTACGTTTTTTGATATGAAATAAGTTTACAATGAGACCCTCGGGGCTCCGCGAAGGGTTTGTCTTCTTGTGAAACCAGTTACATCGATTTATTTACGACTATAGATAGGTTAGTGATAAAAAAAGACCGAAAGGGGTATGTCAGTCCTATTGTTAAAACTCAGATGTATTTCTTTTTAAAACGTCTCTATATTGATGTTTTTGAGTGTGAAGTGTAAGCAGACGGGTCACATGACCTCAAGGTTACTTTAAAGGTATATTTTAGGGTCGAATTTTGTTCAAAACCCATGTGAAACTAATTTTTGATAAGGTTCAATGCTCTAGTTGTGAAAAAAACTTATTGTAAGATATTTTAGGATATTTTCACACAGTTTAGGGTTGATATTTGACTTTTGTTATGACATCAGCTGTTTTTGACCATGTGTAAAGGTCATTGAACATATGACTAGCTTAGGTATTTTTTATAATTGAATGAAAACCTCTTTGGTTTCACTTATTTATTTATCAATGATTTTTACTTTAGTAGTGTATATATTAAGATCTTGGATGGCTTTTAAAAAAGGTTATTTGGTATTTTATTTTGTAAACTAGGTTTAGTTCAGACCTAGGTTATAAGTTTGATTTTAGATTTGAACACAATAATTGAAATGTAGGTCTATGAGACTCTAGTAAGCCTTTACAGAATACTAGTATGATGTATATATAAGCAAATATACTTATAAATATATCTTTTTTGAGCAATACTTAAATACAGCCTGTATTCAAAATAGCCGCCAGGCAATCAAGTGTTGATTCTTACACTTATTTGTACTAAACTAATTTAAATTATTTAACTTAGATACAAATCTAATTAGTAACTTTTCTTCTTTCCAGATTAATCACGGAAAACTTCAAGATAAACTCCGGCAACAATGGCACGAAACGAAAACAAGAAGACTCGTTAACACAAAACTATAAAATTAAGATGAACCCACACACTATTGACTTCTCAAAATCACAAATATCCCCGATATACACCCCAACAAAACGAAGAATACTAGGAGAGATACAAGTACCTAAATCACCACTTGACAGACTGAAATCACCGTTATCCAACAGCCCAAAATTCCAGTCTCCGCTACAAAGTTACAATTCCCCGTTAAAATTAAAAAACTCTCCATTGACCAGAAGCTCACCGTTAAACAGGGAGTCTCCGTTAACTACAAGGGTAAAACGGTCACGGATTACTAAGGTTATGGAAGAACGGAGTCGCTTTAAGATGAGTAATAAGGAGAATGATTCGCCTCTTATCAGTGACACGTTTGTCAAGTTGGACGTTGAGGAGGAGACGAGGGACTTTTTATTTGGGGACCGCTTTGAAGCTACAAGGGAGAAGGTCACTAATTGGTCTAACACAAAGGTTTGTACACTTTTATTGCTGTAATATAAAAAAAAAATGGTGGCACAGCGGTTTAATGACCGTATTTGTATGCACGAGGTTGCAAGTTCAAACTTATGCTAGCACCAAATTGAGTTCTTCAAAGTTATGTTTTTTTATTAATTATTCTAAGACACCACTGACTTAGAGTGAAAGAAATAATTGTGATTCCAAAATCTTGACACTGAAATTTGCCTGCAAGTGTAGTGATCAATGCTTGTTTCTTCTCTACAGTAGAAGAGGCCTCTACCCATCAATGGGACTTTTTTAGGCCAGTATAATTATTAATGTTAAGTATTAAATATGGATGACAAGATATTTATAGTTTAAGTTCATGAAAGTCAATTCCCAAGCTATCAGTCATCTTCCAGCCTCACCAGATTCAGCTGAATACCGTATTTTACAGAGCGATTACCTACCTACCTCTTCTACAATAGAAATTTTGACCAAATCTCTATTATTTTTAATTTAATAAAGTCTTTGTAAGGTGTTTTTTTGTTTATTCAGTTTTGGAAAACTATGATTATAGTTTAACAACTTAATAGATCGTCAGATCTGATTGAACAAAGGAGACGAGAAATAAAAGAAATAGGTACAAACAAATGCATGTTATGTGTCCTAAAATACTGTAACTGCATCACAATCTCAAAACACAGACCTTTAAACTCCAAAAAAATATAATAGTAATAATAAAAGCCCACTTATACAAAATCGATTTTAAAATGCATGTATAATAATTATTTGACGGGCCTGTTGGTCTGAAAGTCCAGTGAAGCAGTCAAAGCCTGCGCTCAGGCTAACTGCGTAAATCTCATCCAAAAAAAAAAGCCTGTTGGTCTAGTGGTTAGTGACCCAGACTGCTAAACCAGAGGTTGTGGGTTCGATTCCCACCCAGGACGAATCTTTGTGTGATGAGCACGATCATTTGTTCTGTGTCTGGGTGTAATTTATCTATAATATGTATGTATTTAGAAATATATAAGTATGTTTATCAGTTGTCTGGTTGCCATAGCACAGGCTCTGTCTAGTTTGGGATCAGATGACCGTGTGTGAGATGTCCCAAGATATTATTATTTTACTAATGGCCAGTATCTATATTAAAAAAAACGACGGTAGAATTTTCTTTGTTTTTCCTAAAAAATTCAACCGTCTGTTAGCGAAACGGAATCGTTTCTTTAACATAGGAAACAGACATTAAGAGCATTTCGTCTAAATATTTTTTTCAATGTCTGTCGCATGACGTCATACTTTCCCACCATCTGTACGAACGTGTGACGTCATTAGCCCCACCCTTGAACTTTGATTTGCTTTATATCATTAGTTTTTAAAAAGGCAAAAAATCCGTGTCTAGTATTTTTATTTTATAACTTAAGGACTAAATAGATTTTTACTTTTCATACCCAGTCAACATCTCTAAAGTTAGTTAAATATTTTTTGACTCCGACTTTCTTCGTCTGTGTGCCTTTTGTCAAAGGCCTCAAATTCCTTCCATTTCTCTCTATGGCCAGCTATCCTGGTCCAAACTTCCAAACAACAATGTTACCTCTTATGAACCAACAAACTCTTCTCTCTTTACAGCTGGACTTCACCCACGCTCTCCCGAAATCACCAAAACAAGACCTTTACGTCCCCGACAAGGAGCCACAAGAAGCCGACGACTTTGAAAGCCTCCACGACTTGGAAACTGAATTCGAAGCCGACAACTTTGACGAATGCACTAAATATGAAATCATATCCACTGATAGCCCAAACATTATATCCCGAGGTCGGACATCATCTTCAAGGAAGATTAACTCAAGAAACTTTGTGTTTGGAGCACCTTTAGCTGATGATGAAGCTTCAACAAGCTTTAATAAACCAACTGTCACCGCTACTCGCATGTTGAACTTCGATGATGAAGATTTCGAGTTCACATCACCAGCTATAAAGAAGCAAGCTGCGAAGAAATCACTTAAATTCAATGAATCTCCAACAAAATTGAGGCATGAAAAAAGTGACTCCAGTATAGGTTCATTAAGTCAAAGTTCGATGAGTCAATCTCCAGTCACAAAAGGATTATACACTCTAGAATCAACAACTTCAATGGAAAGTGGTTTTATATCTGAATTAGAAGAACCATTCCTTGAAATCGAAGAATCAAACTCACCTAAAGTTGCTAACTTCAATGATTTACTCTCCGGGCAAATAAAATCCAATATTGTCACTGAAAAGAACTTTTTACGGAGACCGTTGAACAGGAGTTTGAGTTTCAACCCTGAGAGTAGGGCTAGAGTGTCTCTGTTCTCTATTTTAGAGAGTCCTAATGTTGAAAAGAGGAGTTTTAAGAGGATGGAGAGGAGTGAGACTGAGGTAGCTAATAAGAGAAGGAGATCTAACTGTCAAAGTCCGGAGGTAGAGAGATTGCAGAGGCCGGTGTTGCAGAGGGCGTTCTCAGAAAATAATGCATCAATTATGTCTGCGATGGCTAGATGTAAGTGTTTTTAGGGATTATTTTATTCACAGTTTTTGATTGATATTTGTTGAACTAAGAGACGAAACTACTCAGAAACGTTAATGGTTACTTAAATAATTCTTTAAACTGATTTAAGTAAGCAAACTCTCAGTAGACTGTTAAGTATTTCTCTAGCAGTTAGTATTAGTTTAAACTATATTTTATTAGTTGTCTCTGAATTCCATAACAGAAGTGGTTTAGCTAATTAGGGTTCAGAGCAATGTACGCGATGTTCTCCATATTTATTTATTTACCAGCTGTCCCCCGCGAATTTGTCCGCGTGTTTTAGTTTCAACAATTTTTCATTTATGCTTCGCTCCTTTTGGTCGTAGCGTAATGTTATATAGCTTATTGCCTTCCTCAATAAATGAGCTATCCAACACTGAAAGGTTTTTCAAATCGGACCAGTAGTTCCTGAGATTAGCGCATTCAAACAAACAAACAAAATCTTCAGCTTTATATATTAGTATAGATTAAATTAAAATGAGTTTTACTGGTTTAAAATGTTGCACGCATTTTTAAAAAAGGAAAAAAGGAGGCCATGCCAGATATTTTACTTCTTTCGTCATGACACTTAATTATTTTGACAATAGATGGCGCTACGTCAGTCTTACAGAACCACACTGCAGCTTTAACATACATAGTAGCCAAAAATATTAGCCCTTAACTTAACTATGTTCTCCATTCCAGCGGCTGGCAACCCGGACCTGATCGGCGACTTCTCGCAGCCGTTCGCGCTCCCGCTGATCCCCGGCGACCACGCCGACCTCCGCAGCATCTCGTGCGACACGCTCGCCGCCCTCCTGCGCGGACACTACCGGGACACCGTCAGCCACTACCAGGTCACTACAAGCTTTATGTCCTTACATCTTTACCATGGAACACCTCATGAACAATACTGACAAAACCTTATTTTTTTAAACTATATAGGTAGAAAAACTATCTCAATTAGTCCTCTCAAACTAATTGAAAGTTAAAGAACAGTATTTTACATGGAACAGGTGAACTATTACACTATATCATAATTAAAAATTAAATATCATCTTAAGACAACTCACACACGGCCTCAACCAGACAACTGGTACACATACTTATTCTAAACAATATTAGAAGAAATAAACTTAACTGTTTAATGATACATTAAACGTAGTCGTGTAGTTGTAATGTAGAAGAAAAGTTGTTTTTTTTTAAAAAAAAAAGGTTTCTAGCAATGTAGGTGGAATTCACATTACTAGCAATCTTGTTAACCCCTCCAACTAAGCTAAATATGCTTGTATCTGGAGTGGGTTCACGTCGATAGTGCAATGGGTAGGGTTCGAATCTACGACCTCTCGATCACAAGGCCGTCATCCTAACCATAAGGCTATTGCCGCTTCAATTTTATTTATTAGTTAAGTTATAAGTACTTTCGTTAGTAATTCCAACAAAAAAAAAAACGATTTATAGCAAGAGCATGTCATATTCATAACTAGCTGTCCCCCGCGACTTTGTTCGCGTGTTTTAGTTTCAACGGTTTTTCATTTTTGCAACATTTTTCATTTATGCTCCGCTCCTATTGGTCCTAGCGTGATGTTATATAGCCTATAGCCTTCCTCAATAAACGGACTATCCAATGCAAAAAGATTTTTTCAATTCGAACCAGTAGTTCCTGAGATTAGCGCGTTCAAACAAACAAACTCTTCAGCTTTATAATATTAGTATAGATAAATTGTATAATTACATTGATATATTCGGCACAAAGTTAACAACTATACAAATTCTGTAAAAGCAGTTATTGGTCCATCTCAATAGAAATTTATTTGTTTGTTTTTTTTTGTTAGTATTCTACTATAAGTGATGGTGTTTAAATAATGGACACATGTTCAATCCACAAAACTATACTAGGCATCAGTGAAAACTTTATTGGTTTTATGTGTCATTTAATTAATCTATACTAATATTATAAAGCTGAAGAGTTTGTTTGTTTGTTTGTTTGTTTATTTATTTGTTTGTTTGAACGCGCTAATCTCAGGAACTACTGGTTCGATTTTAAAAAATCTTTTTGTATTGGATAGTCCGTTTATTGAGGAAGGCTATAGGCTATATAACATCACCCTACGACCAATAGGGGCGGAGCATAAATGAAAAATGTTGCAAAAATGGAAAACCGTTGAAACTAAAACACGCGAACAAAGTCGCGGGGGACAGCTAGTATAATATAATAATACTAGCTGTCCTGGCAAACGTTGTTTTGCCCTATAAATTAAAAATTTTGACTAATTCGTCCTGGGTGGGAATCGAACCCACGACCTCCGGTTTAGCAGTCAGGGTCACTAACCACTAGACCAACAGGCCCGTCGTTTGTATTTTGGCCTATTGTACGTTTTCCTGGAAATAAATAAATAAATAATATTGTATGTTCTCAGGTGATAGACTGCCGCTACCCGTACGAGTTCGAAGGTGGTCACATCCTGGACGCCGTGAACCTGTACACGCCGGCGCAGATCCTCACGCTCGTCAACAAGCCTCTGCAGCCGCAACAGGATTCCACAAAGAGGAGCATACTCGTCTTCCACTGCGAGTTCTCGCTCGAGAGGGGGCCTAAACTGTAAGTATAATAATAATATCTTGGGACTACTCAAACACGGCCATCTGATCCCAAACTAGACAGCCTGTATTATGACAACCAGAAAACTGATAAACATACTTAAAATTATTCTAAATACATACATATCTATACTTAATATTATAAAGATGAAGAGTTTGTTTGTTTGTTTGAACGCGCTAATCTCAGGAACTACTGGTTCGAATTGAAAAATTCTTTTTGTATTGGATAGTCCGTTTATTGAGGAAGGCTATAGGCTATATAACATCACGCTACGAACAATAGGAGCGGAGCATAAATGAAAAATGTTGCAAAAATGAAAAACCGTTGAAACTAAAACACGCGAAGGTGAACGAAGTCGCGGGCTCAGCTAGTTATAGATAAATTACACCCAGACATAGTGCTCATTCTGGGTGGGTAAATTCCGGTTTATAAAATGGACAGCACCCCGATTCGCCTACCCTTCACCGCTTCCTAAGTGCTCTGGCTGTGGAGAAGAAACGGCGCAACAAACTCCCCAGCAGCACGCTGTCTTTCCAATAACAATACAATAGTAACAATATTATTAAACGTCCTATTATTATTTGACGACCTCCGTGGTCTAGTGGCGTACACATCGGTTTTCAAGGTGTCGCCAGCTCTGAGGTCCCGGATTCGATCACCGGACGGCGGATCATTGTAGAAAAACCAGTGTCTCAGGTTTGAGTGTTTGTGGTACCTTCGTTGTCTCTGATTAATACAAGTGCTTTAGCTACTTACTTTGGGTTCAGTACAGTGTATGTGTTTTTTGTAAAAAAAAATACAGCTATTTACGATTATTATCACTTAATATTTTGATCTCTCTTCTCAGCTTCCGCTTCCTCCGCTCGTCCGACCGCGCCAAGAACAAGGACCGCTACCCGGCGCTGCACTACCCCGAGGTGTACCTGCTGCACGCCGGCTACCGCGGCTTCCACCGGCAGCACCCGCGCCTGTGCTCGCCCGCCGGCTACACGCGCATGCTGGACCCCGCGCACCGGCACCAGCTGCGGCAACACCGACACAACACTAACACCCGGCTTTTACTATAAAACGGATGTCGCGGATGTCACGGATTTTACGGATGTAAAATAAATCTGTAAGTTCCGCACCGATTATAGTGATGTGTGATTGAGTAGAGAAATTTTAGTAGACGGATGTGATAAACGGATTTAACGGATGTCGAAAGTTTTAAGATCTGACATCCGTTGAGAGTAATAGTTAAAAGTTGGGGACGGAAGTTAAAATCTGCATCCGCATTAACGGATTTAGTGGATGTCAAGAATATTAAGATCTTTAATGAGGGATGTGATTGATATATAATTTCTTTGCATCCATATCCACTAGTACTAATAAAAGTAGGAATGTCTGTCTTTTAAATAAATTAATAAATGTTAGACACATAATTTATTTTGTCTCGTAAACAAACAAAATACGAAGATACAGTGAATAAAAACTTCGCGTGACGTCACTATCACACAAAAAATTTAGCCAAATAATGACGTCAGAAGCCCCCACTTGAACTTTAAAGTTGCTGTATCTTTGTCAATTTTAATTGTTCTCATAAAAGAAATAATACTTGACTAATATTTTTTTATTACATAAAAGATGACATGAAAAATAGTCAACTTCGCCATTTTGTATAATTTAAACGCATGTCAAAATATATAAATTCCAATTAAGTCAGTTGCAATTCACTTATGGCCGAATACTAAAATGTCAATCAGTTTTAAGTCGCCGTTAAATCTCATGCTGTCTCTTTAATGTGTAAAGCGACATAGATATTTAAGTACGTCTTAAAGTTAAGTTGTGTTACAGTATTCGGCTCTAATATCAGCAAAAATCAATAGTTTTCATTTCCAAATAAACCTACAAGTGATTTATATTAAAGTCTCAAAAATTTTAAATATTCCTATGGAGAAATAAAGATAAAATACATAGGTTAATCTGTCTACTTAGAAAAGTTAGGATAGGATAGATACCACAATTTTAACCGAAGGTTTCTGAAAGGCAGTTCAACTTAGCATTTGACAGCAATAATTGTACAAAATTTGCTGTCAAATGCTTTTGCAAATACGTAATACTGTAGACTTTCGTAAATCGTTACGTGTGTGGCCGTTTATGCAAGGTTATTTGCTATAGCGGTTGTCAATTTAAGCGATAATCGCTTAATAAAAAACAGTGAAAATACAAATTTCGTATGATCTAAGGTCTACCAACTAGATCTAATACAATATAGTTGGTTACCGATGTTAGCCGATACAAAGTTTGCGTTTTTACCGTTATATTTAAACACATTGCTTGGGTTGTCAACTGGAGATAACAAATAAGCCTACAGTCCCGTCAGGTATATTAATAAAAAATATCAGACACGTATTTTTTTTCTTTACCAAAAACTCTCAACGATACATTGATTAGATATGTCGCATGACGTCACGATGTCGTACGTTTTGTGTAACATCGTGACGTAATTAGCCCCCACTCCTGAACTTTGATTCGTTTTATCTCCTCAGTATTTTGTATAATAATATAAGTGTCTTATATTTTTTTATTTATTTACTGACTAATTAGATTTTTACTTTTCATACCCATTCGACATAATTTTTAGACCAGCCTTTCAGAAATCGAGAAGCAAATATAGTAAATTTTGTATATTATATCGAGAATAATTCTTATTAATTTGGAATATATCTCAAAAGTATGTAAAAAGGAGTTTTTTTTTTCAAAATTTTAATATCATTATTATTTTCGAATTTTAATAAGACATATTTTATCTGGGTTTAGTTTTAAGTATGTAAATGATGCCATATTACAAATAAATATTATGTTAACTACAATAAGGTTTTTGTGCAAGTGTGGGTATTCCACAAATCACGAAAAAAAAAATCGCTGACAAAAAAAGTAATCAAACGTAACTCAAACTTAAGTAGCCGTTAAGTCTCGTGTCTTTATCACTAAGGTGTAAACTAGCGACATATAGACATTTAAGATCGTCTTAAAGTTAAGTTGCGTATAGTATGCGGGGGTAAGGTAGCTTAGAGTAAAAATAAGTAAACTAGAGTGCGCATATCGAGTATGAACTTTAGGCACTAGTATGAACAAGTAATCCGTCAAAACAGTACGCCGTTTTATTAAAACTATCTCAAAACCTAATAAACTCGGAACCATCCAACCAATATTTTCGCATAAACGTCTGTCGTCGCACGGAAAATCACTTAAATCAGTAAACGAGCGAACTTAAAGCTAAAAATTTGCTTACGCTCGACACAACGGTCTACTAGCGATGCGCGCACTCTATCCTTGTCTATGCATACTCTAAGTAAGTTTGCCCGCCGCGCAGAACTTGCGTAAGCGACCCCGCGGCTCCGGCAAAGGCAAGGACGGGACCGGGGTGTTTTTAGTCGGTGCAAGTCCGACATATCCCCACGCCGTGCCCTCGGCGTGGGTTGAAGTCATTTGAGTTTCAAACCGACAAAAAAAGAGGGTACACGTAAAAAAATTTGTTTCCAACCTACACTTGCACAAGGACATAATAAAACTTAGTCTATAACTATTTCCCACCTCTCTCTAGTTTTATTTAGTTATTTAGTTCGTTTTGACTTCTGCAATAATGTTAATATTATAAATACTTATATAACAACTATTTAATTTTTTCCGCGTTCAATAAAATTATATATTAAGTCGCAATTTCACAAGTTATTGGTAAAAAAAACAATGAAAATAACATATTTTTTTAAATATCCGTATGTTAGATAAATAACAAATATTAGACACGTATCTTTTGTTTTGTCCCGAAAACATCGGTGACAGAATTCTGCGTGACGTCACTCCTTGGTATAATTCTTGTCATGTCGTGACGTTACAATCTGCAGAACTTTTTTTGGCTATTTTTATTGATTTCATAAAAAAAATACTTGTCTAATATTTTTTATTATTTAAACTACGGAATAATTATTGTCGGTCAAAGTTAACACTGATTTGCGGCTTGACTGTAATTCCTTTCAATTTAATTTTTTTGTATTTGAAAATATAATATTTAAACTATAAAATCATACTTTCTCGTTCATAAAAACAATACAAGGATCATGCTTTGACTTTGCTGTATTCTCATAAGTTTGATAAAGAATCTGAGCTAAGCCAAAGTATTGTCTAAGTAAAACTTATATATATTTTATAAGTTTTTGTCAAGTTCATAAAAAAATTCTAACAAAACATACTGGCGCCCACCGTGGGGCTGAACACCCAAATTTGTAAGATAGACGTTAATTTAAATATTATATTCTTAAGTAATCTTCATTAAATATAATTAAATACAAAAAGCTTTAATTCATAGTTATCCGGTAAACTTATATAAATTCTTATTGTTAGTTCAATTTAACTGAAGTTTTTAATTGTTACAAATGTTAGCAGTTATAGTAAATTCATCCTAATATATCTCAATTTAGTTATTTTTGACAAATATCTACTTAAACTTTTCTTTCGTCATACTGTGTTCTGCTTCCAGTCTCACCGACAGCTGAACACCAGTATGTTATAGAGCGACTGTCTGTCTGACAAACACATCTCCATAACATAATTATATATATTACTTACCTATCCTATATTAAAAATAATTGCATATTTGTAACAGTTACAAAACAAAACGATTTTTCAAAATTTTAATTTTTGTTTATATTTTGTTTTTGTCCAAAAAATCGCAATATACTACGCTTCATTATGTTTTTAGAATTATTTTATCTGAAAATATATATTTTTCTGTTATTTTTAAGTTAATAATTGGGTTTTTATACTAAAATTTCTATATTTTGATAAAATTCTAAAATAAAATTTTAATGTATTCAAATCCAATTATTCAAATAAATTAAGCTTATGTATTAATAATTCCATAAATTTTAAGACAGCAAATTATGTTACAAGTATTCCAAATTATGATTTAACCATAGATTAATAAAAATATGTAGACAGAGTTACACACTTAAAATAAAGCCAACATCACATACATTGCTCTGAACCCAAAGTAAGTAGCTAAAGCACTTGTGTTATGGAATTCAGAGACAACGAAGGTACCACAAACACCCAGACCCGAGACAATGTAGAAATGTGATTTTTCTACATTGACCCAGGACCTCAGAGCGACACTTTGAAAACCGGTGTGTACGCCACTCGACCACGGAGGTTGTCAAAGGTCGTGTTCGATATTTTTTCTGTTAGTGGCTTCAATTCTTTTAAGTACTTCGTCTGCATATTTTCTGGTCTTAAATCCAATTAATAACATGTCTCAATATGTCCAAATAATAAATTCACAATAATATCCCATAGTAAAGGAATTTTCTTAATAATTATTAATACTTAAGTTTTAATCAATAATACGCTTACTAGTGTTATAATTAAGTTTAAGAGCGGTTTAAATCTCATTTCGTTTTCAATTCTCAGTTAAATTAACATAAGTTCAATAGGGAATATGCATAAATCATCGATTTGGTTTAAACTTTACATCTAATGCTATTTCAGTTCTAATTCATAACGTAATAATTAGATTTTTAATTTCAATAATTCAATAAAATACTAAAATTAATTTGCAAAATATACGCGGGATTTATGAATTGTATAATCGCAACGCCATTGGTCGGACTTAATAACGTCAAATGCCGTGTTTAACAAGTGTTATTGTTCCCGTTGAACAAAGTCCGGTGAAGCAGTCAAAGCCTGCGCTCAGGCTAACTGCGAAAAACTCTTTCTAAAAAAAAAAAAATCCCGTTGAAATCGACAGTGTAGTTATTTTGATGTCAAAATCCGCAATAAACGGCCGAGAAGATAAGTGCCTATGAGAACTAATGGTTAAGTTGATACCATATAAAATATAACATTTTTATCATCATGATATTATATTTTCTAGTGTTAGACGGTGTATCTGAACTTAGCACATAAAAAATCATGCTTAATCTCTATTTATGGATTGCCTTAACTACTTCATCATAGAACATGGCCTGTATCTGTCCCACTGCTGGGCATAGCCTCTCAAACAGAGAAGGAACGAGCATTGATCACCATACTTATCCATAACTTCCGTAAAAAGATTTTTGTGTATCCCTACATCCCTTTATCAAAACCATCATGTTTTTAAAACGACTTACAATAAAAATAGCTAAGTTTTTGACTAGGAAATGAGAATTAGACTGTACTAAGCGAAATTAAGTTTGTAAATATTTATGTTAAGACAGATTTGACTAGTATATGCCTGTTAAGTGCCATATTGCACCAAATACGTGTTAAAATGGTACGCAGGAACTTTAGGCCATAAATACCGAAATTACAATAGAATAATATATGATGTATAATTTTGTAGAATAGAAAACAAATTGTGAATTTTTTAGTTATATTTTTTAATAAATTATGTGAAATATATATATTTTTGTTGTATTATTTTCTAACCAAACAACTGTTAAAGCGCTACTCGAATATTCGAATAATTATTTCGTTTGCGAGAAGGCGGAGTACAGCGGACTGGAGAACCAATCCGGAAATGCAAGACAGAGATAATACTCACTGCTTGCTTACGGGACGGAAAGAGCTAAACATATGTCAAGGTCGCGAAAGATTGTCTTACAAATAATAATCTAAGCGACAAAATGCAAAATTTCTTATTAATTGGAATCTATACTAATATTATAAAGCTAAAGAGTTTGTTTGTTTGAACGCGCTAATCTCAGGAACTACTGGTTCGAATTGAAAAAATCTTTTTGTATTGGATAGTCCGTTTATTGAGGAAGGCTATAGGCTATATAACATCACGCTACGACCAAAAGGAGCGGAGCATAAATGAAAAATGTTGCATAAATGAAAAACCGTTGAAACTAAAACACGCGAACAAAGTCGCGGGGGACAGCTAGTATTATTATAAAGCTGAAGAGTTTGTTTGTTTGTTTGAACGCGCTAATCTCAGGAACTACTGGTTCGAATTGAAAAAATCTTTTTGTATTGGATAGTCCGTTTCTTGAGGAAGGCTATAGCTTTTTATTCTAAGGTAACATAAGACTGCGTATTAGAACTTTAATGAGCTCTCTACAGTATTGAAATGGTATGATTTGGGAATTCTGATCAGATTATTATAAGTATGAAATTAAATCCAAAATATCAACATTCATTTATTTATAACATAGATTTCTGATATTACATTCATAAAGGTACAATCTACCGCACATTTAAGGTAACATTTAGCGACTGTCAAAGCAATAAGGTTCAGATTCGAAAGTCGTTGTAACCAGTGATGTGCGCTCAACTGTACAACTGATTAATGTAAATTACACCCAACATATATTATTTCTTAAATATAATTAGAGATATTAAAATAATGACACTTTTTTCTTTGGTTTAAAATGCGCGCTATGTCAGGCGGCGTCCAGTAGATCTAGGTATAATTGGATTATAGTCAATATTTTTTTAATATCCGTCATGTAGTAAAAAAATATTAGACAAGTATTTTTTTTCTTTTTTTTTGGCATAATCAAAAACTCACGACGATAGACTGATTTGAAATGTCGCATAACGTCACGATGTGGTACGTTTCACGCAAGATCGTGTCGTCAGTAGCCTCCACGCCTGAACTTTGATTTTCTTTATCTTCTTAATTTTTACGTATTTTGGAAAAGCAAAAAATAAAGTCTAATATTTTTTTATTAAGTATTGTACGGCCTACATTGATTTTTTCTTTTCAAACCTGGTCAACATCGCTATAAGTAATTTTTCTTATATTTTTGTTACAAAAAAAAAAAACACAGACAAAGTAAACTTATAAACACGAAATTAGTGATTTGGTTTTTTTGCATTATTTTGTTTTAGAGATACATAATATGTTTTAGTATTTACATTAAGTACATATCCCAGACTAAATAGAACGTAGATGATTAAATAATCTTATTTATTTTACAGAATAGCCAATAAAAAATATTTTCGCGCCTATTTGTATTTTTGACATTTTATTTTAACCTCGCACAGGCTCGTGTTAGACTCGCAAATGAGTGTACTTTATTTTCATACATCAAAAATAGAATTGTTTGAAATTAATTAAATGTTAATTTTTTTTTTGAAAGGCCTGTGGCTTTAATGATTAATTGTGTTCCTTTCTGGCTATTCTGGAAGCGCGGCGCTCCGTTTTTTATAACATTATGGGTAAAAGCCGGATAGTTCTGACCAGACTATAAATAAAACATTAAAATGACAATAAATTCATTCTTCCTTCTTTTCTCCATTCTCTTTCTCACATGTCTCCTTAGCCACCTTTTCAATTTTATCCACATCAATGGAACTTCGCGACAACTGCCTTAAAATATTCTCAAAAATTCTTGGCGCGCTTTTCGTATTTGGCAGTGAAATGTCAGTTTGTGTAGTGACAGTCTCGCATCTCTTTTCCTCTTTAACCTCTATAGGTATACTAGTCTCTTTCAGATCGAGTTTTAATGTTTTCTTTTTTGTTAAAAGTTCAGTGCTTTCGTCGGATTTTGAGCATCGTTCGATTGCTTTAGACAGTACGTTGCCTAATAGGTGAGCGCATTTGATTATGTTTTGGGTTTCTCGTGGCGTTAAATGCAGTCCTTGGTTGCGTATTATGTTGTTTATAATATCTACGTTGTCTGGCGAGCGTTTGCGGGAGCCGTCTGAGAATTCTGAAAAGATGAGTTAAAATAAATAAATTTATATTCAAGACTGGCTAGGATACTATACTGCATTCGCAATTTTTATGCTAAACACTAGTTTTACGAAAAATAACTGGAATGCTACTTATAAGGTTCAGTATGGCTACAACAACTCTTAGGGCTGATTTTTCCAATGCCAGAAATTTTATTCATTGAATAAAATTGACGTCTTACAAATTTTGTAAGGAAGAACTGTCAAAAATTCAAAATTATTTGTCGGATAATATTATCTGGCATTGGAAACATCAGCTCTTAGAGGAAATAATCAGTAAACTATAGAGCGCGCAGATCGAGATCGAGAGAAATGATGATTAATAGTGTATCTTACCAAAGTCGGCCAACTCGAAGTTCTCAGTTCTGTAGGGAGTGGGGCACTGGTCGTAGTAGTTCTTCATGGGCACCTTGGCGACGGAGTTGTTGTAGTTGGCCCAAAACGAGGACCACTCGCCATCGCACATTTGGTCCACCTTTGTGTCCGGCTCGCTGACGTCCGCCCAAGTGCTCACACAGCAACTGGGGACAGTGGAAGAATTGGATTGAATTGAAAATACTCAAACACTAATTTAAATCAAGGGTTTTTTGAGAGCAAATCAATTAGCCCAGCTCTAACCCTGAGTGTCATGGTGGCCTAGTGGTTCAATGAACGGATTTGTGTGCACGAGGTTGAAGGTTCAAACCCATTACAGGCAAGTACAAATATGACCTTTTCAAAGTTATTTGTTCTTTTTTAATTATTCTAAGACATCATTGACTATCGGTGAAGGAAACCATCGTCAGGAAACCTGGATTTCAAAAATTGGTATCTGAAATTGCCAACCCGCACTGAGCAAGCGTGGTGATCAATGCTCGTTTCTTCTTTATATGAGAAGAGGCCTATGCTCATTTTATTCGTCTGCTAGCTTAAGCGAGTCTTTATCGAGTATGATGTTGGCTGGAGTCTTAGAGTAAACTATAGAGGGCACCTAACAAGTATTAATGTAAAAACAGAGCGCGCCTTTTTATTAAAACTATCTCAAAACTTAATAATATCGGAACCGTCGATATTTTCGCATAAACGTCTGTCGTCGCACGGAAAATCAGTTAAATCAGTAAACGAGCGTAGTACTTACAGCTCAAAATTTGCTTACGCTCGGCACATCGGGCTGCTACTAGCGATGCGCGCACTCTATGCTTGTCTATGTATACTCTAACTCTGGAGTGTTGTATTGTGTCAACATTTCAAGAAGATATATACAGTTATACAAGTACGGGTTAAAGCGACTTTTTTAATATGACAAGCATATTTTAACTATTTGGTAAGACACATAATCCTCTACTCCACTCCAAGATGTAGGTATATCCTGTAAAACGACCTCGCACTAAGGAATTTAATCCTTGTATCGCGGGGGGTTTCACAAACATTCAAATTATATGCACAAAGAACACCCAGACTTAGAACAAGCATTTGCGGTTTACATAAATGCTTGTCGGCTTGTCCCATGCGGGGATCGAACCCGCAACACGTCGCGCGCAGAGGTAATTGGCGTGGTGACCTATACCACTCGGCTATCCGTACAGTCAGTTCAGTTATTCTAACCTGGACACCTGCATGTCCTGACTCCGGGGCGACAGCTGCTGGTCCTGCGTCGCCCTGCTGGGGGACAGCTCCGCTGACGACTGCCCCGAGTACTCCGGGGAGACAGACGAATAGTCGAGCTCTGTACCATATCTGAAATATTAATATTATTATAATAAAAATAAAAAATAGCAAACAGGTATCTAATTTAATAAGCGATCTATTTTCCTAATCCCGACTGCGAAAAGCGAGTAAAAATTCAAAAATGTAGTTTTTCAAGCAATCCGATGCAGTTTGTGGCCTCAGATTTGTGATTGAACTGCATCAGACTGCTTGAAAAACGATTTGTTTGGATATGTTTTAGCAATTTTTTCGAATATTATTAATTGGAATCTGAAATCGCCAACCCGCAATGAGCAAACGTGGTGATCAATGCTCGTTCCTTCTCTATATGAGAAGAGGCCTGTGCCCAGCAGAGGGACATTTATAGGCTGGTATGATGATGATGACGTGTCTTATAATATAAAAGTACTCTGTGCTTATAATAAATGTTTTTATTATGTAACTGACGGACTAAATCGATTTTTCTTTTTCATATCATTATTATATGTCAACATTCCTATTATCGTCTTAAACGTTCTGCCGTTATGGCAGGCATGTGATAAAAATTATTATTTGTTCTGTGTCTGGGTGTAATTTATCTATAATATGTATGTGTTTCGAAATATATAAGTATGTTTATCAGTTGTCTCGTTGCTGTAATACAGGCTCTGCCTAGTTTGGGATCAGATGGCCATGTGTGAGTTGTCTCAAGATATTATATGTTCTACATTATTTCTTGAGTTACTTCTACCTTCTTACCGATAAGGACTGCTACTGGTTGAAGTCTTGAAGCTATCCCTGCTGCAGGTCTTGCTGTCCAGAGACTTAAGAGCCCTCCTGGTCTCGACGCGCTGCGAGTGCAGCTGGCTCTGTAAGGACGCGCTTCTACTCTTCAACTTGGACTTTGGCGTGGATGTAGCTAACGCTTGGAAGTTTTTGATCCCGTATTTAGAGTTCGTGTCTTCGAAGTCTGATACCTGTGGAGGTCATATTTTTAAGTTAACGCGTAGGTAGATTACAGAATCTGAAGACATTACAAAGATTACAGAGGTAAGATGGATGCGACTGGCAAAAGACAGCCCATGCTATGCCCAGCAGTGGGTCACACAGGACTGAAGATGATGATTAGCCGATTTTGTCATATTCATTTTAAAATTAATATTTTCTGAGTTTTTGTTAGACAGAAACACTATTTTTAACTTGTTTAATAACTTTCGTGAGGAGTATTCATAATTATTTAAAACAAAATTGTTTACTCACGCATATTCTCGGGATCGTGTAAAACTAGTCGGGCGATCCCGAGAATATACGTGAGTAAACCGTTTTGTTTTAAATAATTATGAATACTCCTCACGAAAGTTATTATTAATATTGGTTTAATTCCTCACCTGCGACAGATCCAAAGACATGTCATCTTCAGTGGTCTCCTGGCTCCTGACGGGCACATGGGGCAGTCTTTTGGGAGAGTCTGCAGCCTTCTTGGTCTTCAGCATCATGGAGTCTGAGGACTGGCGCCTGTATGTGCCGGGGAGCGAGTTCGCGCGGTCCGACCTGCTGGTGGAATGGATTTCATCTTCCGGGAGCAAGATGGGTCCACGACATAACTAAAGTCTCGGGTCGATTCTAGATGAGACAGGCACAGGACCGGAGAGAATGGTACATGAAAAGAGAGGCCTATGCCCAACAGTGGGATGACAAAGGCTGTGGATAATGATGATGATGATGGTCTAGTGGTTAGTGATCCTGACTGTTAAACCGGAGGTCGTGGTTTCAATTCCCAGCTAAGACAAATGTTTGTGTTTAGCATGATCATTTGTTCTGTGTCTGGGTGTAATTTATCTATAACTAGCGCTCCTATTGGTCGCAGCGTGATGTTATATAACCTATAGCCTTCCTCAATAAACGGACTATCCAATACAAAAAGAATTTTTCAATTCGAACCTGTAGTTCCTGAGATTAGCGCGTTCAAACAAACAAACAAACTCTTCAGCTTTATAATATTAGTATAGATTTATATGTATTTAGAAGTATATATGAGTAAGTATACTTATTTATCAGTGGTTGCTATAATACAAACTCTGCCTAGTTTGGTATCTGATGGCCGTGTGAGTTATATTCTGTGAATATTTTAAGCGTCTACCTGTTGCCGTTATCAATATCGAGATACAAAATCATGTTTATTATATGGGAGAGCCCTTAAATATGTATTTCATTCTGTTAAGTTTAGTATTTGTTGTTATATCGGCAACAGAAAACCATAATCTGTGAAAAATTTCAACTGTCTAACTAGATGGTCAGACGGACGGACGGATAGACGAGTCTTAGTTAGAGGTTCCCGTTTTAACCTCTGGATACGGACTCTCGGACACTTTGAACCTTAAAAAGGAATATTTGTAAGCGCTCTTAAAAACCTCACGTCAAGCGCTATGACTTGTTTTTTACTATTTTTGACGACCTCCGTGGTCGAGTGGCGTACACACCGGTTTCAAGGTGTCGCCGGCTCTGGGGTCCCGGGTTCGATCCCCGGCCGGGTCAATGTAGAAAAAACAACTTTTCTACATTGTCTCGGGTCTGGGTGTTTGTGGTACCTTCGTTGTCTCTGAATTCCATAACACAAGTGCTTTAGCTACTTATTTTGGGTTCGGAGCAATGTATGTGATGTTGTCCACATTTATTTATTTATTATTTATTTTATTTGGTCCACCAATCACAGTTGTGACCAGATATGACAACAGATTATTAATCTAACAATTAGAAATCGCGCGACACTCTCGTAAATGTTTGTTGTGAATATGTGATGTTATTATACATACTTTTTCAAAATCTGCTTCCCAGTAACAACAAAATCCAAATTCTGCGGTTTAACGGTCTTCTTGGGCGTCGACGTGGCAGAGGAAGGGGCGGAGCTTAGCGGCGACTTCTTTACTTCTTTCTCCTTCTTAATGCTGTTCCTCCGGGAGAGGGTCACAGAGTTCCTTCTAGAAGATGCTCTGGAGCGAGGGGGATCGGTGTCCTCTTCAGGCCAGCGCTCGGAGCGGTACATGGTCCTAGAATCGAGATTTTCGTGAAATAAGCGTTTTGAAGTCTTACCTAAATAAATTTATTTGTTTCTGAATTTGCTTGTAACCTAATTAAATTATGTTTTTTAAAATGAGTTTCGTTAATGTCTTAAAACAAAACTTCCACTTCGATACCAACTATACAGATGATACTGAAACCAACGATTAAAATAAGATCAACTTTACATATTTCAAACAACTTTCTATGTATTATTTAAGCGTAAATAAATCAATAACATAAAACAAATTAGGTACAAAATCAAAACGCCTTTACAAATAAAATAGCAACAGGTGATCAGGTAACGTTGCTAACACAATTCGGTCAGGCGCTCTCAGTGAAATAGGTCATCTCAACAAGATTATGTATGCCCCTTTGAGTCTGATACGACCCATTAAGGTAGCTAATACAATTATTGATGAATCTCGGTGGCTCCAAGTTTATGTGAAACCGATACTATGTGCTTAACTGAGTTTAAAAAGGTTTACAATTCGAATGATTTGTTTCCTTTTTGTGCCAATGGAAAGTATAAAATGTTTATGGCTGTATAAAGAAATTGAAATCATTTCAGACTTTTATTAAATAAAATAAACGACTCTTGCACTTACGAATTCACTTAATCCTTGAGTAACGGGTGGTTTGACAAACATTCAAATCACATGCACAAAGAACATCCAGACTTAGAACAAGCATTTGTGGATTAAACAAATGAAAAATTACGAGTTCAAGTTGTTTCCTATTTATTTGTAGGTAGTATAATAATAAGAATCAATTCAGCAGATTAAAACTAATTAACTCTTTTCATAAGTATGTGGGATACGCCAACAGTTACCTTACTCTTCAATTAATTTTAATTCCAATACAAAGTCAATGCAAAATTGATAGTAGTTTAGCGGACAAGTGATTCAGTTTTCTTGAGAAATAAAAAATACTGATAATGGAAGGTACTGACTGGAATCTGAATATTGAGAGTATTTTTTGTACAGTGTGTTGTTTGTGTGCCTGCTAAATGAATAACAATTTTGCATTGGAATTGTATAAGAATTGAAATTCATTCAATGGTAATCTCCAGATTAAGATGTTTGGAGTATCTTTGTTACAATACCTAAACATCACCCCAAGTGTCAGTAAAAACAAATCAGTGTTATGGCGCCATTTTTTTTTATTTTTTTCGTACTTATTGGTATTTATTTTTAAATAATTACTTATTTCAATCAATATGCCTAGCATTTTTCCTAGCTATGTTGGAGTCAGCTACCAGTCTTATCGGATTCAGCTGAATACCGTATTTTACAAAGCGACTGCCTATCTGACCTCCACAACCCATTACACTGTCCAACACAATATCCCAAAATAAGACTGATTGTCAGAATTGTAATGACTTAACGACTGTCAAAGATCAACGTATGACAGTCGGGACCAACGGCTTAACGTGCTTTCCGAGGCACGGAGGGAACTCGATATGTTCACAAATGGTCACCCATCCACGGATTAACCGCAGCAAGCGCTGCTTAACCTGTATTATCTGTCAAATCTCCACGTCTCTAATATTGTTTACATAATTAATTATTATTTATTTATCACACAAATACTTACGTGTTGATGTTATATCTTCAATCCTGTTGTTGAATAGTGGGTGATCACAGCTGTGTCTTTCTCGACACACACTTTGAAACTGGTGTGGCCTATTCTCGTAATATCGCGTTGTACGCATGACTGAATATTGTCTGTGGTTATGGTGTTAGGCGAGTGCGGAATTATTTATAATTTAGGAGATATATTTTTTTTAAGTTTTGGAGGACCGGTGTGAACCTTGGGAGTGATTCAAATACCTCTAAGTGCCCTCCCTCAGCCTCTGGACATTCGCTCGTCAATACATTCTATGACAGCTGTATATTGTAATAAAACTACTTTTAAACGGATTCTATCGCAGTTTATGTAGAATTTAGTTTCCGTATTTAGACGCCTTTGCACCTCCTTTTTATCTTCATATTTTAATTAATTATATTATTTGTATTCTAAATTGTATTTAATACAATAAATATTTCATGATAAAAAATATAATTAATGACAATATGAAGGTAGAACGAGCAACATCAACTGTCAAGACGAATACCACCTCAGTCTGCCCGTGACCATGACACCTGGGAAGGCGTCGAAACGTCGGGAACTAAAATCTAAATAAATCGCGATAGAATCCGTTCAAAGTAGTTTTATTTCAATGTCTAATATTCGCGTAAACTTCAGAAGACATTACATCTGTAAATTTGTTTTAGAATCTTATTTCTAATACCCTAAAAGAATGAATTTCGTTGCGCTTGGTCTGATCCATACGTGCGTAACAAAGATCGCGACATGTCCGTGGTGGAAAAAAATCTTTAAAAGGTTAGTGTTTTGTTTTGTATTTCTTTTTAATTGTTTCAGTGGCTTAATATGTAAAAAGCTTTTCAAACTTAGGGACTTAAGACTATGGTTAACGGACAAGGCAATACATAACTCCAGCAACATTTAACAAATTAGATTTAATGAGCAAAATTCCCAAGACAGTTCAGCAACTACAAAGAAAAAACTAAAAGAAATATTATTAATCTATACTTAATATTATAAAGCTGAAGAGTTTGTTTGTTTGAACGCGCTAATCTCAGGAACTACTGGTTCGAGTTGAAATTTTTTTTTTGTATTGGATAGTCCGTTTATTGAGGAAGGCTATAGGCTATATAACATCACGCTACGACCAATAGGAGCGGAGCATAAATGAAAAATGTTGCAAAAATGAAAAACCGTTGAAACTAAAACACGCGAACAAAGTCGCGGGGGACAGCTAGTTTAACATAAAATTATTGTAACAGATCTCAGAAGGTATTAAATTTGTTAAAATTATGTAGATACATAAAAGAGCGCTATTTTCGCAAACAAACTGTTTTAAAGTTTGGCGATTTTTTGTAAATTCTTATGTGTTTGGATAAATAAATAAAAATAAACTACGAGCCAAGCGCGACTAACTTCTATCGAATTATTTATTTTATAAGTACATAACAAGTCTACCCTACTTTGCTTTTTCTATTGCTTTGGCTGGAGGCCTTTAAGGTTCTCGCCAAAAGTCCGGTGAAGCAGTTAAATCCTCCGCTCAGGATAACTGCTTAGATCTCTTCTTATTAGGCCCGTTGTTATTGTTTTAAGTCTATAAAGAATATGCAGTTAAATGTGTACAATGTGCACAACATCACATACATTGCTCTGAACTCAAAGTAAGCAGCTAAAGCACTTGTGTTATGGAATTCACAGACAACGAAGGTACCACAAACACACAGACCCGAGACAATGTAGAAAAGTGGTTCTACATTAATCCGGCCGGGGATCGCAAACGGGAGCTCAGAGCTGGCGACACCTTGTAAACCGGTGTGTCCGCCACTCGACCACGGAGGTCGTCGTAGTTATATTATATGTTAGACAAAATTTTATACAAACCGTTTTAAAATCGCTCGCTCACCCACTGTGGTCTCTATCCCTAATTAAGGGTGGGAAAGACAGGGTGGTCACTGGCGCATGCAACAGGCTGTAGTAATGGAGACGGGGATGTTTATTATAAAATAATAATACCGGCCTATACTAGAGTAGATCTTTTTTTCATGTCTGTCAGAGAGATTATGAATATTAGACACGTACTTTTGCGTGACGTCACAATTTCTTGCATTTTGTACGCAAGCATCACG
Source organism: Diachrysia chrysitis (assembly GCA_932294365.1). Lineage (NCBI taxonomy): Eukaryota > Metazoa > Arthropoda > Insecta > Lepidoptera > Noctuidae > Diachrysia > Diachrysia chrysitis. The sequence goes on from OW028671.1 coordinate 5,282,835, forward strand.
TCATAGCCCCCACTACTGAAGTTTGCAACGCTTGTGTTTTATTATCTTGAAAAAAAAAAAACAACAAAAAATACTTGTTTAACCCCCAAATATTGCGCGTAATATTGTTACAAATAATTAATTAAAATATGAAGGTAGAACGAGCTACATCATCTGTCAATACGAATACCACCTCAGTCTGCCCGTGACCATGACACCTGCAAAGGCGTCGAAACGTCGGGAACAAAAATCTAAAAATAAACTGCGATAGAATCCGTTCAAATTAGTTTTATTTAAATGTCTAATATTCGCGTAAACCTCAGAAAGCAATATCATTTAACGTTTTGAAAGTGCCCGAAAAGGCCTACTCGAAATAAAAATATTTCGATTATTAATTTTGCTACTTTTTGCCGCGATAACCGACATCCACGCGGGCGGAGCCGCGAGAGACACCTACTATAATATGAATAAAATGCAGGGCATATTTTTCAATTGTACAACGATAAAAAATTCAACTTGTAAGGTACGCACATAATATTAAAAACATATCAGATTGGAACAAATATACAAACTAGATGTTTTATTGCATTCTATAGAATTTTATTGTCATTGATTCGGTGTCTATGACCCTCTGCCAATGTCTTAGGAATGCGGTGATGGATAGCAGGCCCATGTGTAAGTCTATAAGATATCAATATCTCAGGAATGTCGTTACGAAACACAAGGTAGGTAAGTATATTTAAGAAACAAGTGTATTGAGTAACTATTGGGTAGTACTGTGACCATGATTGTGAATTTTATCGGACACAAACTGACCCAACAGTATTTCTCCTGTATTAGTAATGAATATGCAATTGGAACTGCTTTTTTACAATTATATTTATATTTAAGTATCGAAAAAGAAGCTGCTGTCTGCTAAATTAACATTCATTAAACGCGAGAATAGTCAAACGCGCGAAGTTTTTTTTTTTGATCTTGTTAACCCCTCCAACTAAGCTTCTTAGACTCTAAACTGTCTGTGTACCAAAATTCATTTAAATCAGTTCAGTAGTTTTGGCGTGATAGCGCGACAGATAGACGAGAGTTACTTTCGAATTTATAATATTAATAAGGATTATGCTTATAGATTTCTAATCGTGCCAAAAATAGAGATAGCGTAATAAACTCACTCCTTTTTCTTTAATGAATAGCTAAACATTTGTAAATAATTGTGTGAAATTTAATAGTTAAAATAAATATTTGCAATGCAGTGCAATGCAGTCTTACTTTAGGATACTGTGTTAGTCAGTAAAATAGGTCAGATAGGCAGTCGCTCTGTAAAATACGGTATACAGCTGTGACTGGAAGCCGACCCCAACATAGCTTGGGAAAAGGCTCCGCAGAAGAAGAAGCAGAAGAAGATTGACGAAAAGGTTCACGACGCGCGACGTTCCAAAAAATTTCTGACCCGTATATTTACAAAATAAATCGCCTCAAACTCCGTACAAAATCGTCTTATTTCAAACAAAATAGCTAAAATACTGTCCACATACCTCTAAACTCATACTCACACTACAAAGTGAAAGTTCCTGCCCTACAGCCTCGTTGAGAAAGTTCATCTCGCATCTCGCATCCGCGAGCGAGCAGGTGTTATGCAATCCCCTCCGAGCTACACATCGACCTTTGTTCAAACTGGTAATATTGATCGCCGCGCTAGTCCCACGGTTGGGTGCCATTAGCGACAAATGTCACACCGGCCAGGCCTTCTATACAGAGAACGAGCATTGATCACCACGCTTGCTCTTTTGCTGGTTGGTAATTACAGATTCCCATTATTGGAATCCAGGTTTCCTCCCATAATCTTCCTTCACCACGCTTGCTCATTGCGGGCGATTTCAGATTCCAATTCTTGGAACCCAGGTTTCCTCACGATGTTTTCCTTTACAGATTGTCAATGATGTCTTAGAATAATTAAGAAATAATTGAAAAAGTCACATTGGTGTGCCTGTAGTGGGTTCGAACCTGCAACCTTGTGCATACAAATCCGTTAAACCGCTAGGACACTACGACATTTTGATATTTTTGCAATTTTTTATTAATAAATTGTAAATGTTAAATTTATTTTTATTTTCAAGGTTTAATAGATTATTAGAATATTAGATAATTTACTTCGCAAATATGGGTACATACAGTACATGACGTTAAACACAGTTAAACAAGTTCAGCCACATTTTATCATAAGGCATGCGTACAAGCAAAGCAACATACAGAATAATTACAATCTACACATAATAATTTTACATTTCAAAATACTTAAACAAACGTATTTTGCTTTCCTGAAAAAAAAGAACTCAGAAATATCGTAGTAGGCTTTGCTGACCAAAAATGATCTTACCTTTATTTTTTAATTACGGTAAAATAATGCCTTCCAAGATTTAGGTAACTTATTGTAAATGAATGGGGCCATGCAGAAGATACTTTTGCGCATTTGCGATATGCATGCGTAATTTGCTATCATCGCGCCTATTTCGAAGAACTACGTTCTCGAGAAAGAAAATTTTGTTTTCTTTTTTTCTACATAGGTAATTGTATTTTTTTATTTTATTTAATTAGTTATGCTGTCAAACTTCTGTGTTGTTACATGTTCTATGTAAAAAGTATGTACCTAATAGGATTTATATAATGTTAACTTCAAGTTTTTGTTAATTCTAAATTTGCATGCTGAAATTATACAGCAAAATGTGTTTTGCTCTTTATAATGTATGTTCCATCCTCTGTACCACATTTTATGGCAAATAAAGATATTTTGATTTTTGATTTTTTTGATTTTGAGATACTTTACACGTTAACGTAAAACAATTGCAGCAAATTATAATACTACATCGAAATAATTGATAATCTCTTTAATTGAAAGTCGGTTAACAGTTGCGTAATCGCAAAATGTTTTTCAAAAACAGTAATAAATAATTATTGGCTGTTACGAGTAATTTATTGCAATCCTTATTAATATATTTATGTTACAGTCAAACCTCTTAACCGGTAAAAATAAATTTTATCTAAAAAAAAGGCATAAGTAGTTTTGACTGACAGTTTGGTCAATAGTAGTTATGCATGAAAATCATGGGTTATAGTGCTTTTGACCACTAAAAAGTCAGTCAAATTTTCTTTTAATTGTTTGTATTAGAAATAAAACTATTCATACTATTTGAGACACTCCGACACTGATAAGATAGGTTTGAAGGGGATACTGGGGTCTGATGATAAGACCGCCGATATTCCCTTCATGATAGGTTACTTTAGACCTCAAAAAACTGTCGACTGTTTCGTCGACTGACCAACTCAGAGGCTTTTTTTGTAATAATAATAATAACAATGACGATTTTAAGGTCCGTCAGGTAGATTAGTAAAAAATTTTAGACTCAATTTTTTTCTTTTTTTACATATACACATACATTGATTTGATATGTCGCATGATTCACGATGTCGTACGTTTTGTGTTACATCGTGACGTAATTATTAGCTCCCACTCCTGAACTTTGATTTGCTATATCTCCTTAGTTTTTAGTTATTGTGAAAAAGTAAAAAATACTTGTATAATATTTAATATTATCAAATTTACGGACTTAATAGATTTTTACTTTTTATACTCAGTCAACATCCCTATTAGTTAGTCAAAACTATATTTGACCAGCTTCATTGGACGATAGTACTTTTGATTGTAATTTCAGTCTAAAATACCATTATTTAAAACAAAACGGTTTACTCACGTATATTCTCGGGATCGCCCGACTAGTTTCAGACTCAATAGGAGTCCCTAATCATGAGCTGACTCTGAACTAGTCGGGCGACCCAAAGAATGTACGTGATAAACCGTTTTATTTTATATAATTATGAATACTCCTCACGAAAGTTATTATTTACAAATACCATTGTCGAAAGACTGCAGTCGAAAGCACATTTGCCTGTTTTTCTCAGTTAAAACTATTTTTGACCGGTTATGAATTTTGACTGTAACACATCGGCGCGCCCAATCGTTATACAATGTAGGTAATAAATATGGATAGCACTTTCACTAGGATATAGGCGCGGTCGAAAATGTTTTACTAAATGAATAACATGTTTAAGTATGCACTGAAAGGTAAATATTTTCAAGGACATTCTAATTTGTGACAGCTTTTGTTTGCGACTTCACTTGTTTTTTTAATCTTCTTTTAATATAGGCAGCTGTATCCTAAGTAGGTTTTATTAACCAGAATTAAATGGAGTGTTTTTAAATATTTATACTTATTTTTCGTTTTAAAGTAATTGGGAGGCCGAGTATAATTGTACAATAATGTAATATTCAGCCCTATTATAACTTTTTTTTTCCAAATCTGACAAAAAATGGCTTACGAGATTAATAAAAATTATAATATTTATTTTTAATTTCAGAATTTTTTTCTTCGTCTATAAATTTCCAAATTATTTTTAAGTTAGAGATGAATCGCGTATAATTGGCGAAATAAAATGCATACGAATTGAGTTTTTTTTTAAAGTTTGTACCAACAATATCTTACTCCAAGTTTTTTTTTACTTCAAGTTTATAATACACTTACGTACTTATATACTTACGTATACCTACTTAACTTTAAAACCTCAGTCCATTGTGTGAAACCTTTAAAATATTACCCAACACAACAATACTTGAAAAGGATGCAAATTCCACACGCATTAGTCAAACAACATAAAATTATACGCGGAACGAAAAAATAACGTCATTCGCGCCAAAATATTGACAGTCGAGTGAAAGTGACAACCAAGATGGCGGATATTTACAAAATACGGAATGTGGTCAATGGAATACCTATTTAAGGTTTGAATGGACGTATTGTGTATAATTTTGCGATTATGACGATTTTAAAAGGTATTTTTGTCATTGTTAGTTATTTAAATACGATTTTCTAAGTTGGTTGGCTACTTAAAGGATGATTAAGGGCTTTTAAAAATGAAAAGCTATTGTCTATGTACTTAACTTTCGTACGCTATTGTATGTGACGTAATTAAATATAATCAAGCTTCTTCAAAGTTAAATTACGAGACACCAATGAAATTGTAATAATTATCATTTATCACAATCTCATTTGTATTTTTACAATGTAATATCTAAGCAAAACTTGAATCTATATTTTTTTTAAACCATGTGTCGCGGGAGGTTTTACAAACATTTAAATCACATGCACAAAGAACATCCAGACTTGGAACAAGCATTTGTGGATCACACAAATGCTTGTCCCATGCGGAGATCGAACCCGCGTCGCGTCGCGCACAGAGGTAATTGGCGTGGTGAACTGTACCACTCGGCTATCCGTGCAGTTGAAGTTGTCGAAGAATTGATGAAGAACAGACCAAATGAATGATTATTCTTCTTATATGAATGCGTCTCCAATAAATAAAGGTCTTTTATAATCTATCTTTATCTTCTACTAGCTGACCCGGGCCCACTTCGTTGGGTATAATGTTAATAATCCTTTTTTAGTACAGAGTGTTATGTTTTAATTTCTATCTGCCAAAAGGAGGGTTATACGTAGGTATAGTTTGTATTTGCATGCTAATACAAAGTTCAAAGAAAAATTCAAATAAAATTCAAACAAAAAAAAAGTAACTAACTACATATGTCCTTATCTATACTAATATTAAAAAAACTACTTTTGTAACTTAAATATAAAAGTTAAACATATGCTGTCGTTGACTTTTTTGTAGGCATTTTCAAGCTCCACATCTTTTCTCTAGAACTCAAAAATATATCTTTCATATTTAAGGCAGCGTTCGTAAGAAACGCTTTCATTCGACCGTTTTTTCTCCGATTCACTTTGCAAAACGGACTACCACGTATAAGCCTTTTCATTTTTCGGTTTTTTATATAACCTATGACACTCAGCAATAATGTGGCTTTCTATTTAATTGGTTTGGAGTAGATAGTTATCACCCGTTCTGGCTCACAAGTTTCTGGCCTCCAACGGTTGATTTTTTGGATGACGAAGCGATGGATCCTAAAAAAAAAAAAAAAAAAAAAAAAAAAAAAAAAAAAAAAAAAAAAAAAGGTTTTGGCATGCTCTGATCACGTTTCTGAGGTCCATTTTTGTGTAGGATGCACGGTTCCGGAGATATATAAATCAATTAAATAATCAGATCTTTGTTAATTGCACTCTCATTAGCGTTTCATTGTTCTCCTCTTTCCTTGAACCCTCATTACGATGGTATCGATGTTCTTATCTATTACTCATTGTTCGCTCTGAATATGACTGTTATTGTATAGTTCTATTGTTCATGAACTGCTATGGTATTCAGAATCATCAATAAAACACTTTCGTTCATTTTGTTTCATATTTTTATTTCTACATTTTATTATTACTTATAAAATATGATCGGAACATCTCATCCACTAAAATATCGTTGTACAGTGTGTTCCCTGTAAATATGTTCGTAAAACTATGCATTGAACATCCCTGAAACTTATATAACAAATACATTAAGCAATATTCACCACAAACTGAAGTCAAATCATTCTGAATCCTATCGACATTCCAGTTCCATCTTTTACAATTCCTTTTTAAAAACTCTAGATGATATCGCACAGGTGCTCGCCCATATGAATCAAAATATTGCCCGATGCCATTCGCATCGATATGTATAGCTACCCAGTGTGAACCTGGTTTATCATCCGTATCCAAATTGCATATTACATACGTTGGTACATGGGTATACATGGGCAGTCTATTAGCAGCATAAACATTATTTTCTAGACTGAGATGAATCTTTTTCAGATGTTGTTGTACTTCTAATGTATCCATGATATTACTACTATTAGTAGATTATTACAGTACCAATCTTTTCAATGGATAACATAACAATGATCAATTATAATGATTTGAAAATGTTAAATTGTATTCTTTTGTAATGATTTTATATGAATCATGGAATCTGTGCAGCGAGGGAATGTGAGATAAGTTTGTTGATTCATAAAGTTACTATCAGTTTCTTTGTACTTAGGAATTTGTTTTAGATTAGAAATAACTTAGTGGTGCTATTTAAGACCGAGCATTTACAGTCATACAGTCAGTCTATGGTCGTTTGATCGCAGTGGATTGTATACTCGTATACTTACCAATAATTCGTTTGTGTTACTTCAACGCATCATTACTCATGGAGGTAAGTGTTTATTCTTTTAACAAATTTACTTTTATTTCTGCTGTTTTTTTTTCCTATAATGTGTGCGTGTGTGTGATTAAGTGTAAACAAATTGATATTAATTAACATGATAACTGTGTTGTTGCAGAAATCATTCAGCTTCGCAGACGATAATGAAAATACCTATAAACAGTATTACTACTCACCACTCTCCCCTCAACACGAAGAAGAGAGTGATGACATCGTCATTAATAACAAATGCGATGGCGGAAAAAGGAAATCGCAACCGATTGATAATTTTTTTGAAGTGGCACCAATAACAAAAAAGAAGAAACTATTATCGTCAACCGCGGCACGAGCCGCTAGAGATGGTGTATCATACATTTCTACTAATTCTGATGATGGGGACCAAGCGACGCATCTCATAAAAATTGAAATATACGATATGAAGAAGCTATGCAAGATTCCAACTACTGATCATTGGAAACATGCCACCACGAGGATTAAATATTATGTAAAGAATAATAAGGATAGCATCTACGACAACACAAACGGCCTCGTATACAATATTACAAAGACAATAGCAGAAAGTGAAAAAGTTAAAAAATATTTTTTTAACAATACTTAACAGTCATTAGCTGATCATTTGTGAATGTGATTCTGTTTAGGTTTGATACATAGTTTAGTCAGTGTGCTTATGTAAAGTATAAACTCAAACAGTGTTTTGTATAAAATTAAATTTAGGTTTATGTAGAAATAAAAAATGGTATACTGCATACAATTTGTTTTATTTAATTTTATAATGTTTTCCATAGTTACAATACACACAACACGAATTACACATAAACCTAACACACAACACACATTATAATCTTAACTACTGTAATCTACAGTAACATTTCTGTTTTTATCTATTTCAATAATGTTATCAAACTCAGCATAAACTATACAGTTAATTGTTTGTATAAGTGAGGAATCAAATCGTACTTCTAATCTTACACTACCATGCTTTATGAGATTCCAATGAGTTGATGAGTTAGCTGATAAATCAGGAGTTAAGTCAAATGCTAATAGACAGTAACCTTTGGCATACTGTTCATGAGAGATTGCATTTCCTTCATTAAGAAAGTGAATACCACATCCCGAGAACAGAGTATGATATGCTGATGTAAATATACTATTATTAAAAGATGGTTGCAAAGCTTTTGAAGGTATTTGTTGGCCATCAATATATAAGCTGAAAGAATTAATACCATAGTTTTCAAAATTAAATGGATTTTTTGTAAGGGAACCATTAAATGCAGAATTGTTCACAAACCCAATTATACATCTTTTGGGTACCTGTCCTAAGAATATATTATCAAGTGTTTTTCCTTGAACACCCGATGGAATTGTTAAAACTTTGACTTCAGCTCGAGTAATAGGATATTTAGCAGTAGTAGAAGCTAAAACTTTCTGATGTGCAAGTAATACACTTGGATTAATTCGTGCTCTTCGAACAATAAGAGTTGCATCTGTAATGCAAACTTTAAACTTTACATCGTTTGACCCAGCTATTAAATTAAAACCTTCTCTTGATCGAACTAATTTAACACTCATTTCAACGCCATTAATTAAAAATTTATCTTGATTGAAAATGTCTCCATGAAGATGTCCAATCATTTCTATTTCCTTACTTTCGGTAACTAACTCCTGTCTTTTAACAAATCCTATGTTTTTGCCATCTGTAGAATCCATTTTTCCTGCTGTATCCTCATACCAAAGACTACAAGTAAGATGAGATTGTTTAGCAGCAGGGGCATAGTTTAAAAGGGTTTCCACATATGCTCGATAGGCATAGGTATTATTAGGCGGTGATACAAGTTTTTGGTTTAAATAAACATCAAGTTGACTAAAAAGTGAGTGCAACCAATTATTTACAGGTGCTACTACTGTAGTCGATATCATGTTAGTGGAATCTTGATTTAATACTTTTGCCTTTATGTGGAGTAATGTATGTGACAAATCTATGTAATCGTCGCCTGTACCAGGAACTTGAAACTCGATAGGTCCATCATCAGCAAGAGATGAAATTGGTTTATAGTGAATCCACAATCCATTTTCAATGCTTGTTTGTGTAGACGGTAGTGCAAACAAATCCAATTCTGACTTAACACACTCACAAGAATGATTATGAAGAAAAGACATATTTAATTTGAAAATATATCTTTGATATCTTTTGGTTTTAGACCAAGTTTTTTCGCAGCCTTCACTTTAGCAGCTAATGGTGGAATGAATGAATTCAATCGTTTTCTTTTAGTTATATACCCAGATCCTGTCATGTTAAATCGATCTATTTTGTCATCAGCCTTTCGTTTTAAGTTCGTACTAACTTGCTTTAGACGATCTTTTATTGAAGCTTCCATAGGGCGCGCTTGAACCATATCCGATAAAAGCCCTATTCCAGCGTTTAATGCCTCCTTACCAATCACTCGAACACCACTTGAAAGTAAAGGTAAAACTGATCTAAATAAACCCCCTAAGAAGCTCCCAATACCATGACCACGTTGATATGGTGAACCTTTATAAATTACTCCAACTCCTGACCCAGCTTGATGTGTATAATAATTTTCATATGGACAATTATGATGATCACGCAGAAAATGCATTATTATAATTTTCGGAAATGTAGTTTAATACACACGGTTCCAAACTGGAATGGTATTTTTTGTCCTGTGCTCGATCTTATATCTATTTCCAGCATATCGAACTCTCTTCGCATAACAGGTAAGTAGTGAGGTGGTGAGAAAACATGCATTTTATTTGCACCATATATGTATTTTGAAGGATCTAATGAAATTATTCTTAACAAAGGAGTCATAACATCACCCACGATCTGAGGATCGATGATGTCGCAATATACAAATAGTTGCGATGGTAACCCTAAGTGTAAATTGGCAGGACACTTTCCAAAATTTCTCTCTAAGAGATTTTTATTTGGTTCGTAACCTAGTTGTAAACTTAATTTGGGTGATAATGTTACAGATATTATATTTTTATCCAAAACAGAAACAGACACAAATTTTGTTATTTCATCATAACGAAAGTTTAAGTTCTCTCTGATATTATTTAACGCTTTTAAAATATGTTCAACGTTATCATAGTTGGTAGCTGGAATATGTTTTTTGTAGTACACTGTTGAGGGTTTATCTGTATTAGGCATTAACATGTTTTTTGTAATGTATACAACATTTTCATGATCTTGAACAGTAAACATGGTACATGGATATTGAAACTCCACAACTCCAACCGACCATTCTCCATCTAATTTAATAGACTTTGGTAATTTTGTTGAAAAATTTGTGGTCTTGTTATCAGGAAAGTATTCCATTGAACTATTACTGAGCAAAGTTAAATAAAAACTTTCTTTATTCATATTTCTTTTAAACTAGAAGTTAAAATCCAACTGTTAAATTTATCTGGATAACCTTTCCACTTCACTAATACTTCTTTTCTGTTACCCGAATAACGGGAGTCAATTATTTTATCTATTTTATATTGTGAGGTGGGGTTGTAAGTGACCTTCTGTAATTCTCTTTCATAAAAAGTACCAACTATTGGTTCATTTTGTAAATCTGTTATTGTATATACAACCCATGGAGATCTATCAATTATTGAAGATATAATAAATATTTCATCACTCCAATTTGATTCATATCCTTTTTGAAAAACATGTTTATATTTAGTTATTCGAACATAATCACCCACATTGAAATTTGGTTTTGGATTTTTTAAAGAAAGTTTGTTTGACTTTCTATCATAAAGATTAGTCCAAACTATCATAATATTGTTGGAATTTACATCACATGGACACATCTTAATACTAGAGTGAATGCTGTGATTATAAGCATAAATTAAATCTTGTAAAACATCTATGTATCTATAAGTATTATTATGAGTGAAATAACGCCACATTTTCATTTTTAGAGTTCTTTGAAATCGTTCAACAATACTAGCCTTAATATCAGGATTGTTAGTAGTATAATAATTAATGTTTTTGAATTTAAAGTATTTTTGTACATCTTTTGAAACAAATTCTGTACCTTTATCAGATTGTATATGAGTAGGGGTTGTATTACTTTCAGTAAATATACTTTCAAAACATTCTTTAACTGTTTCTGAGTTTTTCTTTTTCATTGATCTTGCAAAAGCATATTTACTAAATACATCAATAACACAAAGTATGTAGTTGAAACCATCATTATATTGGGAATAAGTTCGCATATCACTCAAATCAGCTTGCCACAGTTCATTAATATTTGATAGAATGTATCTATTACGCGGGAATTTTTTCTGAATGGGTTTATGTAATGTGTATGTTTCTTGTGATTGTAACCATTCCTTTACTTGCTTTTTATCCATTTTACCCTTCATGGCATTCAATAATTTATCAATACTACTAAAACCAGCTGGATTAGATGGATCATAATAAATTCTGTTAATTTCTTCTAGTACGGAGTCCATTTTTCCCAATCGATCTTTTTACGTATTTTATTTATAGATCTTTTATCTCCACTGCTCGGTGTAGAAAATTCTTGATCTTCAATATTAGGGGTTTTGTTCAGATCTTTTGTTTGAATTTGTTTAATAAACTCACATCTCTTTGGGTTTCCAATATAAGTAAGTGGTACTTTAATATCTTTTAATGCTTTAGCAAATCTATCCCAACCTATCGGATCACTTTTTTTTAAGGGTCTTAGTGAATCATTTATTAAATCAACAATATTACTTCCAGGAATTTTTTCACTATCAATTATGACTGTACCTTCATTATCCCAATGTATTTTACTTTTACTTGTTCCAACTAAGTTTAATAATAACTCACCTTTTTTATTATAAGTTTTTGGTATTAAACTGAGTATTTGAGCTGGTGTGTAAAGTGGATTTATATCATTTTCTTTACTTTTAATGGATCCATTCTCCTCCAACAGAGATTCAACATCAACTATACTTTTTAGATCTCTATCTTTATTTTTAAAGCCAATTTTAAACTCATTTGAATCTTCATTATATGTATCAGAATAAATTGGTAATCTTAGTGGTTGACGATTCTCTTCAGTAAAGTGAAGGTATCTTTGTAATGTTTGTAAATATAACATCCACTTCTTACGATCTTCTGTCTTACTATTCATAATATTTTGCATTTCAATATCTAATCGAGACAAATTGTTATTAACCTTATTTTCTTGTTTTAATTTTTCAATCAATCCAGGTTCAATAAGTATCATTTTCTTAGCATTTTCCATGTTAACTGCTTAACCCACTTACTAATCCACTCAATATTGCACCCAATATTATTGGTAAGAAAGCTCCTCCTTTTTGTATAATTATATTTTTTCTTAGTTTATGTTTACACTTATGCACCAGTTTACGAAGTATATTTTTGTGTTTATTCAATTTTTGTTTATCCTGATCTTTAAGAGGTACCTTTCCTTGTAAAACGTTATGAATACATTCACAAATACAGTTTATTTCCTCCTCATCACATGTTTTAAGTAATGCTCTTTGATATTTTGGTTTAAGCGTATGCAAAGCGCTTAGCAAATGTTTATGCGTTGTGAGTCGACGATGCATCATTTAGAAATGATTTGAATTGTTTGATTCTTGGTGTATTTAAACTCTTTTGTGGGGACATAGACTGTGCAGTAACCATTAAATGGGAAGACATTTGATTTGATACGACAAAAATCATTGGTATTCTGTTTTAAATCTACCATTAAATATCCATGCGCTTCTAAAGTTGCATCTCTGTAGGCATCTTCAATGAATTTTGGGTTATCTGGCGATACTTGTCGTGCTAAATATCTTATTTGAGTTTTATCTCGAGGGTTTTTAAAATATATTATATAACTTGAGTTTAAAGAAATGTCTCTTTGACCTTTACCCTGATGAAATAAATTTTGTGTTAAATAAAATACACTTAGATTCCTGTGATGACTACCTTTTGTAAATATATCCACAATTCTTCCATCAGACTCTCTCATTAGATCATCAATAATAACAAGATGTGGGTTTTCGCCGTCAAACATATTAAGATTTGGAATTCCTTGATGATAGTTAACATTTGGTAAATTATATAAAGGTTGCATTTCATCAAAGCACCAGGTGATCTGATTAAAATCACAATTACATATTTCTTTAACTGATTTTATGAAATTTGTTACAAAATTTGATTTCCCGCATCCACTTGGTCCTGCCACAATAGCAGTAAACGGATGGATAAAATGAAACATTACACACGTCTAGAGTTCAAAGGGATGAAGTAAGAAATGAAAGTGTTGATGTATAAAAAATATTATTTATTGCTAAAATAATATAAAACAGGTAATAATAATTAATAAAAGACAGAATGACTAGTATACTATTTCTAACACAATTAGTACTTATCGGAATTTTACAATATTCTTAAATGTATGCTCACAGTTTTATCATTACTTACAAAACATTATTTACATTCGAATAATTATAACTCTAACACAATTAGTACTTATCAGAATTTTACAATCTTCTCAAATGTATGTTCACAGTTTTATAATTACTTACATTACATTATTTAGGTACATTCGAATAATTATAACTCTAACATAATTAGTACATTATAATTTTACAATCACCTCAACCTTAAATGTATACACACATATTAGCGTAATTTATAATGTCCCCAAGCTAATGTGTCAATATTATTATCTAAAATATATCTCTTTGTGTCATTATGCGATAAACAAATCTTATTTATTTTTTGTGTAAAAATTGTGTGTTTAATTGATTTAAATCTAAGCATACTACAATATTGAACATTTTTTTTAAATAGAGAAGACTTATAACTATTTATTGTCATCTTTTTAGTGATACATTTATTTACCCCTTTTGCTTTGGCTATAACCTTATTCTCTACATCAAAAGCGTACATTTTAGATCTCAAACCTACAAATTCTTTCATGATTTTTCCATTATTTTCATCTTTGAAAAACCCTAATTTCTTTTTATTTAATTTTGGATATTCAAAAATATTATTTGTATCATAATCTGACGTATCAAAGTATGATGACAGATCAGGTTTTATATCGATGTAAAAATCATCTGTAAATATATGATATATTAAACTATCCGTATCTGTATACAATAATTTGATTTTACTAAACTTTTTGATCATATAGTTATAATGAAAATCATACATTAACGTTTTTGAAATATCTAAAATACAAAACCCTAAATAAATTGGTTTGTTATATATTAACTTAGTCTTCCGCAACTGAACTGCAACTAGATCTTCCGAAAATATTGAAAGACTATGAAATTGTGGTTTAGCGATTAGATCTTGAGCACCTAAAGCTTTACCTCGGTTCTCCCAGTGTGTAACTAATTTTACGTTAACCCTTTTTTCAATATTCTCCATAGTCTTACCGAAGACTGAATTATTCATTAATTTATAAAAATCTTTTTCAAAATCTGTCATTGCTAACGTTCTAAATTTTGTATTTAGATCTATGTACTTTTTTAACCAGGGAAACTGTTTAAATTTTAAAACTCTATGAATTCTAGTTAATTTTACACCCATTTCTATGCACTGTTTTAAATTTCTGTAATGAATTACATATTTATATTTATTATTTAAATTTGGGACTAGTTTATTCTCATTAGTATTACCTACACAAATGTTTTCTGGACATAAAGGAAAGTCTGAATGTAAATCATGAAGTTCGTCAGGATATTCTAAATCAACTTCTAAAATGAAACCAAAGTCTGATGTTTCAGACACATTAAAATCTGTATTCGGATTTACCCATTCAAATCCACCAGTAGGAAGATATTGAGACATAGCCCAACCATATAAATTGTTAGCATCAAAATATGTGATATACGAATTTGGTTTCTCTGCATCATAATCCCCCATGTATTTATTATTAGCCCTAGCATAACGATTACTACATTGAGATACACCACCTCTGATACCTGACCTAATAAATGCAATTTTCTCATAATCTGTTAAAAGTTCTAATTCTATTTGTGTATATTTTAACATTGCATCCCAACTTAAACCTGGAGCTGTGTAATAATGGGCAGGATCTAAATCATATGTATTAATACATAGCTTTCGAAAGTTTTCAAATACATCGGATAAAAGTAAAACGTCTGTTTTTAAATACAAGTTTGAGTAATCTAGCATATTACAACAACCAAAGTGTTCCCAAACATCTTTAGCATGATTGTAATCTTCATTTGAAATATGGGAATCTGTGAGCGAGCTATAAAAACTATTTTGATCAGGGAGTGATGTTAGGTTTAAACTATCATAATTAGTCATAAATTCATATGGATAAACCCCTTTCCGTTTTAAACGAATGAAATCAACATCATTAGGGAAATTTCTACGTAATTCTTGAAATTGATCATTACCGAGATTTTTGGCTAATTGATCTAATTTACATGGTAAAAACTTAAAAGAATCTATGAATCTTAATATAACTTCATGTTTATTTATTTTAATTTTTTTGGAAAAGGATATATATTTTTCTTTATTTTGAGGAATAACTTCAACTTCACCATCACAAAATTTTAATGCGTGAACAATAAAATGAGCATCATAGTGACAAAGGTTGTGTAAAAATATTGGTATATGACGTGGTGTTCTGAACTTAGAGCTACATGATTCATGAGCAACACCTACAAAAGTACCAGTGTACCAATCAAAATCATAAAAAGGTTCTGCTAACTCTGTCTCACAAATATAACAAATGGTTGCGTTTGAAATTTGGTTTTTGTCTTCATTTGTTAATGGAACTGGACATTTTTGAAGTCTACTCTTTTGATTTACCTCTTTTAAATTTTTTGATAAACTTTCCATAAACACTTGTGTACAGTTGGGACCACTATATGTTACATATTTTGATAAATTATCATCATATGAACATTTTATATAATAACCAAAACTATACACTTCATGTTTCTGAATGTTATGTGTGAAAGGTTTGGATGGATCGTTAGAACATGATTCTATCGGGTTTAAAAAAGCTTCAAAATCAGCATAAACTACGAATGGTATCTTTAACTTTTTTTCATAACTATCAAATTTAATTTTATCATTTGAAATAGGTTGACCAAACCAATTCTTTTTTGAAGTTTCACTGTTTGGTAATTCTGTACAAATGTGGGTACAATCGTGTTGTTCGTGGTTATTTAACCTTTCCTGAGATGGAAAATGAAGTAGACATGCATTGCAAATGTACATGGCGTGACACTCTTTTGAAATTTGTTTACTAACTAGACGCGATAAATTTTTTATATAACAATAATGATTTTTTGAATCCCTAGAATAAAATAATAAATTGATATGTCTAGCTTTACGACACTTTGTTAAAAATAATGGACCTTCTATAGAATTACATCGTTTTTCTTGATTATATTCTAACCCAAAAACATTAATACTAATATCATTTAATTTCTCTACTTTTGCTATGTCAGAAATTTTAACAGGAAAGGAAACACCATCAAATTTAAGCTTATTTGTATGTTTAACGTACGATGATACTCGATCCGCATTTTTGTTTACGGGATATAACGCTGAGAGTAATGCCCATTTTAAACAACAATAATCTTCGTTTTTTACATTTACAACAGCCTTTTTTAATTTTATGTCATAGGGGAGATCTATGTAGGAAGTACCGCGTAGGGGGTTGAATTTATTTACATTCATGTCTATAGATTTTATGTTTTTTAGACTCCATCCACTATCTTTTTTTTCAAATGCACTAATTTTACTAGTAATTGTATCACTTAAAGATGAAACAAAAATAGTTAAGTCATCTCCTTGACAAATAATATAGTTAACTGTTTGAAAATCAAACGTATCATGAAGATCTTTAGTTTGTTGAACAAATTCAGCATGCAATATGAAATTTACTTTAAAAATTGTGTGTTGATGAATACACTCCTGTATTAAAAATAAAATATCATCTTTAATAGAATTAAAAAATAGTTCAGGAGTTTCAAAATTTAACAGTGGTTCTACTTTACTCTTGATTTTATAAGTTAAAATTCTGTTGCCAAAAGCAGATTCAATAATATTAACGTTTGATAAGGAATTATGTGAATTTAAAAGATTATTTTTGTGAACATTACTTTTAAAATGATTAGCTAAATACCTTTTCTTGATGAATATATGACATGTTAGACATTCTACTCGATCATCGTTACCGACACTGGTCCCTGCAGAGGTAGACGCTTCTTCTTCCATTCTTGGTATTTTGATGGTCTTGGGTTCTTCGCTACTCGTTCGCTTCATTCCTCTTCCATTTTGTAGTGGTTGACTGGAAAAATGTTTAAATTTATTAAAAAAACTAAACAAAACAATGTGTAAATTATGACCGAAATTTATGTTTATTTTACTTACTTAAACTGAGTTTCAACCATCACACAGTGATTATACAACTCATTATCATATGATGAATCGAACAGTTCACACTGGTCCATTTCATCACAAACTTTACACAGCTCCTGATTGAACTCGCTGTTGAATAGTTCCATATTCTCTTCTATGGGTGTGGAAAAGAAAGCACTGGTGCACACTTCAGTATCTAACAGTTCACGTTGTTCCATTTCATCACAAACTTTAGACATCTCCTGATTGAAATCACTGTTGAATAGTTCCATATTCTCTTCTATGGGTGTGGAAAAGAAAGCACTGGTGCACACTTCAGTATCTAACAGTTCACGTTGTTCCATTTCATCACAAACTTTAGACATCTCCTGATTGAAATCACTGTTGAATAGTTCCATATTCTCTTCTATGGGTGTGGAAAAGAAAGCACTGGTGCACACTTCACTGATGCTTTCCATATTTATAGTACAACAATTAACAAAAGATTAGAAAATCAATTAGTAAACTAAAGAGTACAAATCATTAATTTAAGTAAACAGAATCACATTCACAAATGATCAGCTAATGACTATTAAGTATTGTTAAAAAAATATTTTTTAACTTTTTCACTTTCTGCTATTGTCTTTGTAATATTGTATACGAGGCCGTTTGTGTTGTCGTAGATGCTATCCTTATTATTCTTTACATAATATTTAATCCTCGTGGTGGCATGTTTCCAATGATCAGTAGTTGGAATCTTGCATAGCTTCTTCATATCGTATATTTCAATTTTTATGAGATGCGTCGCTTGGTCCCCATCATCAGAATTAGTAGAAATGTATGATACACCATCTCTAGCGGCTCGTGCCGCGGTTGACGATAATAGTTTCTTCTTTTTTGTTATTGGTGCCACTTCAAAAAAATTATCAATCGGTTGCGATTTCCTTTTTCCGCCATCGCATTTGTTATTAATGACGATGTCATCACTCTCTTCTTCGTGTTGAGGGGAGAGTGGTGAGTAGTAATACTGTTTATAGGTATTTTCATTATCGTCTGCGAAGCTGAATGATTTCTGCAACAACACAGTTATCATGTTAATTAATATCAATTTGTTTACACTTAATCACACACACGCACACATTATAGGAAAAAAAAACAGCAGAAATAAAAGTAAATTTGTTAAAAGAATAAACACTTACCTCCATGAGTAATGATGCGTTGAAGTAACACAAACGAATTATTGGTAAGTATACGAGTATACAATCCACTGCGATCAAACGACCATAGACTGACTGTATGACTGTAAATGCTCGGTCTTAAATAGCACCACTAAGTTATTTCTAATCTAAAACAAATTCCTAAGTACAAAGAAACTGATAGTAACTTTATGAATCAACAAACTTATCTCACATTCCCTCGCTGCACAGATTCCATGATTCATATAAAATCATTACAAAAGAATACAATTTAACATTTTCAAATCATTATAATTGATCATTGTTATGTTATCCATTGAAAAGATTGGTACTGTAATAATCTACTAATAGTAGTAATATCATGGATACATTAGAAGTACAACAACATCTGAAAAAGATTCATCTCAGTCTAGAAAATAATGTTTATGCTGCTAATAGACTGCCCATGTATACCCATGTACCAACGTATGTAATATGCAATTTGGATACGGATGATAAACCAGGTTCACACTGGGTAGCTATACATATCGATGCGAATGGCATCGGGCAATATTTTGATTCATATGGGCGAGCACCTGTGCGATATCATCTAGAGTTTTTAAAAAGGAATTGTAAAAGATGGAACTGGAATGTCGATAGGATTCAGAATGATTTGACTTCAGTTTGTGGTGAATATTGCTTAATGTATTTGTTATATAAGTTTCAGGGATGTTCAATGCATAGTTTTACGAACATATTTACAGGGAACACACTGTACAACGATATTTTAGTGGATGAGATGTTCCGATCATATTTTATAAGTAATAATAAAATGTAGAAAAAAAAATATGAAACAAAATGAACGAAAGTGTTTTATTGATGATTCTGAATACCATAGCAGTTCATGAACAATAGAACTATACAATAACAGTCATATTCAGAGCGAACAATGAGTAATAGATAAGAACATCGATACCATCGTAATGAGGGTTCAAGGAAAGAGGAGAACAATGAAACGCTAATGAGAGTGCAATTAACAAAATTAACAAAGATCTGATTATTTAATTGATTTATATATCTCCGGAACCGTGAATCCTACACAAAAATGGACCTCAGAAACGTGATCAGAGCATGCCAAAACCTTTTTTTTTTTTTTTTTTTTTTTTTTTTTTTTTTTTTTTTTTTTTTTTAGGATCCATCGCTTCGTCATCCAAAAAATCAACCGTTGGAGGCCAGAAACTTGTGAGCCAGAACGGGTGATAACTATCTACTGTTTGGTGAAAGAATTTTTAAAATCGGTTCAGTAGATCCCGAGATTACCCCTTACAATTTAACAAACACACAAACTTTACTTCTTTATAATATTAGTATAGAAGTATAGATATAGAAACTCGTGGCTATTTCTACAGTTTTTGAAGTGAAACTTCTTTAGGCGCATGAGGGTAAAATTTTTACAGATGAAACGTCACGCCGGTATGCAACGGAAGTGTCGGAAAAGAGAGAGAGAGTGATCGAGACCGATTGAGAGAGAGTAAGACAGGGCGAACGTAGCATGAGCAACTAGCCGTGGAGTGAGAGTAGGGAGCAAGCGAGTGAGAAAGATTGAGAGAAAAAGTGAGACAGAGCGAACGTCGTATCACGCATAGTGCTATGGAGTGTGAGGTGGGAGAGAGCTATAGTGAGAAAGATTGAACAAGAGAGAGAGAGAATACGGGATATCGAGAAAGAATACACGCCCTATGGTTGTGTATTCGTTTACTAGTTAATTATTAGATGGCATTTCTGTCGCATAGCGTAATATTTACAATATCATTAGGCACTTCTACAGTGAATAAACAGTAAGTGAATTTTATAAATAAAAACTTTGTGAAAAACTTTGTGAAAAAACTTTGTGAATAAATTTGTAAGTTGTCCTGTATCAAGCAATTATTCGAAGTAAGTAATATATTTGTTATCTTTTTGTTTATTTACAATTTTTTATGATAATTGGTTTGAAGGTTAGGTAGTTTTAATATTTACAAATAACATGTGGTATTTCAACTTGCCACTCGTCATTTGATAATTTAATAAATCATTTACCATAAAATAAAAATATTTCATAAATTCGCTTTTCTAAATTTTGAATTCAAAAACAAAACTTAATTAATAATTTCTAATATTGACAAAAAACACGTGGCATTTTTATTTACAATTCGTCATTTGAGATTTCAATAAATCATTGTGCATAAAATACTAATAACAATATTTCATAAATTCTTTTGACGAAATTTTAATTTAAAAATTGGAATTTCTAGAGTTATCATTAATTTACAAAAATTTTGTATATATTTAAATTGGATTAGGTATTTTTAATATTTACAAAAAATCACGAGGAATTTTAATTTAATATTCAACATCTGAGATTTGACTATATTATTTTTCAAACAATATAAAATAAATTTATTTTAATAATTCTCTTTAATTATTTTTATTATTAAATATTAATTTCAAATAAGTTTTCATTTTCAGATTGCAATGCCAAAAAGAAGTTTCACTTCTGACATGTGTACTTTGTACGCACGCATGTTTTTTTTTTTTAACTTTGTTATTACTTAAACCGACAAAGTACTATATTATTTTGCATTCATTTAGACGTACTTGAATAAATAAACATACATAATACACATTGTGTCATTTCCTCGTAAAATAACTACTTAAAAAGCGCGCCCCAATTCGATGAATAAATATTACGTGGTGGAGAGAAACCTGTGAAATGACACAGCAATACGACATTTCCGTTTTACATAACCCATGGTGAATCAGTACTTTAAACGGCCTTGGTATATAAAAAGCCCAAAAGTACCAAGTTAGGCCTTTGGTCCCGACCATCATAGATACTTCAGTGATTAAAAAACTACTGAAATTTTTTACATTTCAGTTAGCTCCTCCCAATGACAATATATTTTTTTAAGAAATTGTATCATTCTCTGCTAAACTAATATAAATTTTGCATTGGCATTGTATTGGAATAAAAATTAATTGAAAAATAAGGGCATAGATCTTCTTAAATTATATCTAACAACCAGATCTATAAATGAGCTTTAAAAAAAAACAATCAAAATCAGTATATCCGTTTGCGACCTATGCCACGGACAGATACACTCATCTATACTTTTAGATTTATTATTAAGCTAAAGAGCTTATTGTTTGAACGCGCTTACCTCTGAAACTACCAGTCGGAATTGAAAAAAATAATTTGCTTTTGATAGCCCAATTCTCGAAGAAGGTTATAGGCTGTTTAAAATCACGTTACTTGCCCTGGGAGAATAGCAAGGCATATGAAACCGCGGGCAGAACTAGTAAAAAAAAACCCCTATTTTGATTGGGAGTTATTAAAAAACTCTCGCCGTGGCCCGTCGCTTAAACATTATTTATAACTAGCTGTCCCCCGCGACTTTGTTCGCGTGTTTTAGTTTCAACGGTTTTCAATTTTTGCAACATTTTTTCATTTATGCTCCGCTCCTATTGGTCGTAGCGTGATGTTATATAGCCTATAGCCTTCCTCAATAAACGGACTATCCAATACAAAAAGAATTTTTCAAATCGGACCAGTAGTTCCTGTGATTAGCGCGTTCAAACAAATAAACAAACAAACAAACAAACTCTTCAGCTTTATAATATTAGTATAGATAATAGTTACGTAAATATAACCCCTCGTCCCTAGATCAGGCTGGCCCGTGCCGGCCAAACTAGCAATAAAAATATGTCCCTAAATAGTAAAAACTTAGACTCAGCCCTCCCTTGCTGTTTTTGCCTTTTTGAGATTGTTAGCAACGCACTAACTCGAGGTCCGAACCCCACTGGGGGTGCCCTTAGTGAACGTTGCTGACGTAGTTAGTTTTTCTATCGCTCTGGCTAGACGCCTTTAAGGTTCTTGCCAAAAGTCCGGTGAAGCAGTCAAAGCCTGCGCTCAGGCTAACTGTGTAGATCTCTACAAATATATATATACTAATATGACCCGTGCCCACTTCGTTGGGCATTATGTTAATAATACTTTTTTAGTACATATGACCTAACGATTTAAATTATTTTATTAATATTAAAAATTAGATTATCTATAGGTACTTATATTAAAAAACTACTTTTTGTAACTTAAATGTAAAAGTTAGACATATGCTGTCGTTGACTTTTTTGTAGGCATTTTCAAGCTCCACATCTTTTCTCTAGAACTCAAAAATATATCTTTCATACTTAAGGCAGCGTTCGTAAGAAACGCTTTCATTCGACCGTTTTTTCTCCGATTCACTTTGCAAAACGGACTACCACGTAAAAGCCTTTTAATTTTTCGGTTTTTTATATAACCTATGACATTCAGCAATAATGTGGCTTTCTATTGGTGAAAGAATTTTTAAAATCGGTTCAGTATATCCCGAGATTACCCCTTACAATTTAACAAACACACAAACTTTACTTCTTTATAATATTAGTATTAGTATAAGTATATAGAAGTATAGATATAAGAAGTTTAATAATAATAATTAAAAACTCCTGAACATTTATACAACCAACATATTTTAAGCCCCACCTAATTAAATGCTAGTTTCTTTTACAAGAGATCATTGCCTGCAAACTTTTATGAACCTGTATTAAAGGTGCGCCAGAGAATTGGGCAGATATTACGCAACTACAGAAAGTAAGTAATTGGGAACTGGTTTGTTCATACTTAGGTTGCGCTGGGAGATGTGACGTTTGCGGTTGTATGTTATATACTCAATGATTGGAAAGCGAAAGTCTGTGTGATCTTTAGAGTATACCTATACATAGACATAGTGCGCGCATCGCTAGTAGCCCGTTGTGCTGCGCGTAAGCTAATTTTCAGCTGCACGATGCTTTCGTACTCAAAGGGTAAAACGGGACCCTCTTACTAAGACTCCGCTGTCCGTCTGTCTGTCCGTCCGTCCGTCCGTCTGTCCGTCCGTCCGTCCGTCCGTCTGTCCGTCCGTCTGTCCGTCTGTCCGTCCGTCCGTCTATCCGTCTATCCGTCAGTCTTTCCGTCCGACTGTCTATCCGTCTGTCTGTCTGTCTGTCCGTCCGTCCGACCGTCCGTCTGTCCGTCTGTATACTATCAAACGACATTAATCCACCATATTGAAATGAGTTTATTTACAAATACATAAAAAACACTACCGCTGATTTAGGTGATTTTTTGTGCGACGACAGACGTTTATGCGAAAATATAATATGATTCAGATATTATTAGGTTTTGAGATAGTTTTAATAAAACGGCGCGCTCTGTTTCGACATTAATTTTAAGATGATACTAGTGCCTACAGTTCATACTCGATATGCGCCTAAAGTAACAAAGGTTAGGATTATAAATTTTATTGAAAATCGCAATGTTTAAAACGGTTTTATATACAATTAGCTGTTTCCCGCGGCATCCATTATATTTCATTTAGCTAAGATATCGCATAATAAATACACATAATTTTATCAATATATTGCCAGTTCAATAAAAAATCTGTTTTACTTCCATATCGATATCACTTTCACACGATTTTTTTTTAGTAGTTTACTGGGTTTTGGATATACGTATAATAGTCTTGCATCACGCGAAAAGTCTATGAAATGTTATAGGAACTTAAAATGTTATATCGTTATAACTGTCACAGTTCAGACATCAATTCTTACTAATATTACAAATGCGAAAGTAACTCTGTCTGTCTATCGCGCTTTCACGCCAAAACTACTGAACCGATTTACATGAAATTTGGCACACAGTTAGTCTAGAGCCTGAGAAAAGACATAGGCTTCTTTTTGCCGCGATAACCGACTTCCACGCGGGCGGAGCCGCAGAAAACAGCTAGTTATTATATATTTCTTTATCTAACACATACACTTTATTTTAAAAATGTAATAATGTAATGTAAAAATCTAAGGAGCAATATGTACCTTATAACTAGTAGCTATCTAGAAGATATTATCGTAAATGTTACCCACCCCCTTTTTTATATGTAACGGTGTACTCATAAAGTAATATACAAAACGTAACTCTCTCTTTCGATCTTCACTAACTTATATCTCCCTCTCAACTTCCGTTCGCCTCGTCCGATCACACTTTTCATAACGCTCTCGTCACGCATTCACCAGCTTACTGATTGC
This sequence comes from Diachrysia chrysitis, assembly GCA_932294365.1. Classification (NCBI taxonomy): domain Eukaryota; kingdom Metazoa; phylum Arthropoda; class Insecta; order Lepidoptera; family Noctuidae; genus Diachrysia; species Diachrysia chrysitis. Next base: position 5,307,672 of record OW028671.1, read on the forward strand.
TCCCGAAGTCGAGCGTGCGTAAAGAAGTTTTACCTCAATAATATTAATAACGTTAATTTCAGACTAGCTGTTTCCTGCGGCTCCACCTGCCCGGATGTCCTTTCTCAGGCTCTAAACTATCTGTGTACCAAATTTCATTTAAATCGGTTGTATATAGTAGTTTTGAATTGAAAGCGCGACGAACAGACAGACAGACAGAGTTACTTTCGCATTTATAATATTAGTAAGAATTGTAAAAGTTGAACACGTTTCTGCAATTTTTTTTTTCTTTTTTTTATAGCATAACATAAATATGTTTTACTTAAGATCATTATTCGTCTTTCACTTATCTCGTCACTTTAAGTGGGGTGTGATGAGCGCAGGAGCGTAATGTATTGGTTTTACTTTAATGTAATCTACTACGTCATTAATTCTTAAGTATTTTGGAAGAAATACTTAGAAAAATGCCCAGCTGAATATTCTCAAGTAATGTCGTGTTTGGCTTCCAGTCTCACCGACAGCTGAACACCAGTGGCTTTACTTTCCAATTTAATTTTAATTCTAAAACAATGCCAATGCAAAATTTATATTGTTTAGCAGGCAGGAGATTCAGTTTAAAAAAATGCTGTCAATGGAAGGAACTGACTGGAATCTAAACATAGAGAGTATTTTTTTGTACTGTGTGCCTGTTAAATCTATACTTACTAATATATTAAGCTGAAGAGTTTGTTTGTTTGTTTGAACGCGCTAATCTCAGGAACTACTGGTCCGATTTGAAATATTCGTTCAGTGTTGGATAGCCCATTTATTGAGGAAGGCTATAAGCTGTATAACATTGCGCTGCGACCAAAAGGAGCGGAGTATAAGTGAAAAATGTTGCAAATATGCTTGTATATATTACATGCCGTTGGCGGGGGACAGCTAGTTATATTAATAAACCACAGATATGGTTTTTAGGGTTTCCATGTTAGTGACAGAAAATTGCATTACTTTTGTCGCACTCAGAAACATTAATGGTTACTTAAGGGATTTCTTACTATCCATTACATTTCATTTGACGGCCTGTTGGTCTAGTGGTTAGTGACCCTGACTGCTAAACTGGAGGTCGTGTATTCGATTCCCACGCAGGACCAATCTTTGTGTGATGAGCACGATCTTTTGTTCTGTGTCTGGATGTAATTTATCTATAATATGTATGTATTTAGAAATATTTAAGTATGTGTACCAGTTTTCTGGTTACCATAATACAGGCTCTGCCTAGTTTGGGATCAAGATGGCCGTGTGTGAGTTGTCCCAAGATATCTGTCCCATGATACACAACTCTGACTTCTGACAGTTGACTTACTTAAAATTAATACTAAGGAATCCCTTAAGTAACCATTACTGTCTCTGAGTACGGCACAAAGAGACAGCATTATACAAATAATTAGGGGCGACTTAATTGAATATTAAGGCTCCTACACCGTTTAAATTAAGTCTGATTTCGTGTGGTCTGCAGTGCATTTTATTCACAAAAAAATATAACCTCAATTCTCTAACAAAAATAACTGAAAAACAGTATTTCTCGCATGCGCAATCATAACACTTTTACTTACAAAGTAAGGCAGACGGATAAATATTATTATTCACAAGATAGCCGCCATTATTCACGCTACGACCAACATGTATTTATAATAAGATATTTTGTTACAATCTTTGTAAACGCCATAATAATAACACAGTAAACAGTTGTTTTATGTCTTACAATAAAATATGTAACTTAAAGAGCGGTTTGAATTAAATAGAAGGCTAATGACCATTATTTGTCAACTGTCAATTGAAAAAAAAAAAGTAATTTTACTTTTAATATTTTAGGTTTTTTTTTGTTATACCAGCAAGTAGGTTTTAGTATTAGAGAATTAGATGAGTTTATTAATTAACAAACATTAAATTAAATCTGTTTTGAAAGCTTTTTAGCAAATTATTGCTTCGACTATGTACCTACTAAGCATGGACTTTTTATGCATTAATACGAAATCTAAAAAGCCGTGATATTTAAAATTTGTGTGAAATAGTATTTCTTTGAATAATACTTATAATTGTGTAGATAAACATTTAGTAGTAGTTTAAAAAAGGCACTAAGTAGATACCTAATCCTTTGTTTGTGTGAATATTATTTCTATTATTTCTAAATACAAATGCCTGTTTAAATGAAGTTAGTACCTACCTATTTCATTTTTAATCTTCTTTTTTTTAGTTTTAATAACTGTTTTTTTTTAATATAATTCTCTTCAACTTAACAAACAAATTCTGCTACTAAATACATTTGTACCAAAGCCTTAAATATTGTTTAACCCCAAAAAAAATCGTTCACATTAAAATATTTGCAAAATATTATGTTCCTGCGTTGCATAAACGTTTTTAAAAAATATCTCTAAAGTCAATTTGACTATTAATCTTAAAATTATGCATTATTTAATGAATTTTCTAAACTAATATTAGAGCTTACGCTAGCCTCTTGGTAAACTCTTATGTAGTAACCAAACATTGCATTTACAACTTTAACGTGTAGAAATAAGGTTGTATTTCGTTTGTTGTTATCTGAAGACGCCTGGGAGGCATAGTGACTCGTTGCTTATAGGAAATGGCACCCCACTTTCTTCACAAGATGTCTCGTGAACTCAGTTCCAATCCTTCATTCATTAAAACAACACGTGCCTACAAAATAAAATAAAAGTAAAATAAAAAAAAATCGGTGGCCGAATAACCGATTACTTAAGTGTCAAAAATAATGAATTAAAAAGTTTTTAAAAACTTTTCGCGCGGAATGCAGTGACAGTTGTGTTTTATTTTCGGAGTGATTCTTTTTTATTGTTAGTGATTTTGGATATTTATTTATTTAAGTTTTCTGTTTAAATACGGAAAAATGGTAAGTCGTTATTTTATTATTAAAACAAAATAATTTAATTACTTGTTTTATAATAACAATATAATTTGACACTTAATTTCCAAAATGTCGTATTAAAGTTTAAAAAAGTTACGAATGTTCGCCATTGCATACAAATTTTTGCCTCTCATTTTTATAAATAATGTATGAAGCTTATGTAGCTATTAATTATAAAGTTAATTGTTATTTGAAAGCGCCATATTTTTTATTACTATCAATTATATACGTTTGTATTATATTAAAGTTTAACAATTAAATACTTAGATAATTTTATGGTTAGAATGACTGGGTTTATTTGTGTAATTTGAGTTTTATGAAATTCCATGTAGGTACATTAATATTTATTACGAAAGCCAAAAAGACTGAAAATATTACTCAAAATGATCCAAAAATAAGTCACAGATTGAAATAGGGCGCCATTTTATTTAATGTCTGTTTAAAGCAGTGGCTGCGACCGCATTTACATTTATTTTTCAACATAAAACTCGAAAAAAACACTCTACAACAACTATGCTTTCCAAAAATAATTTTCGAAATCGGACGAGTAATTTCGAAGATTACCTCTTACATTTAAACATATAAACTTAACCTCGATAAAATATTAGTAAATATAATATAAATAATACAATTTCAATGTCACGACAAATATTTACAAAAACCATGTGAGAATCTCATTAAATTACAATTTTTACGTCGTTTGACACTTTCACCCGCCATTAGCATATATTTGCATGCCATAGACAAACAGAATCATCTTACGAGCATAGACAAGACTCTCTATTACCAAAGAAAGTGATTCTACACGGTTCTTCAGTTGTCGTTAAAAGCTTGAAAACTATTGTATTTAAGCTAAAGAGAAACTACGTAAGAGTGTGTTAAAATGGTTAAATTTTACTAGTGAAATACCGTTTATAATTGAAAAATAATACCTCTGAAATCGCTAACCCGAAACTGAGCAATCGTTGTTTTCAGTGCTCTTTCTCTATTTGAGAAGAGGCCTGTACCCAGCTGTGGGCATAAAGTAATACCGGCCTATAAAAATGTCCCACTGCTGGGCACAGGCCTCTTCTCATTTAGTGAAGGTACGAGCATTGATCACCACGCTTGCTCATTGCGGGCGATTTCAGATTCCAATTTTTGCAATCCAAGTTTCCTCACGATGTTTTCCTTCACCGATTATATCAATGATGTCTTAAAATAATTAAAAAAGTTTATACATCTTTGATAAAGTCGGGTTGGTACTTGCCTGTTATAGGTGCAAACCTGTAACCTTGTGCATTGAAATCCATTCATTTAACTGCTGGACTGCCAAGACATATGTAGGATAGAAATACAAACCGATGTTCCTTATACCTTTAAAACCAAATTTTAATTTGATATTTCGACAGACCACTGTCATGTTGGCCTAGTGGTTCAATGAACGGATTTGTGTGCATAAGGTTGTAGGCTCGAACCCACTACAGGCTAAGTTATATGTACTTTCTTAATTATTCTAAGACATCATTGACAATCGGTTAAAGAAAAAAGCGGTGAGGAAACCTGGTTCCAAAAATTGGAATCTGAAGTCGCCCGCAATAAGCAAGCGTGGTGATCAATGCTCGTTTCTTCTCTATATGAGAAGAGGCCTGTGCCCAGCAGTGGGACATAAATATAGGCTGGTATTATATTACGACAGAGTTGTCACCCGACTACAAATTTGATCGATCAAACTATGCTTTTTAATTAGTTTTATTAAGAATTAACTTATTTAAAACAAAACGGTTTACTCACGTATATTCTAGGGATCGCCCGACGCGGCGGCGGTGGTGTCGCGAGTCAAACGCTTGACACCACCGCCGCCGCGTCAGCTCATGATTAGGGACTCCTATTGAGTCTGAAACTATCCCGAGAATGTACGTGAGTAAACCGTTTTGTTTTAAATAATTATGAATACCTCCTCACGAAAGTTATACAAGAATTAACTTGATAATGACGTGCAGTAATTAATATGACTGTTTTGCACTAAAACAAAACAGGTATTATATGTTGGAGAAAACACAGCAATGTGATGAAGAAGCAGTCCTTATGATTCTGTAAGTATTCGAGAATATCACGCCAAATCAGTAGGGATAATGAGAATACCTTCCATTTAGGTCACCAGAGGGCAGAAATACTTTGCCGCCAATATCGCTGTCAAGCTTCATTGCAGTCTTCATCATCAGCAAGAACCTAGGTACATTGCTGTGTTTTCTCCAACATATAATACCTGTTTTGTTTTAGTGCAAAACAGTCATATTATATGTATTCGAAAACACAGCAATGTGATGAAGACCTGTTTGATATCTGCTGGTGATCACAAATAGTAAACACAAGAATGCAATGTGAATGCCTGTTAACATAAAAAAATTAAACTTCTATAATGTAAGTTTAACTTAATAAATTCAAAAGGAAGAAGCGTAGAACTTAATCAGAGGAATAAAATAAATTAACTTTGACCAAATTCTCCAACAAAATTCACAAATTCAATAATACTTATTATAATCTTATTATTGACTAAATTATTTATTACATATTTTCAAATCAAAAATATATTTCCTAATATCAATTAATTACAACTAGTCTTTGTTGGTACTATTCCATAAATTACATTAACAATGAATATATCAATGTAAACAACCAATAAAAATATTGGTAAGCAAATAAAAATAATTAATTATCTCTTCTGTAACATGAAGCCAAGCTATAATAATACTACAATTACATAGTACAAATTAAGATCAAACTAAAAGTAGTATTGAGATCACAATAAATTTCTTCTGCAACGTAAAGACAAGCTATAATATGTATAATTATTATACATTTTGTAGATCAAACTCTAATATATTATTTAACCACTAGTCTTAAGATTAAATATGCACATATATGTACTTTAAACATTGTTGTAAAATATATTCTTTTAATTATAACTAGTATTTTTAAATTATATTAAGTAATTAAAAAGTATTGTACAAGCTTAAAGAAGTGTCCTCATGGAGAGACCACTTTGATATGGTATTTTGAAAAAGTTTTTATATTTTTCCAATCTCCTCTATTTAATACCTCCTATACAGGTTTATTAATCCAGCCAAACTCGAGAAGCCACAGCTGACCTTCTACTGTCTGGACAGGTATAATTTTTGACCAATATCAAGGTTAACATAGTAAAACTGCAATCATTGTTTTAGATGCAGGTTTGACTATCCTTATTACCTTGTTTGTCTGGCCTGAATAAACTTCTTTAAATGTGTTAACGGACAAATCCTGTCCTCCCAATGTTTTATAAGGTGTCCACCTGACTATCTGTAAGTCACTTTGTTGGTCTTTGACCCTACTTCTGGCCAGAATGTCACAGTGACCTCAGTTTGAACAAACACCTGCTCATTAAAGTCCAGGAGGGTAAGGTCGTGGAGTTCACCAATAGCAATAAATAATTAATGATGTTAATCTACTTTGGTCAAATCATAAGATATCTTAATAAAAACATAATTTTAACCAGGTAAAACAAAACCTTTACATCTCACAATGGCAGTTCACTTGGGTGCGGTTTATTAAGAGAGACAGGTTTTAAAACTTGTATAAAAGATCTTTGATTGATATCCTACTTTTGCTGCACAGTCTGTAAAGTGGTTGATTTATGTAGCAGCCCTATACACTAACCTAATATGTTAATAAAAATTGACCAAGAATCTAGCTACAGCCTTACCCTCTGGGTTCTTCCTATTAATAATATGTAACTTAAACCAATGTTACTACTTTTTATTGCAACACTACAAGTGCTCAAAGTAGAGGGACAATAGCTTCCCTTTTTATCAACTGCTGTCCATCCGCTGGTCAGTCAGCTACTTTATCCTCCCAACCCCAACTTGCCAAGCTTGTAACACTAGCTTGCTGTAGTAACACTGGCTTATTTACTATGCTGTGTTGTTGGGGGCTTGACTCTAGTTTGTCCAGTCCCCATGGACCTCTTGAGGTTCTCCATCTGTAGAGAAACCAGAAGCACTGGGTCTAGTGTGGCATTACCACATGAAATGTCCCCCTTGCTGTGTTCAGATAGGATAGGACCCTTGCCTTGGGTTTGGAGGTGAGAATATCCACACCACACGATATTCCCATTTTTTGGGGAAGACGTCGTAGAATAGCGCTGAGCTATCCTTGAGCTCCGTAACTTCTAACGACGGCCATGTCTTTTTGTTGCTAAGAGGTCTTACTCGGGACTACCCCACCGTCTGAATACAGCCTCCGTGGCTGGTGGTAGTAGCAGACACTCAGGACCTGATCTCTCCCTCGAGAGACAGTCGGCAATGACGTTCGGGTTTCCTAGCAAGTGGAAAGCAACCAGAGTTATGTTGAGCTGACAAGTTAATTCCAGCAACCTGGTTGTAGTCCCAGTTATTTCAATCAATAAGTAACTCCTTGATTCTAAACATAATATATAGAATATTCTGTTTCTATACAACCAAGGTTCTGCCTGATTACTCAGAATGTTGGTTTTTCTTAGCCTCGCTCTCTGCAATCTGATGACGGCCAAAAAGCTGCATGAGATGTTTGCAGGGTACCAAATCTTCTGGTTTGTTGCCCATTTCCCTGACAAGTACTGGCTATTGAAATGAGTTTTCCAGCCCGCATCCGCTGCGTCTGTTGTTAGGAAGTGTGTCATTTCCTTTTTGTGTAGCGGGGTTGAACTGCCTTATGTTGCATTCCACCACCGCCGCAAGTCCTCTCTTACACTGGGACAACAAACTCTTCTGACCTCTCTGGGTAAACTTTCTCAGAAAGAGTTGTGCCTTGCAACAGTGTAGCCGGCCTTGAGGGACAGCATAGTTGGCAGCATGCCCAACACGCTCTGAAGCTCTCTTAAAGAGCAGCTGTTTCGGCTCAAAGTCTTTGTTAGAAAGTGCTTTATTCTCAGAACCCTCTGAGTGGCCAAGGCTACTGCTTAGATCTGGGTGTCTCAATTCAACCCTAGGTACACAAGATTTTGCGTGGGCTCAGTCACCGATCTCTTGTAATTTACATGCCAACCCAGAAATTCCAAAGTGGCCAGCGTTTCCGCAACCTGTGCCAATAGCTTGGATCTGTCCTAGCATGCCAAGTAGTTGTTGTCTAGGTACACTAAAAGGTGTAATCCTCGCTTATGGAGGACTTCGGCTACCCAGTTTGATACTGCCGCAATGTGCGTGGTGCCAAAGCCAGACTGAAGGGTAAGGTTGTTCATAGTAGGATTTCCCCATTGTAACAAACCCTTAAAAACCATCAATGAATCTCCGCGATACACAGATGGAAATCAACCTGATGAAGATTGATATTCAATAACTAATCATCCGCCTGAAAGTAGTTGACTACATATACCTGCCATATTAATTATATAATTAGGCAAAAGTGTTTCGTCACTACAAATGTATTCAGGGTGTTGATTTCGAAAAAATTTGGTGTAAGCACCCAGCTCTTTTCATCATTGAAAACTTTTGTGAAAAGAAACACGGTAACGGTCCTATATATATATTTATTAGGGCTCCAAAACCCCTTAGCTCTTTAACTCCCTGACTATATGGGCCATCTATGGAGAACTTTGGTGGCTAGAAATTTCAAACAAAATTTTGGTTGTATATTTATAACACAAGTGTCTTTTTGCAACATTAGTAATAATTTGCATTTATAGTAGTAAATAAACTTGCTAGCCCTAAATTAGGACCATCTCTGTACTTTGAATTTCGGACAGTACTGTTTATTCAGATAGTACTGTAATCTGAACCCCTGCGGGTCAATCCTCTTTAGACTTGGAGTTGTACCTATTTTTGTAGGTATAATGATGACCAAAGGGCACTGACTGACTTTATTAACAGAATTTTAAACTTTCTATCCTTTTTTCTTAACTTTGTTTTTATTATTAAACATTTTATTTTGATATAAATGATCACAAATCTGTTGGAGTGTTTAACAAATGAGATCCACCAAGAGCTTGAATAACAGGCTGTAAAGGCTCTCACCTGAATTAAAACTCAATACTTGATTAAATATTTTTAATTTTGTCTAGGATGTAAAGGTTTTTTTTTTTTTTTTTTTTTTTTTTTTTTTTTTTTTTTTTTTTTTTTTTTTTTTTTTTATAAAAGCAAAAGGTTTAGCACTACCCCAATGGTCAAGATTGTAGGCAGGCTCTTACCTAATGTCTTTGTTCTAAAACTTTCTTTGTCTCTCTAGTTACAAGTAACTCAGTAGACGCTAAATAAACTTTGTTTTGTTAAATTAACGCAACTCATAATACCCTCCTTAATTAAAATCTTGGAGTTGCTAAGCAGCTCTGAGGAGCTGTTCGCTCTTCTTTGCCTGAGTGGCAAACCTTGTAAATTATATAGTTGTTAAAAATCTTTCATATAGCACTAGTTGGGGAATTATTCATTCAATAATATCCATGCTCAAAGAGCCTAATTCAAGTAAAATGCATTCAGGCTGAATAAGCATTGTTATACACGAATCAAAAACCTTAACAATTTGCGAGTTAAAGTTTGTAGTAGTACTAGAGATACCATATTTAATACAGTATCACGATTTTTTGTCAACACTATTAGCAAACAAGATTATGGTTCAAATAATTTGATGTAGACGACCCTTAAGACATTAACGTAGCAAATCGAGGGTCAAGTCAGTACGAACATAATTTTTGTACTTACGGTTTTGCACCGATGCCCGAAAACGATCTTAAGCAATGAAGATCAATGAAGAAAGCCTTCCTCGAACCCCGAGGACGAGGAAGAACTTGAATTCGAAGCTCCAAAGCTTCAAACCGATAATTGTTAACCATCCGGAGCAATTATACCGGCACACTCACCGTTTTCACAAATTTTATTTTCGCGCTCCATTTTTTTCGTCACTTTGAAAGAATCACAAGAATGCAATGAAGCTTGACAGCGATATTGGCGGCAAAGTATTTCTGCCCTCTGGTGACCTAAATGGAAGGTATTCTCATTATCCCTACTGATTTGGCGTGATATTCTCGAATACTTACAGAATCATAAGGACTGCTTCTTCATCACATTGCTGTGTTTTCGAATACATATAATCTGGTGTTTAATTAACTGAGTTCCTATTTCCTGCCTTTCTAAGCTCTTAAAGATCTTTTTCACTCGAGTGCGATTAACTATTTTCCGTAATAGATGGAGCAGACGTAGCAAGTCAATGCACTAACTTTAATTTCCGAGATTGTGGTTTTAAGATTTTTATCTGTGAGTTCAAAGACAGAGGGAGTCTTTTCAAGTATTTTTTTTTTATTATTTTATAAATGGCTGACCATGTATTGTCGTCAAAACTTAATGCGTATGCAGGGGGTTTTTTTTTGGAAGAGATTTACGCAGGTATGCTAAGCGCAGGCTTTGACTGCTTCACCGGACTTTTAGCGAGAACCTTAAAGGCCTCCAGCCAGAGCAATAAAAAAACTAACTACGTCAGCAACGTTCACTAAGGCACTAGGCACCCCCTGTGGGGTTCGGACCTCGAATTAGTGCGTTGCTAACAATCTTAATAAGGCAAAAACAGCAAGGGAGGGCTGGATCTAAGTTTTTATTATTTAAGGACAAATTTTTATTGCTAGTTTGACTGGCTCGGGCCAGCTTGATCTAGGGACGGGGACGGGGGGTGCGTATGCATCCAAAATTTCGGATTAAATGATAAAATTCGGGAATTGAGAAGAGGGTCAAATATAACTTAATTTTTTACGTGTTCTTTAGGAGCGATGGGAATCTTCTTCATAGCTTGTCGATCAATGGCAGTAGTATTTTATTTCTAGACCAGTGAGCTTCACTGACAGCATTATCTGTAGCGTCTAGGTCCTCGCGTGTACAATTTGGACGCGCTGGACAGCTCATCAAGTGAGCCACGGTTTACGGATACCGCACTCACAAGGCTCGTGTGTGCTGTAAACCCACTCGCACATATTTTCTCTACACCGGCCGACTTAAACTGGAGTATCATAGACATCCAAGCCGGCCATGGTGAGCTGCTAGTGAAGAAGTGTAGTTAGGTGTCTCTCCTGTCTGAGTAGAAGCTTGGTCTTTGGATCATCACCACTCAGAGGCAGTACCTACGTCTCTTATTGAAACTATGCCGACTTTTATCCTCTGCGGTACCAGAACGTACGGTGAACTGGGTGTCTTTATTTTTATCTAGAGCATAATATTTGCTTGTATAGTTTTCTACAGATCGCAGACCAAACAAAAAAAATTGTTTAAGTATATTTTTTTTATTCACTTTTACTTAATAATATTTATACCGTAAAAAGCACGTTATAAATTGGATCCGTATGTATTTAATATAATTGTGATTGTACACTATTTGTAAGCATAATGATAGTCAGTCTGTGACATCGTAGATCCCAAACGAATGGACCGATTTTAATGTGGTTATTTCTGTTCCAAAGCTCATGTGATCGAGATGGTTACTAACTATCATTTATGAAGATCTGATCAATCAATTCGTCAGGGGCTTTAGGGTCCATAATAGTGATAAATAGACATTTAAGCTCATCTTAAAGTTAAGTAGTGTTTGGGTATATAACCGTATTAGCTCTAAATGTGCCAATGGAATGAAATACCACTTTGCAGAATTGGTTGATAGAGGAAAGCTTTTATTCTATTAATGATTTTTTAAAGAAAAGTTCCTGTCGTTATTGTCATTTCAAATAACATTATGTTAGTCATGCCTCTTTATTCAAATAGTTAATGTATTTTTATATTAGCATTTTAGTTTTCCTTTGGTCAATGATGATCTCTTTTTAGCTCTAGTCGGTATGGTTTACAAAATAGCTATAAGTATATAGATAGTAAGTAAAAATAAACATGTTAACTAGAGTATAACTTTATTGTAAACTAGCTGTCCCCCGCGACTGTGTTCGCGTGTTTTTGTTTCAAAGGTTTTTCATTTTTGCAACATTTTTCATTTATGCTCCGCTCCTATTGCTCGTAGCGTGATGTTATATAGCCTATAGCCTTCCTCAATAAACGGACTATCCAATACAAAAAGAATTTTTCAATTCGAACCAGTAGTTCCTGAGATTAGCGCGTTCAAACAAACAAACAAACAAACTCTTCAGCTTTATAATATTAGTATAGATTTGCACACCTTCAATAGGTGAAATATGTTGTGACCAAATTTTACTTTGTAACACCTTATGTACCACATTTTAAGCAAATATTACATTATTATTATTAAAACCTTCGTTGACCGTCCGTCCGTATGTCAGCGAGCTGTATCTCATGACCCGTATTATTAGGTAGAGAGTTGAATTTTCACAGGCTGTATATTTCTATTTCCACTATAACAACAAATAATAAATACTACATTGTTATATCTTGGGCAATAGTACGGAACCATTTGAGTGCGAGTCCAATTCACACTTAACCGGCATTTTACGTGTTAATACAACGATGTTTTAGTCATTTACTCTCGAGAAAGCCTATGTCCAAATCGATTACGCTACCATCATTCGAATATCCGATTATAATCGATATAAACATCGATTTACTATCAAATCGGTAGTTATTAGAAATGCTCGTGCCGTGTGTTACAACTATAAAAGTTAAAGATTTTGTCTATGGAAAGCTTTCACGAGGTTTCTTATGTCTTATATTTTTTTGTTATCTAACTTGCGGGCTAAATAGATTTTTACTTTTCATACCCTGTCAACATCTCTATCGCGCAAAATACATGCAAATTTTCGAGTACCATTTAATTTTTGTTTAAAGTCTTAAATCAAAATCAAGACATAATTTATTCGTAATAGTTATTTGAGAGGAAGTAAATAAGTATACATTTAGAAAGTATTTACTTGTGTGATGTAAGTTTGAAATCAAACCGGTATTGTGACAACTTTCTTATTAATCGACTCGAAAAAGGAGGTATGTATGCGGAACTGCATAATAATATATGATCTATTATTAAAAAAAACCGGCCGAGAATATAGTAAAATGGCTTCAAAAAAGAGTGTGAGTTTTTCTCGCGCATAAAGGTTTCTCTACCATACTGAAGTACAAGAATTACTTTTGCTGTTAAAAAGAGCAAAAAAAAAAAACAAAAGAAAAACCTGTTCGTCCATAGCGCCTGTAATTTATTAAAAAAAAAATTATTTGTAGTCATAGCGGCAACAGAAATACACACTGTTTAATAATTTAAACTTCCTATGTATTTCGGTTCAAGACATACAGCCTGCTGACAGACAGACAGACGGACAGGCAGCGGGCGCTTAGTAATAGATCCCGTTGCTATCCTTCGGGTTCGGAACCCTCAAAGAGTTTTTGTTCACAAAATGAATTAAATAATCAATATCTGTTTAACCATTTAGAAGCTAATATGCCACTGATAGACAGAAATAAAGTTATTTGACAATATCTCAATTACAAATTATTGTAATATCTTTATAAAGTATAAAACAAAGTCATTCCCGCTGTATGTACGCTTAGATCTTTTAAACTACGCAACGGATTTTAATGCGGTTTGCAGCAATAGATGGAGTCAAAAGAAAAGTTTGTATGCATAATATATTGCAACCTTGCGAACCCGGGGCGGGTCGCTAGTTGATAAATAAATAATAAATGTTAATAAATGTGGACAACATCACATACATTGCTCTGAACCCAAAGTAAGTAGCTAAAGCACTTGTGTTATGGAATCAGAGACAACGAAGGTACCACAAACACCCAGAACCGCGACAATGTAGTAAAGTGGTTTTCTATATTGACCCGGCTGATCGAACACGGGACCTCAGAGCTGGCGACACCTTGACAACCGTGTGTACGCCACTCGACCACGGAGGTCGTCAATATTAATACCTCATTTGTAGCAAGTTTGTGTAAACTGAGTTTATGACGTCAACATTTTGCCTACAATAGAGAGATAGTTACTAGAAATAGAAATTAGCGAATGTGAACAAAAATATTCTCATTAACTTTCAAATGACGAGCGATTTATAACACGGATTTGAACGAGTTTGAAAGTTAACCTTCCCCGCACTGTTGTGCTCGGCTTCCAGTCACACCGACAGCTGAACACCAGTATGTTATAGAGCGACTGTCTGTCTGACAAACAACATATTTACTGGGTCATACTGTAGCCCTTGGTGAGACTGATTGTCAGAATTGTAATGACTCAAGACTTAGAAAAAAAAATAAGTAAACTATACAGCATGTAATAAAAACCTTGTCCGATCCTTATGAGTATTATTCGGCGTCGTACTGCGTACACATATACGTAACTATTGAATAGATTTGAGATTATTATTTTTCCCCGGAGAATATAATTAAATTAAAACAAAACTGATCAAAGGCTATAAGGCTACACTGATAGCTCAAAACTGATCAAAGGCAACACTGATCGCTCGACAAAGTTCACGTGTACTACCTACAGTTTTGTGTCAAAAAACCGCTTGAACGAGACATTTTTTTCTAGTACGTATGTTGAACCAGGAATACGTCTTTATTGGATCGGACAGGGTTTTTGTTACATACTGTAGAGCGCGAATATCATGTATTAACTGTAGACACTAGTATACACAAGTAAAATCGTAAAATTTGAGTCAAAACAGAACGCACCGTTTTATTAAAACTATCTCAAAACCTAATATTATCCTAACAATATCAGAAGCATACATATTTTGGCATAAACGTCTGTCGTCGCAGGGAAAATCACTTAAATCAGCAAACGAGCGTAGTACTTACAGTTAAATATTAGCTTACGCTTTGCACAAGGGGCTTCTATGCGCGCGCTCTACTATTGTCTATGGTTATTCTAAGACTCAAGTTCAATGTATGACAGTCGGGACATCGGCCTAACGGCACTGAGTGGTTTTGGGTGCAATTAGTTATACATGGCTAGATGTGTTTCTAATTTAAGCGTGTAATTACAAGGCCACCATTTTCTTATACATATATTTTATGTGGGACCAATAACTGCTATCTTTACAATAAAAATATGACCTATAATGTTACTCTATGCAACCATCTTAATTCAACTAAACCTTTTTTTTATTAAATACCTTATACCCAATATCCGTATTAAGTCTTAGATAGCAAATAGGAATGCGGACTGGGTATAAAAAGGAAATATCTACTTAGCCCATCAGATAGATAAGAAAAGATAAAAAACCTCGCATTTTTTTCTTTTATAAAATCAATGAAAAATGAAAAAGTTAAAGCGCTTTAAAGTTCAGGAGTCGGGGCTTGTGACGTCACGTGTTAGTAAAAATTGTAGCTACAAGTGACGTCACGCGACATTTCCATTCACTATTTCTACTTCATTGCTTTTTTAAGTAATTAAAGAAAAAATACGTGTCTAATATTGTTTAATAATCTATGTGAAGAGTATATAAAAAAAGTAGTCCGCATTTCTATTCCAGTTGAGTATTTTTGAAAATTAAGGATAGGTACACCTAAACTTAATTTAAGTATAGATATACCGAGAAAAGGTGAAGGCATACTTAGAAAAAAAAGTACAATACGATATAATTTTTATACTTTTTAAAATATTGAAGTTATCTATTAAACAATAGGTACAATCTATTAAAAACATAAATACTTTACACAGTTAAGGGCTGATTTTACCAACGCCAGATAGTGTATATTCGTTTTGATTTTTATTTTTTACTTTTATCGATGTATGACAGATTTTGTATGGAAGAACTGTCAAAATTTCAAAATTATTCTTCGGAAAACCAGCCGTCAAAACTTTGTGTCGACTGCGAAGAGGCGTTAATTCAGTAGTTGTCTATGACAAAAAAAAAAAGTGTGTGTGTACTTATGTACGCACGTAAGAAGTTACACTTTTTTGGCGAAACAAGATAAAATTCTTTCTCATAAACTTGTGATTGACAGATTGGTACAAAAAGTATTTTAACCATCTTGACATTTGTCATTTTTTACATTAGGTATGTAGTTTGGAAAAACTAAAATGTTGACTAGCTAACTTCAGGGTGTAGGTTTTCCGTGACGGTGTGCGCGCGCATCGTAATAATGAGCGGTTAAGCAGACAGCTTCATACTGTTAATTTTGTGTCACAGATGCGCGCGCATCTTAAAATTTCACTCTCATCATTTTTTCATAACGCGCCTAAAGAAGTATAACTTCAAAAAACATTATTTTGAACACATCCTTGACGAAAATAATTTCATTGTTTTCAAAGTAGTTTACAAGGTTCTTGACGCAGTCACCGACAGCTACGTCACATCCGGCATTTAATAGAAAATTTATATCCCGTTGGCTGTGGGAACACAAGAAGCCATTTATATAAACGATGCAAGGTGAGAGGAAATTGCAATTATGTATTGAAATCGTTCTGTATGTGTATTATTGAAAGACTTGGTTTTAAACCTATATGAAATGCCTCGGAAAGCACGTAAAGCCGTTGGTCCCGACTGTCATACGTTAATCTTTGGCAGTTATTAATAGTTCGACGACCTCCGTGTCTCTGGCTCTGAGGTCCCGGGTTCGATCCCCGGACGGGTCAATGTAGAAACCACTTTTCTACATTGTCTCGGGTCTGGGTGTTTGTGGTACCTTCGTTGTCTCTGAATTTCATAGCACAAGTGCTTTAGCTACTTACTTTGGGTTCAGAGCAATGTATGTGATGTTGTCCACATTAATTATTTATTTATTATTACAATAAGGATGTTGACGGGGCATGTGAAGTAAAAATCGTTTAAGTCCGTCATATAGATAATAAAAAAATATTAGACTCGTATTTTTTCCTTTATCAAACCAATGAAAATTAACAAAGATACAGCGCTTCAAAGTTCATGAGTGGCTTATGTCGTCACGACGTCAGTTGTTGCACGGAGTGACGTCACGCGAAATATCCATACACTGTACTTTGACCATTTATTGTTTTCAGGAAAAAATAGACAAATACGTGTCCAATAAAATTCAGTATTCTACTTACTGTAATCTGTGTTTTAAGTGTATATAGTTAAGTTTGTAAATATTTAAAATACCCATTTTTTTCATACACATGTATAAAAAAAAAAAACGGTCTTTAAAAAAATTTTTAGACAATTCTGACAACCAGTCTTTCTATGGCATACTGTGTTACCCAGTACAATGGGTTGTGGAGGTCAGATAGGCAGTCGCTCCATGTAAAATACGGTGTTCAGCTGAAACCAGTGAGACTGCAAGCCGACCCTAACTTTCCGTAACCACTTGCGAATATCCCACACAAGTGAGTTAGCGTTTTCGTGTACTTAATGAATGTCAGTGACCGGAATTATACATGCGAGTTCTATTATTTATCTTTGAGACTCTAGGCGAGTTCATTGACTCGTGATACAGATTTCCACTTGTAAATTTTACTTTCATTTTCATTTGATTCCGGGTGTTAATACATGTGTATAAGAGATATTGACGGCCTCGTTGGTCTAGTAGTCGCAAGCGCGACTGCCGTGCACGAGATCTCGGGTTCCAATCCCGGATCGAGCCAAAAATAGTTACTGGGTTTTTCGTTTAGAAATACTCAGTACAGTTCAGCTCGGAGTCAGGAAGTTAGGTGGTGATTACCGGAAAGAACGTAAAGCCGTTGGTCCTGCGCCTGATCTCTCTCCGGTCGTGTCGGATTGCCGTCCCATCGGACTATGAGAGTGAATGAGTAGAGTGCAACTGTGTTCGCGTATACACTCGTGCACAGAAATATCTCCCGCGCAGATGGCTAATAAAAAATAATAATATCTTGGAACATCTCACACACGGTCATCTGATCCCAAACTAGGCAGAGCTTGTGGTATGGCAACCAGACAACTGATAAACATACTCATATATTTCTAAATACATACATATTATAGATAAATTACACCCAGACACAGAACAAATGATCGTGCTCATCACACAAAGATTCGTCCTGGGTGGGAATCGAACCCACGACCTCCGGTTTAGCAGTCAGGGTCACTGACCACTAGACCAACAGGCCCGTCAGATCCTCGGTAATCTCTGTTGAGAGAAGCGCCATGACCGAAATTTATTTTTATTGCGGGCGATCCCGAGAATATGCCTTACTAAACCGTTTTGTTTTAAATAATTACTCAGTGTACTGTTTGACAATAAATATAATAAAAAGTATATTATCATTTTAATGTTAAATCCAAGACGGTTCTGAAAAGAGATTTTGTTACGTCTGTTAGCTAGATCTTTCTGCTCTATCATGGTTTGAGTTTAAATATGAGAACATGTCTCTCACGAGAATTTTTTATACAATGGCATTTTAAACGAATTAAAATGTAAATTGTATTACCGTGAGAAGCTACAAGTAGTTAGTATTTGGTCTATTTATGGGTGTTCATAGTTGTTGTTCAGTTTTTTTTTAAATAAATGTTGCCTACATACTTTATTTTTAACTGAATATGGCAAAAAGTAAAATATAGAATCTATTGTTGGCATTCGTATTGAATATAAATTTTAATTAGCCGCAAACCACACTGATGTCCCCCGGTTTTTAATTTTTGCAATATTTTTCATTTATGCTCCGCTCCTTTTCGTCGCAGCGTAATATTATATAGCTTATAGCCTTCCTCAATAAATGGGCTATCCAACTCTGAAAAAAAAGTTCAAATCGGACCAGTAGTTCCTGAGATTAGCGCGTTTAAACAAACTAGCAAACTCTTTAGCTTTACATATTAGTATATAGATTTTTTTTATAATTAAAATGGTCATCCAAAACCCAGCCTCAGCGAAAGTTTGTTGCTTAGCAACGAGGAGTATTCTACAAAGTCTATTAAACTTGCAAAGCACGTAGTGTAAGTGCTTTGAATATAAAACTACTGTTAGCTACTATTACGTACTATTACGCGTGTCCTTGACCTGAGGTTAAGCTTTGAATAATAAGGCTTGGAAAAGGATGGGTTAATTCCGTCTACAGTTATTAATTGATTGTTTAATTTGATAATTAAATATAGTTTATATTTAATTATCAAATTAAAGAACCGGTTAGGAAAAGCGGTTATTTCAATAATACAAACAGACGCTTCAATTTTATTTATTTGTACGACTGCACGGATAGCCGAGTGGTATAGGTCACCACGCCAATTACCTCTGTGCGCGACGTGCCGCGGGTTCGATCCCCGCATGGGACAAGCATTTGTGTGACCCACAAATGCTTGTTCCAAGTCTGGGTGTTCTTTGTGCATGTGATTTGAATGTTTGTGAAACCCCCCGCGACACAAGGATTAAATTCCTTAGTGCGGGAGTCATAAAAAAAAATGTATAGATATTTACGTAGTTATATATAGTTTTATATATGTGTAGAATTAACCCGACATATAGCATAGTGTAATATCATAAAAATTAAACAAATCATTAAGGTCGTTGGAAATCTTTGACTTGGTTAGAAATCTGAGTTGATTCATTGAAATCGTTGTATGTACACTTTTCAAATGGTTTTCACCAATGGATAGAGAGATTCAAGAGGAAGGTTGGTGTGTATAGTTCTTTCTTTTTTTTTCTGTTGTTTTGTCTATCCGAGCGAAGCCGGGACAGGTCACTAGTCTTATATATAAAAATGAATTGCTGTTCGTTAGTCTCGCCAAAATTCGAGAACGGCTGGGCCGATTTGAATAATTTTTTTTTTGTTTTGTTGGCTAGAATACAGGAAACGTTTAAAAACAAAAAAATAGGGTAGGTAGGGTAGGATGGGAAGAGTAAGGTAGAGTAGGGTAGATAGGGTAGGGTAGGTAGTTAGTTAACGGGAGCGAAGCCGCGGGCACAGATATTGTAATATAAATTTACCCGATATCTTAAATCTTATCCTTACTAATATTATAAATGCAAAAGTAACTCTGTCTGTCTGTCGCGCTTTCACGCCAAAACTACTGAACCGATTTAAATTAAATTTGGTACACAGATAGTCTAAAGCTCTTTGTGTTATGGAACCAGATACAACGAAGGTACCACAAACACCCAGACCTGGGATAATGTAGAAAATTGGTTTTCTACATAGACCCGTCAATCGAACCCGGGACCTCAGAGCTGGCGACACCTTGAAAACCGGTGTGTACGCACTTGACCACGGAGATCGTAAATGTTATGTTTATCTTTCAAACAACAAAATTTTTCAAATCGAATATTTGAACTTTTTGAAATCGATTTTATAAATGGCGGACATCCGTTCCTATTCTCATTTGAACCGCGACATGAGTGTAATATGGCTCTGCTCATCTGCGTTGTTTACATCCGACCCCAACTTTCTATGTAGAAAGTAAAACTGGTTTTGACAAAGATTATAGAGAAGAGGTGACGTTTTGTTCAGTGTTTTATGCCTACGACTGTGGTTTGTTTTCGGAATATTTAAAAAAAATATCGGGTCAGTGCGAGTTCTGATCGCGCGATAAAAGATTATTTATTTGTTAAAAAAAAATGGGTGTATAATACAAAATTATAGTTTGCAAAGTATTGTGTAATGAACATAGTATGTTTTGCCTAGAATCACCGTACGACATTTTGCTTTTCTGGTCATAAAAAAATTACATAATTTTAGATATTATTTAGAAAATAATATATAGTTTTTTTTTTTATTTTGCAAGTTTTTTTTTATTTTTTGTCATTATTATTATTTGTTATTACGACGTTATTAATGACTTTAAATACTTCAGACTTTTTATAGGTTTTCCTGTATTCTGTATGACTGGCCTGTTGGTCTAGTAGTTAGTGGCCCTGACTGCTAAACCGGAGGTCTCGAGTCCCACCCAGTACAAATCTTTGTGTGATGAGCATGATCATTTGTTCTGTCTGAGTGTTATTTATCTAAAATATGTACGTATTTAGAAGTATATAAGTATGTTTATCAGTTGTCTCTTTGCCATAATACAGGCTCTGCCTAGTTTGGGATCAGATGTCCGTGTGTGAGTTGTCCCAAGATATTATAGATATTATTCTATAGTTAAAAAACTACATATATTTACTGTATTTTTATTTATTTTAGGCTCTGTAATCTATACTAATATTATAAAGAAGTAAAGTTTGTGTGTTTGTTAAATTGTAAGGGGTAATCTCGGGATCTACAGAACCGATTTTAAAAATTATTTTACCTATAGATAGCCACATTATTGCTGAGTGTCATAGGTTATATAAAAAACCGAAAAATAAAAAGGCTTTTACGTGGTAGTCCGTTTTGCAAAGTGAATCGGAGAAAAAACGGTTGAATGAAAGCGTTTCTTACGAACGCTGCCTTAACTATGAAAGATATATTTTTGAGTTCTAGAGAAAAGATGTGGAGCATGAAAATGCCTACAAAAAAGTCAACGACAGCATATGTCTAACTTTTATATTTAAGTTACAAAAAGTAGTTTTTTAAATATTAGTAAAGATAATTTAATTTTTAATAATAATAAAATAATTTAAATCGTTAGGTCATATGTACTAAAAAAGGATTATTAACATTATGCCCAAAGAAGTGGGCACGGGTCAGCTAGTTTCTGATATTAGGGGTGGTCAATTTTAGCCTTTTTTCTTTAACCGAGTGTATATTGTATGTGAATATAAGTTATACGAGTGTGGGACATTTGTTGCGCAAACAGACACTATCCAGTAAAATAAATTGTTAGTGTGAACAGCCAAGAAATGCGTATCCGCCATTATTGTCACAAAAACGGTCGTAGTGTAAACTCTACCTCTAATATTTTTAAAATCATTACTGTAGTTCTATCAACCGTTCTGAGAGACGAACAAATACCAATAAGGTCTCCAATACGGAACTCTAAAATACATAATACATGAACGGATCGGTCACGAGCGATTATTATTACCAAAAACATCTAAAATTAATGATATAAGCCACATAATAATGATCACCGTATAAAAATTAATCTGCGTAAATAATAGTAAGTAATGAAATTAGTTATGGTTAAAAAATATATAATTGAGGTGATTATTTTTGTATTTTTTGAATGGCGTTCAATTTTAAGAAGTCGTTAAGTATCATGCTGTCTCTGTCACGTTAAGATGTAAAAACGACTGATTGACATTTAAGATCGCCTTAAAGTTAAGTTGCGTTTAAGTATTTGGGGGTAAGGTATGTAAGTTTATTTATGATTGTAATAATTTAGGAATAAATAAACTACTGCACTTCCATGTTTGGCACCCCTGACGAAAAATAATAAACCGACTGCATTTTAATGGTTGGTACCCCTGACACAAGAGTTTCTTCCAGGAAAATTATGTACTGAACTAATATTATACTGTTAGGTATTAAAGTTGAAGTAAAAATCTATACATAGTATAAAAAAAATCGCTACCGTAGTTTGTATGCTTAGATCTTTTAAACTACGCAACGGATTTTAGTGCAGTTTTCAGCAATACATAGATTCATCCAAGAGGAAGGTTTTTGTGTATATAATATAAATATGATATATTATATAATATTTTGGGACAACTCACACACGGCCATCTGATCCCACACTAGGCAGAGACTGTATTATGGCAACCAGAAAACTGATAGACAAACTTATATATTTCTAAATACATACATATTATAGATAAATTACAACCAGACACTGAACAAATGATCGTGCTGATCACAGAAAGATTTGTCTTGCGTGGGAATCGAACCCACGACCTCTAGTTTAGCAGTCAGGGTCACTAACCATTAGACCAGGGGTTCCCAAACTTATTTTGTCTACTGCCCACTTTGAGAATAAATTATATTTTAGCGTCCACATTTTTTCACCTACTTAAAAACCACTATAACTTCAAATTAAATTTATTATCGTGAGCTATATTAGCGGAGATTCGATTTTATTTCTGGGTCTCTTAGCGCCCCCCTTTAGGCCTGCAGCGCCCACAAGGGGGCGTTATCGCCCACTTTGGGAAAGGCTGCATTAGACCAACAGGCCCGTCAAATTGTATACTGCAAAGCTTATCGCTAGTAAGTAAGTAAAAAGAATGATCAAGATGCAATTCGAAGTTTTGGAGATGTGCGCGGACAGATAATGATACAAACGAAATTTTATAGGTATGTCTGATATCAACAAAAATGTATATTTATTTATATAACAAGTTATCTTTCGCTAATAAGTCTGGTAGTTAATCTTTTGAGCTGTAATGATTAACTCAAGAAATTTGCACTTTAATTACATAAAATTTTTGGCAACACTATAAATAAATTTAAATAATCAATGATTTTTATTACTCGGATGAAAGTGAATTCATTAATCTACATATTAATAGAAATTGTTAAAATAAACATATAGAAATAAATAGTTGGTAGAATGCCATCCTTTTCTAAAAAAATCATAATTTATTGCCTTTTTTACAAGCATTAATTAACTTGCAATGTATGTATGTTTGTTTAGGTCAAATCTTGCAAGCTAAATAAGAGCTAATTATAGATATCCAATTGAGATGAAATTTTGCATACTTATAGATATTCGGTGACAATACAATATTATGGTAGTTTCAAGTCTGGTGATGAAGCCTTAAGGTGGCATTGGCAACGACGCATGATTGCCTTATTCTAAGTGCATAGGTATGTTTCAGTCTGCTTCTAGTCTCACTTGTTTACGTATTCTTTTTATGTCTGTTTAGTTCTGCTTAACTCCGAAACGGCTCGACCTATTCTGACGAGACTTTTACTGACAGATTAATGTACAATGTGTCAAACGAATAGAGTAAATGTTATAAGGAGTAACATAAGCGATTTTTATTTAGGATAGGAAGGATTAGGGCTACTTACAAATAATCTTGTTTGAATCCTAAAAAGGGACATAGGCTACTTTTTGCAGCGATAGCCGACACCCACGCGGGAGGAGCCGCGGTAGAAAATAAATGATTAATTTACATTCAAGCCTCACGGATGCTCATTGCCTGTAGGCATAAAACTAGTCAATTCCGTTTATAACTCTGTGGCAGGTCATCTGTGAGCTTTCACAAAACTGGTTTGACTTATGCAACTTAAACGTAACTTAAAAACAAGTGGTTGAACTGCTTTACGATTGAAACGTCTATTTAGCAAAATGCCTAACTAATAGAAACGTCTATCGATCAGAACGCCTAATGAGGGCTACAGAGTATACATACAAGCATAGAGTGTGCGCATCGCTAGTAGCCCGTGCCGAGCGTAAGCAAATTTTAACGCTGTAAGTACTGCGCTCGTTTACTGATTTAAGTGATTTTCCGTGCGACGACAGACGTTTACGCGAAAATATCGGTGGTGCAGATATTATTACGCTAATATTAGGTTTTGAGATAGTTTAATAAAACTGTGCGCTTTGTTTTGACACAAATTTTACAGCGATGCTTGTTCATACTGGTGATCACAGTGCATACTCTGTTAGGCGCAATATATAGTTTACTTGTTTTTAATATAAGAGGGCTGCAGATTTGAACCCAGCCACGCCAGCATGCGACTTCACAATGCGACAATCAGTGAAGGATAGCATTCTTGTAATCTACTGAGCAAGCGTGGTGATCAATGCTCGTGCCTTCTCTATATGAGAGATCTTTGCCCAACAGTGGGACATTCACAAGCCGATACTAATTTATGGCTTCATTTTTAAGCTTGCTTGGACCCTATTACTAAGCCTCCACTGTCCGTCCGTCCGCCTGTCTGTCCGTCAGCAGGCTGTATCTTATTAACCATGATAGCTAGAGATTTGAAATTTTCATAGAATGTATATTTCAGTTGCTGCTATAACAACTAATAATAATTAATGGGAGCTTCATAAAATGGTACGGAATCCTTTATGCGCGAGGCCGATTCGCACTTTGCCGGTTTTTATATTATGACTAGCTGTCCCTCGCGACTTTGTTCGCGTGTTTTAATTTTAACGGTTTTTCATTTTTGCAACATTTTTCATTTATGCTCCGCTCCTATTGGTCGAGGCGTGATGTTATATAGCTTATAGCCTTCCTCAATAAACGGACTATCCAATACAAAAAGAATTTTTCAATTCGAACCAGTAGTTCCTGAGATTAGCGCGTTCAAACAAATAAACAAACAAACAAACTCTTCAGCTTTATAATATTAGTATAGATTCGTGTTTATTTTTCATGTCTTTAACTAAATTAGATGCACAACCATCATATTTGTCAAGTAAGTCATGTCAAACTTTCACTGCTATAACAGGTAGTGCGGGTTCGGTTCTCGCGTCACCGCATCAAAGAAAGTTGTTTTCGTGAGGTCGGAATGCGAACTTATGTGTTTATTTATGGTAAAACTAGCTATGAACGCGGATTCTGGTAAATTTATCGTAGAATTTTCTTTTAATAGAAAACCTGAGGCCATTTACCCCTGAATACAAACGCTAATCTATACTAATATTATATAGCTGAAGAGTTTGTTTGTTTGTTTGAACGTGCTAATCTCAGGAACTACTGGTTCGAATTGAAAAATTCTTTTTGTATTGGATAGTCCGATTATTGAGGAAGGCTATAGGCTATATAACATCACGCTACAACCAATAGGAGCCGAGCATTAATGAAAAATGTTGCAAAAATGAAAAACCGTTGAAACTAAAACACGCGAACAAAGTCGCGGGGGACAGCTAGTTAACCATATGAGTAGAAAAACTGAATAACCGTTTATCTACTTATGTGACTTAACTTTAAGACGATCTTAAATGTCTATCAATCACATCTTCCTAGTTCGTCGTACTGTGCTGGCGCTGCTGCTGCGGCTGCTGAGAACCTCAAACGGTGGAAATATAACAACCTTATTGGAAGTTATACATTCCAGCCGTTTGGGGTTGAAACACTTGGACCGTGGGGTCCGAGTGCACACCTTTTATTTAAAGATCTGGAAAAACGTCTTGTTGACTCCTCGCGTGACCCAAGGGCTGGCTTTTACCTTGGACAAAGAATTAGCATTGCCATACAACGTGGCAATGCCGCCAGCCTTTTGGGTACACTTCCAGTCGACAGCGACGTCGATTAATTTCTTGACGCTACTTTTTTGAGATTTTATTAGTTAAAATTAAATTTTTTGTAACATCTTAACTGTACCATATTCTTACAAATAAATATATCTTATCTTATCTTATCTTATCTTAAGGTTAGTTTTGTTTTAAATGTATATATAGTTAAGTTTGTAAATCTTTAAGTTATCACATTAAATCTCTACTTTACACTTTAAAGTACGAAGTCATCATCAGTCTTAGGAGGGGACGCGACTGGGTCACTGATACAAACGTATTCCTCTGTTTTCTTCGTGGATAATGCTTCTAGACCAATGATTTTTTCCCAAAAGATCTAGATTAACTTAATGCATGCCCCTATTATTAAGTTTTTATCCGAAACATAATCATTTAAAGAAATATGAGCCTCCTAAAATGGCCGTATTTACCGCCGCGTTCCGTCGACTATCAGACAAATTTGATACGATTTTAACAAAAAAAAAACGACAGAAGCATAGATATATCTTTCCTCTAAATTTTGTTGCAAAAATTATTTCAATCAGTCCAGTTTAGAATAAAAAAACAATGGAATACGAAACATCTTTTGGTCAAAGATTTTGTAGTTATAATCAGCCTGAGCTGCAGTTGTCCCTTACGCACTTTGCGAAGGTCGGAGGTGTGCGACAGCAATATATTCTTTAAATAACTATTTTTCAAATTCAAAACGCCGCGGAGGATGTTCGCGCCACAGTACAAGGTTGTGGCGGGCGCTCGCGCAGGCGGCGAAGGCGCGGAGCTTATTTAAAACAAAACGGTTTACTCACGCATATTCTCGGGATCAACTCGCGACACCACCGCCGCCGCGTCAGCATGATTAGGGACTCCTATTGAGTCTGAAACTAGTCGGGCGATCCCGAGAATATGCGTGAGTAAACCGTTTTGTTTTAAATAGAGTCCTCTCTTAACGGTTATTAAGTTTAGTTGAAAGTTAAGTTGCACAATATTGCTCATTCATATTTAACAACCAAAATATTGCATAAAAATGAAAGTTGGTTTTGTTTTATATTTTGTAATACATATGTACAGAAAATGTGTTTTAATGAAGCGAATAATTTATGGAAATAAATATTACATTCATGAAAAATGGTTAACAAAAGAATGAACATTTTATGCTATTTCAAGGTGCCTATGTCGTGTTGGGTTTCCAGTCTCACCGACAGCTAACCACCAGTATGTTATAGAGCGACTGTCTGTCTGACAAACAACACATTTACTGGGTGATACAGTATCCCATAGTAAGACTGGTTGTCAGAATTAAGGACTAACGACTATAAAGTTAATATTAAATTAATTTGTAATTTTATTTGTTACAGATTCCTCGGCGTAGAGTGGTAAGATAACATATTTTTTATTGATATCGTTGTTTTTAATTCCCCCCCGTCCCTAAATCAAGCTGGCCCGAGCCGGACAAACTAACAATAAAAATATGTCCTTAAATAATAGAAACTTAAATCCAGCCCTCCTTTGCTGTGTTTGCCTTATTAAGATTTAGCAGCGCACTAAGTCGAGGTCCGAACCCCACAGGGGGTGCCCTTAGTGAACGTTGCTGACGTAGTTAGTTTTTTATTTTTTTTAACTAAGTATAACTATTGCTCAAAAGTAGATAATGACTAAATTTTAATTAAAAATTTAGATTGGCGCTAATCATAATTATCAAACAGCTGAGCAGATCTTCATAAATTATAGTTAAGAACCATCTCAATTAGGTGCAACAGTTTTCTAATACAAAAAAAAACGACTATCGGTCCATTAGTTTAGGAGCTAAGATGTCACAGACATATACACACGCATAACTTACACTTAACCCAATTTTTTTCGTCGGTGGATCAAAACTACTCCGAGTCTGTAGTACACCTATATCTATTGTAAGTAGTACTTAGCGCTAATTGATAATAGGTAATTCTACAGTTTTCAATACAAACTGACGATGTTCACTATCTTACGTAGTCATATAGAATACTTCGACACATAAGCTATGCATGTTATTTCCTACATATCCCACGGAAGCAAGTCATTGCTATTGACATACTCTCTTTCTTGCAAGAACTGGTTTATCGATAGTGATGGGACGATATCGACAGATTTTATATTGATAGTGCTTATATTAAAACTTAACAGTCTACTAAAGAGTGTTTGAAAGTGCTAATCTTTGAAACTGCCAATCATGGTTTAAAAAACGAAAAGATCTCTCTTTAAGCGAGCTTTCCTTGCATATGATAGCCCGATTTATAAGGAGTGGTAAGTCAATAGGTAGCAAAGTATACCAAAAATTTAACGTATTTTAAAACCCAGGTTACATGACGATATTTTCCATTAATTTTATTGTGTTAAAGTTGTTTTAAAAATTATTATCATAAAAAATATGTATTAACTGAAATATATACTACGTAGTGTAATCCTACTGCCCTAAAACTTTGACGATCTCCAGTCCGTGGTCGAGTGGCGTACACACTGGTTTTCAAGGCGTCGCCAGCTCTGAGGTCCCGGGTTCGATACCCGGACGAGTCAATGTAGAAACAATGTATTTTCTACATTGTCTTGGGTCTGGGTGTTTGTAGTGCTTTCTTTGTGTCTAATTCCATAACACAAGAGCTTTACTTTCTTTACTTTATGTGATGTTATCCACATTTATTTATTATATTATTTATTAAAACGGAAACATACATTTGAAAAAATATTTACAAATCGCATAAAATAATACTTTTATCGACACCCCATTTAGCTACATCTCTAGTTAATCGATAAAACAAATTACTTCCCATCTCTACGAGCTCTAGTTTTTTTCGAACTTCATTGTCTATTATTATGAAACAATAGAATGTTCAATAAAGTCAAATTATAAGTAAGTTTTTGTTGTCTCTGGGAAATAGTTAATCAGGAAACTATACGACGGAAGGAACACTTTGATTCATTACTTTTTACTTTAAATAACTATTATTTTTTTATGTGAATATCATGTACTAGCTGTCCCCCGCGACTTTGTCCGCGTGTTTTAGTTTCAACGGTTTTTCATTTTTGCAACTTATTCAAGTAATGTTATATAGCTTAAAGCCTTCCTTAATAAATGGGCTATCCAACACCGAAAGATTTTTTTAAATCGGACCAGTAGTTCCTGAGATTAGTGCGCTCAAACAAACAAACAAACTCTTCAGCTTAATATATTAAAGTATAATATAGATTTTTTCACAACCTGGTCAGAAAGATATTTATAGAGAGTTCCTTGCCCAGCAGTGGGACTGTATCGGTAAATTACACGGCCACTCTCTAGCCACGAGCCCTCATTATAAATCCAACCACAGACAAACAGATCATTAAATAAACAATGTTTTAAAACCAATCATAACACAGTACAGTAACCCACACATTACGATTACATTTCGTTGTTAAATGCGTCCTTATATAAATGCAGTAAAGTGCATTTTAGTTATTCATTGATAATAATGACGTTTGGTCGTTTGTACTAGTATTATTTTTACTTTCATTACAAAGATCACGATATTATAGATAGCAATATTTATGCGCACGCACTTATGAATGTTTTTCTCATTTACTGAGAAATAATTTTATAGATTAGAAAGTTATGCTAGAAGTTAGGTTATATAAATCCAAAGAAATCTATGCTAACATATAAAGCTGAAGAGTTTGTTTGTTTGAACGCGATAATCTCAGGAACTACTGGTCCGATTTGAAAAATTATTTCAGTGTTGGATAGCCTATTTATTAAGGAAGGCTATAAGAGCGGAGCATAAATGAAAATACTTAGTTGCAAAAATGAAAAACCGTTGAAACTAAAACACGCGGACAAAGTCTCGGGGGACAGCTAGTCAGTAATAAAATGGCGCCATTAATAAAAAGAAATACTTTTTAAAAACACGCGAAGCAAAGGTCCTGTCGCCATTATGCCAAAAACTTTTTATGTACAAATATGTTAAAAAGGGTTTATGTGCTTTTTAAGCGACTTCAAAAAAAGAGCTGTCATTTCAATTCGTATGTATGTAATATTATTGAAACTGCATCTTATTCACATATATATATGACTAGCTGTCCCCCGCGACTTTGTTCGCGTGTTTTAGTTTCAACGGTTTTTCATTTTTGCAACATTTTTCATTTATGCTCCGCTCCTATTGGTATTAGCGCGATGTTATATAGCCTATAGCCTTCCTCAATAAACGGACTATCCAATACAAAAAGAATTTTTCAATTCTAACCAGTAGTTCCTGAGATTAGCGCGTTCAAACAAACAAACAAGCAAACAAACAAACTCTTCAGCTTTATAATATTCGTATAGATAATCTATAAGGGCTTTTAAGCAAATATACAAATTTTTTGATGTATAATATTATATACACAGATATAATTATGTATGTATGTGTTTGTTCAAAAATTTCCGTTTTTATTGGCCTACATTAACTTCAACTTAGGGAACAGTGCAAGTTTTATCAAGATAAGTAAACTATAGAGTGCGCATAACGAGTATGAACTGTAGGCAGTAGTATGATCAAGTAAAATCGTAAAATTTGTGTCAAAAGAGAGCGTCGGTTTGTTATCTCAAACCCCCTAATAATATCGGTACCATCAATATTTTCCTGTCAACGTCAGTCGTCGCGCGGAAAATAAACTCACTTTAAAAATAAATAATTAAATTAAAATCTTATATTTAAGGGATACATACAGTACGATGCAAACTTAATGGCGGCTGTGAACACGAGTCGAGTCGCTGCGCAGTACCAAACTTATGCGCCAGCGGGGGTGCGGGGCGAGGTACTGCGCAGCGTTTAGCGCACTTCACAGCCGCCATTAAGTTTGAATTGAACCATACAACAAACGTGATATTTTTGCCATTTTTATAGATACCTAATGGTACGGAACACTTTCTGTGCAAGTCCAACTCGCATCTGGCCTTTTTTTTTTTAATTATCGCGTTAACAAAGCAGACACATGAGGCGGGATACTTTGTTTTATAATATGTATAGAATGATACTATTAAGATATATATTCTTACAATATTCTTTTAAAATCATAATCATCCCTACAAGCATAGCCATACAGCATCCAGAAGGTGTACCAGTTTAAACGAAATCTACTATATTCTACCATCACTTCCAGGTGTACCTCCTACTGCTGGCAGCTGTGTCAGCGCTGGCCGAGGAGACGCCTCCGGGGCTGGTCAGCAAGGACAGCGAGCAGGACCTTGTAGCGGAAGCCACGCATTCAGGTATGAAACTTTACTAGTGTACTAGGATCTTAGAGTAAAAATAAGTAAGATATAGAGCGCGCCTAACAGAGTATGAACTGTGAGCACCAGTATGAACAAGTTAAATCTTCAAATTAGTGTCAAAACTAAGCGTGCCGTTTTATTAATACTCAATACTCAATACTCAATAACTTTATTGCATTCCATAATGTATACAAGGCTGGTGGGTAAAATTAAAAGAAACAATTATGGACCCTGTCGGGCACAGCAAGTTAGTTTTTTTATAGAGGAGAGGATGAAGAGCGCTTTTAAAAAAAAAAGAAAATTAAAACTATCCCAAAACCTAATATTACCCTAATAATATCGGAGCCGTCGATATTTTCGCATAAACGTCTATTGTCGCACGTAAGTATATTATTACTTCATTCGCGAAATATTAAGACACATCGTTTAAACGGTTTTGTTATGATTTTGGTGTCAAATAATTTATGCGAAAAATTTTAGGTAGGTATATTAATTATTTCATTAACTCATTTCAAATTGTTTTTTTTTGTAAATATGTATGTTTGTGAAACTGTTCGCGATGAATTCCCTAATGAGGCAGTAGCGTTCTTTTAATTCTTAAAAACGGGATTATTTTTTTAAAACATAAAAACGATTCAATCAATGAAATAGTCTTTTATCTTTCCAGGAAATACAGCTCAGAAAAGAGAGGCTGCGTTATCGAACTCTTACGGTGAACCACTACCGCCCGATGCCTATGGACCCCCGAGAGATCTACCCAATAATAGTGAGTTATTACTATCAACCTATTTCAACCTTACATCTATACTAATATTCAAGCTGAAGAGTTTGTTTGAACGCACTAATCTCAGGAATTACTGTTCCGATTTGAAAAATTATTTCAGTATTGTATGGCCCATTTATTGAGGAAGGCTATAGGCTATATAACATTACGCTCCGACCAAAAGGAACGGAGCATAAATGAAAAACCGTTGAAACTAAAACACGCAGGCAAAGTCGCGGGGGACAGCTAGTAAAATATATAACCGTAATAGAAACCAGATTGATAAAGACCAAAATGTACATGAAATCGTATTATATTGAATTTCAAATATATTATCTAACTAGCATTTTCCCGAGGCTCCGCCCGCGTGGATGTTGGCTATCGCGGCAAAAAATAACTATGTCCTTTCTCAGGCTCTAGACTATCTGTGTACCAAATTTCATTTAAATCTGTTCAGTGGTCTTGGCGTGAAAGCGCGACAGACAGACAGACAGAGTTACTTTCGCATTTGTAATAATACTAAGGATATAGAATCTATGTAAGCCCAACCTTAAGGTAGGTAGGTAAGATAGATTTTAAATCGTTAGCTGTCAAAAATATCATCTAATGCCCAAACGAAATGTGTTATTTCCTACGAATGATGTAATATTTTTGAAAAATAGATAAATAATCGAGAATCTGCACGTAAAACATTAAATCTGTTATATACTATAAATTCTTTCAGTTCCAGATCTCCCGCAGTCTGCACCAGCGCCAGTGTACGGTCCCCCAGACCTGAGCTTCCAAGCCCCCCCTCCCGGCGCCTACGGGCCCCCCGCCCCCGTCACCTTCCCCAACGCCGGCCAGTCCTACCACGGACCCCCACCCCCGCCCTCCCGACCAAAACCGATCTACGGACCCCCAAAACCCGTCTACGGACCCCCAAAACCTGTCTACGGACCCCCGAAACCAGTATATGGACCCCCGAAACTCAGCGCCCCAAAACCGTCTTACGGACCACCGAAGAAGATCTACGGACCGCCGAAACAAAGTCTTCCGAAGCCAACGTATGGAGTCCCGTTCAAACCGCCAAAGATTACGTTTAATAAACCTGGGTTTAGTCACCCGAAGCCTGTTTATGGACCCCCGAAACCTGTGTACGGACCCCCAAAGATAACCTACGGACCCCCAATAGGAAACAACCAGTTGTCTCTGCCTGAGTTACCTCAACTTTCTTTGCCACCCGTTGACAATAATATCGATTTAGGTCTCAATTTACCAGCACCTATTTACAGTACACCTCTAGTTTCTCTCCCAGGGGACTTAAAACCAAACTTCCCCATCCCTAGTGATAGTTACGGCCCACCAGGTCACGATTTAGGCCCAATCGGACCAAACGACCAACTGGTTTTGCAGAATATTGGTAGCATTGGGCATTACGGACCTCCACAACCGGACCCAAACCCACAGCCACCCCACCCGGGTATACCAGCACCACCAACTCCACCCCACGTACTTTACGATGGATGGAAACCAATCCCAGGAGTATCCAAACCAATACACCAAATGAGTGACCAATATGGACCACCAATACAGGTCCAAGATATCCAGATTAACTTAGACCAAATTAATTTGGACCAACCTTTGCCAAACATTGATCAGCATCACCAATTCTCCAACAACCAATTCTCATCAGGCAGTAATCATTTCCCAACTGGTAACCACCAATTTTCGTCCGAAAATCATCATATTTCCTCTGGTAATCACCAATTTTCGTCCGAAAATCACCAGATTTCATCCGGCAATCACCAATTTTCGTCTGATAACCATCAAATTTTATCCGGCAATCAGTTTTCAGGACAAATTTCTACTGGTTACGCCAACGTCCACCACGATGCTTTAGCCAATATTGATTTAAATGCTATTGTAGGCGGAGATTCTAATAATATCGACCAATCAAAGACAGTTTTTGAGGCTCATTATACTGATAACCATGACCATGGTTTATCTGTTAACTCTCATGTGGAAAAACCATTCGATACTTATGGCGCACCACCTCTAGATTCCCTTTCAAACGGTCCCTATCCCGCATCACTGAGACAGCAAGGCGCTAAAGGTTTAGTAGCCCCGTCTGGGGTCTATGGCGTCCCTATTGGGGGTCAATACGGTGTCCCGCCTCGTCATAATCATAACCTCCCTCTACCTTATGGGTATCACTCCGGTGGAGGCCATTCAGGGGGTAATGTCCCACGCCAGCCAATCAAATTTAGGGAATCAGTGCCAGAAGGTCTCTTTGACCATATAGCTCATACCACACACCATAAAGATGCCCATGGTATTGACCATGTCCATCATAACGAACCGTCATACCTGCCTCCACCGATCAGAGAAATTAAAGACGTAAACTCCCATACTGGCAACACTGGTTTCACAAACAGCGTATCTCTTTCCATTGAACCTACGAGTTTATACAGCTTACCACACTCAGGGAACCCAATCTCCTTCCAACAGCCTTCAAACTTATACGGATCTCCTATCGACTCTTACTCAGTACCTCTCCTGACAGTAGGAGTTGGAGATCACGTGACTTCAGGATCAAACACCAATTCTATAACATCAACTCTAGATGGGACAGTCCTAGCTAATCTGTCAAGTTTAGACGCGGCAGCCATCTTGAAACACTGTCCTTACCACGAAGCGATTTTAAAAGCAGCGAAAAATGGCGAAAGGATACCAGCTGATTTAGCAGCTAGCTACGCTAACAGCCTCTCAAGTTTAGGTATAACTCTAAATAAATCATCAAACAAGATCACTATCCCGGAATCTTTTACAAAAGATCTTTTTGCCTCTCACTCAACCATCCACAATAACATTAAAAGAGAAAAGGTAGAGGTCCAAAAAGGTAAATCTTTAAAAGATAAAGCTAGAGACGAAAGATTGCAATTGGTCAGCGATCAAATACAGAAGACTTCGGAAAGAATTAGGGATTTGAATGAAGAAGCGAAACAATTACAACAAAAAATAGCTTCAACATCACAAAAATCCTCAGAAACATCCACTTCTACTAAAGTAGGTTCTTATTCTGTACAAATACAGCCTTCAAACAACCAGAATGGTAAAACCGTGTCCCACGATCAGGTACTCTCTGAAGGCTTGCTACAAAGCATTTTACAAGCGATTGAAGATCCCAAGAAAACTGGTCAAAATCAACAGCAAAACTTTTATAAACAACAATCTTCAAACCAACAACAGAGTTCAAACCAACAACAGAGTTTAAACCAACAACAGGCTTTTAACCAACAACAGGCTTTTAACCAACAACAGGCTTTTAACCAACAACAGAGTTTGAACCAACAACAGGCTTTTAACCAACAACAGAGTTCAAACCAACAACAGGCTTTTAACCAACAACAGAGTTTGAACCAACAACAAAATTTCAACCATCAGTCTTTTAACCAACAACAGAGTTTGACCCAACAACAACTGCCAAATTTAAACTACCAAAATTTCGCTTCTAACTTAGACTCATTCAACGATGGCTTAATATTACCAGCAGGTTACGAACCCATAGATCATACTAAAGACCAGGAAACTCAAGGGTCAAAAAAGGTCTCAAAGGTCAGTAATTGTGACCTTAAGAGTGAAGGGTCAGTTAAAAATGAGGTTGTAGTACCTCCACCTAAGGACAACTCTATTGAAAGCGATGTCGCTATATATTTTGATGAGAAATCCGACCCAGTCACTGAGATTTCAGTTGCTACAAGTATAAGCGAAGATAGTTACAGTAAGAAATCGTAATTGTTATAATCTAGTCTGTTTACGGGCATTTGTTAGTTAAATTTAACTTAAAGACAAAAAAAATGTTAAATCTTAACAAAAACTTCGGAACTCAGTTTTTTTTTTTTTGCAATTTGGGAATATGCAAAGCTGAAGTTTATAAAAAAAATTAACAAACCGGAACTAATTTGTTTAAAAAATATTTAAGAAAAATAAATTAAATGTAATTTCTTTGCGAACCTAATCGATAAAATTTATTCGATTAATATCGATAACAAATGCTCGTTTCGCCATTATATAGTAACGATTTTATTTAGTTTTTAATATGAAATTCATATAAATATTGAACTAACAATATTTATTAGAGTTTCGACTTAATTTATATTAATTGATAATTTATTGAAAATAAAATAATTCAGTATTTCTTGGGATTGTTAATATAAACTTAGTAATTTTTAATGAAATACTTCTTACTTGTAAAAATATTTGAAATAAATTTTGGTAACACTAAAGTTAAATATAAGTCAAAATGGATAATGTTTAGTAAATAAAGGTAAATTTACCAAATAGATGCTACCCATTTACTAATAATATGCTATACATAGAACAAACACACTATGAATAAAAAGAGTATTTTTTCAAGGAACCGAACAAACCATAATAAAAAATTAATAATGCAATATTTTTATAAGTAAGAATTAAACTCAATTTAAATTATTTAAAATATCAGAGAATACAAACACTTGAGCTTTTGTTGGTTTTTAATTTATTGTATTCGTTTTAAATTAATATTGGCAGTTAAGCCATGTGTGCTGCGCCAGTTTTTTCACAGAGTATTGTTAAAAATCTTTGATCAGACTGTTTTTATTCGGTAAAACATATAGGCCACACCTCTTATTAATGTTTTCCTCAAAAACTGGCGTTGCGAACGCGGCTTTAGGTTGACTTACCATCAGATCAACTTCGTTTGCCAGTAAAGCTGGCCAGACACGTAATGATATACTTGTCCAAATCTACCGTATTACGTATCTTGCCTAAACATTAAACAGCAAAATTTGTATAACAATTGCTTCCAAATTTGTGTTGAATTAGTAAGTTGACAGCAATATTTGTGCTTTACTGTGAAATGCTTATGCCAATTACGTAATACGGCAGATTTGCACAAATGTATCGTCGTCGTTTGAGTGTGGCCAGCATTATGCTTTAAAAATATGTGAAAGATTAATCAGTCTGTTTGTTTCGTATGAACACATACTATATCTTGTATAGTATAAATAATTAATTTAAAAATGTATTAAAAAGTAATTTAATAAGCATTGTATTTTGTTCAGTTTCAATATGCAACTGACCAAAATCCTATTTAAAATAAGTGTAAATGGCAACACTGCTATAAATGTCAAATATTCTGGTAAGTTAATACAAATATTTAAAATTATTTATTAATGGTTTTTTATTCGTGTTAATTGGAATAAAAATGTACAGAAGAATTTGTCTTTTATTTCATGTGATTATATTTTATTTGTAAAAACACTCTACAGGGACGAAACCCTAAAAAGGTAAAAATAATAAACAAACCTTAGATTTTGGCACCCTTATTCAGGTTTCAATCTAAGAGCGCAAAGCTTTATAATAAAAAATAAAATACTCCTTTTTTTAATTAATTAATAGTCTCTCATGCTTTGATTTTAAATATAGACACTTTTAAATGGTCACATTACTTATAATTCGTTTTTAAATTCTTCCGCATTAGTCAATATAGGGATATCACAAACATTCAAATCACACAAAGCACACCCAGACTTGAAACAAACATTTGCCACACACACCAATGTTTGTCCCATACACCAAACTCTGTGGCATTTGACGAGTGCATTACACCATGACGCTATTGTTGTAAATATTTTGTAAGTACCTAGGTAATGTAGGTATAAAAATATATTTTTATAAAGACAGTAACGAAAACTACCAAAAATGGAGTTAAAATAAAACAACAAATGCGCCAATTTTTTTTTTATTTATCAAAATACATACTAATTTATTATACATAAAAATACATACTAATTTATTATACATAAAAATACATACTAATTTATTATACATAATTAGTCAATAATATGTGCCTCTCTCCCATACAACGATTCCTTAGAAGTAATGACGAACTATATTATATGTAGGGTCTATGTATATATGTATCATCTATAAAATACAAAGCAATTTGTTTATTTAATATAAGGACCTTTTTAGGCATTTTTTATCAATCTGTTTGCCAAATATAAATTAATTTAGTAAGTTTTGCAAAAAGAATATATAAACGCAATATTTTGCAAGGGGGCATTATATTCATCATTATAAACATATTTTACTATGTATACCTGTACTTTTTATTCAATTTTAATACTAAATCACTTTCTAAAGCATACATGCGTAGCTTATCCCCGCACTGTAGTGTTCGGCTTCCAGTCTCACCGACAGCTGAACACCAGTACGTTATAGAGCGACTGTCTGTCTGACAAACAACACATTTACTGGGTGAAACTGTAGCTTTTGGTAAGTCTGGAAGACAATCTTAAAATATATCTAGAAGACTAAAAATAGGAATGTCTCTAAAAAATATATTTTAAAGAATAAAAATCCATATTAAGACGTTGTAAAACCATGATAGCTCAGACCTTAGAGTATGCTTAGACAAGCATAGAGTGCGCGCATCGCTAATACCTCGTTGTGCCGAGCGTAAGCAATTTTAAGCTGTAAATACTACATTCGTTTACTGATTTAAGTGATTTTCCGTGCGACGACAGACGTTTATGCGAAAATATCGACGGTTCCGATATTATTAGGGTAATATTAGGCTTTGAGATATTTTAATAAAACGGCGCGCTCTGTTTTGACATAAATTTTACAATTCTATTTGTTCATATTCGTGCTCACAGTTCATACTCTGATAGGCGCACTCTGTAGTTTACTCATTTTTACTCTAAGGTATATGAGAGGATACTATCATGGATTTATAACTACATCAAATAACCTTTAAAATTACAAATAAATCTGCAAAATGAAAAATATAACCTCTAAATAAATAAAAGGAGTAAAATAATAAATGATTTGAGGAGGGGACACTACTCCCAACGAATTGGAAAAATGGGTATTTAAATTATGCGCCAATAGATGATATATGCACTGAATAAACATCTTTATGCAAATTTAAATAAAGTTTATTTAAGAGTGACTTCTACTGTTGAAAAGATGCAGTGTACTAATACCTTACTACACTGTGTGATACCTATTGGCCGAACACTCAAACGAAACTTAACTTTAAGACGATCTTAAATGTCTTTCTATAGCAACATTACATCTTAAAGTGACAGATAAAGCACGAGATCATGCATAAGAATAAGCATCCCAGTATAAAAACGTTTTAAAGTTATGTATCGTTTAAGTGTTCAGGAATATATTTACACTTATATAGATGTGTTTAGGTGAGGTCTGTGGCTGCGGTCGGGACTTGGATGGGTGGCGGACGAGCGCGACCTGTCTGTGGACAATATTCAAATTAATTACGGACTTCAAAAATAACTTTAATAATTAACTTTATTGTCTGTTTAATGGTTCGAACACAAAACTTCCATGGACTCTGTAACTAACACTTCGACAATCTCGATTTCGATTTCGATCTCGATTTCGATATCGATCTCGATTTCGAGTTCGAATATACTTAATTGTTTTCTTTTTTATATTACTATTTCATATTTTAAACGTGTTTAGTGATGGTTTAGTGTTGTGTGGTGGTGTGTGGTGGTGCGGACCTTGGGCTGGTGGTGCACGAGGCGGCGGTGGTTGTAGAGCGC
Source organism: Diachrysia chrysitis (assembly GCA_932294365.1). NCBI lineage: Eukaryota > Metazoa > Arthropoda > Insecta > Lepidoptera > Noctuidae > Diachrysia > Diachrysia chrysitis. The sequence continues at coordinate 5,347,080 of OW028671.1, forward strand.
GGCCTCGTAGCCGAAGGCGGACGGGATAGTGTGGTGTGTGGTGGTGTGTGGTGGTGCGGACCTTGGGCTGGTGGTGCACGAGGCGGCGGTGGTTGTAGAGCGCGGCCTCGTAGCCGAAGGCGGACGGGATAGTGTGGTGTGTGGTGGTGTGTGGTGGTGCGGACCTTGGGCTGGTGGTGCACGAGGCGGCGGTGGTTGTAGAGCGCGGCCTCGTAGCCGAAGGCGGACGGGATAGTGTGGTGTGTGGTGGTGTGTGGTGGTGCGGACCTTGGGCTGGTGGTGCACGAGGCGGCGGTGGTTGTAGAGCGCGGCCTCGTAGCCGAAGGCGGACGGGATAGTGTGGTGTGTGGTGGTGTGTGGTGGTGCGGACCTTGGGCTGGTGGTGCACGAGGCGGCGGTGGTTGTAGAGCGCGGCCTCGTA